>UESW01001893.1:247835-331613 GCA_900491605.1 Calamus simplicifolius
GATGGGAACCCACCATGATCGAAGTGGAGTTGCAAGCTTTTATCAGATTTGAAGCACGTTTTGAAGAAAACTAAAATCTTGTGGTTGGGATTGGAGAAAGGCTGATGCATATACTCAGGTTGATGCATATACTCCCTATCTTTGAAACTGGCTCCCAACTCTTTCCAAATTTATATTTTTTAAATATTTTTAAGTTTTTAAATAATAAAAAGTTTTTTTTAAATTTTAAAGTATGTTTTTAAAGATAATTTATGAAAATAATAGAGATAGAACAATGAGCCTAGGTTCGATAACTCAATACTCCATGGGTTACGATGGAGACTAAATTATTGCCCCAATAGGGCATGGGGTGAAGTTGTACGACATGAGAAGTTGGAGATGAAGATAGGGTACGTAAAAAGTGACTTTGCTCCATTGCTATTCCTATTAATTAATCCAAAGGACATCCGGCATTGATTAGGGGTGCAATAGTTGCTTATGAGTTGCTCGGGCTCAGCATGCTATCAGCTGATTTGAGCTTGGCTCATCTAAGAAATGTGCCAAGCTTTAACACATATTAGCATGGATTGGGTTGGGAAAGTTCCAAGCTAAAACTAAAAATCGACCTAATCAAGATTGGCTCTATGATTTCGGACCTAGAATTGAATCAATCCTATCTTGGAACTAACTCAGAATCAACCCAATCAAGTCAGGTTCGGTTCTAGGTCAGTTCTAGGGTAGAACCCATCATCCTCCTTTTTTTTTTTTTTCTTTTTCTGCATTAGCTCAATTTTTTTTATATTTTTGTTATTTTCAATATATTAAAGGTTCTTTTCTTAGTTATAAAAGTTGGATGAAAGGATAAAAGTTATTATAAATTTTTAAAAAACTTATAATATTAAAAAATATTATTTATTTATTTTCTTTGGATGATACTATTCTAATATCTACTAGTTAATTTTTTTCTTTAGTTGTATTAACTCAACTCAACTCAACTCATCTAAACGTTTTCAACTGTCGGCTACATGTATCTTCTTCCACTTTGTTCTATTCAGGACTAAGTCGATATTTAAATTATAAATAGTTATATAATTTTTAATTATTTCTGTCCATATTAGTTTAGGCTATTTCTACCTCTATCCTTACTATGGATTGTTAAAAGATCACTCTTTCTAACTTGAGCATCTAAAGGTATTTATTGTATTAACTAAAAATGATATATAATATTTATTGATCAATCTAACAACAAATATCTTTAGTAGATAAGATAGTAGATAACTTGTGAGGTATATCTAAAGTCCTTAATTTAATTCTTAAGATTACTTTATTTTTTTAATAATTTCTATTATTGGTTTTTGGGTTAGCACCGAGAATTGATCTTTGGAATCGAGAAACGATTCGATAAGGGTTGGTTTAAAATTTCGGATGCAAGACTAATCCGACAAGCACTTAGAACCAAACTGATTTGACTCAATTAAGCTAGTTGACTTACAAATTTTGACTTATGAATAAGCCAAATTTGCACATCATGCTTGTTCAATTAAAGGGGAGAAGTTCAGCTTGGCTCCCCTAAAGCTCAACTCAAAGCTCAATCAAGCTAAACTTAAGTGAGGTTTATTGAGCTAAGCTTAACGGGCTAGCCGATTACTCAGCTCAACTAAAAAAAATTGCACTCCTAATTTGGAGATTGTTTGGGATGGATTTCAATATGCAGAAATCTATTGTTCCTCTCATTAACAAGCAAAGCCAACTAGCATATTTATAGTTTTTAGTTGTTGAATAACACTAATTTACCGAATTTGGTAGATAGGGCTAGAAAAGAAAGCGGATTCATCAAAATAGTATATAATGATATTGAGATGCCTATGGGTCAAGAGTTTGAGAAATAGATGGCCTCAATTTGCAGATCATTTATATGAAAGAGTTTGGCAATTTCTTCTCAATTGTGTTAATAAAGATATTGTTGCAAGCCAATATGGAATGAACCAAAAATTTACAGGTGTTACAATAAGTAGCTTCAGGATAAGTTCTCAATCATTCGCTATAAATTACCCATCATAATTTTTTTTTTTTTTGTATAATCGAGCAATCACACTGATCTGGTGCAAGAGCAGTCCAAGAGATCAAGAGCAAGAAACCCCTGAAGGAGTGGAGGGATCCCATCCCCTTAAGATTATGACCATCAGCGGAATATTGTGCAATGAACGAGGCAACCCAGTCAACCGTTGTGTGCACCTCTCGATAGATATGGCAGACTAAAACCATCACCGAACCCTGCAGAAGCCTTCCGATATCACAGAGGAGAGGGGTGTGTCACAAATGTCTAGTCTATCTTGAATCCAGTTGATGACTACTGAAAAAACCCCCTCGATGATAATCCTCTTAGCCCGTAGCCGTTGGGTCGCTCTAGTGATGACATCCCACGTCGCTTTGAGCTCAACATCTGGGATAGAAGGCTCGTGAAGGAAGGTTTCTTTGGCCGCCAGAATCCTCTCCTCGTCATTTCAAATGATATATCCTGCTCTGCCTACAACACCTCGGACACTACCGTCAAAGTTCACCTTGATAAACCTAGGAGAGGGGGCTTTCAAAAGATGTAGATCGCCTTGCGGGCCGCTGCCAAAGCAGCATGGGAGTCCAAAAAATCTAGGGTAGCCAGAGGTGACACCGCATCAAATGATGATACTCTGCCGCCAAGCAGCACCCGATGGGCCGGGATGGTCTCAGCCTCAAAGGTCACCACATTCCTCATAAGCCAAACTCTAGCAAAGGTACTAAAGGAAAGGACATTGCCGCTCGCCATTATCGGCATCCTACGGCTAGTCCCCGGCAAGTCTCCAAATCAGCCTCGCCCTAGGGTACCTCAGGATCGCATGCTCTGTGGTCTCCTCTTGACACCCACACATTGAACATGACCTTAAATATCCATACCTCTCCGCCGAAGAAGAGCTCTCATAGGAAGGCGGTCCCAGGCTATCTTCCAGATGAATAACTGCACTCTCGAATGGGTGAAGAGTCTCTAGATCTATGTCGCAGCAATGCTGGCGTCAAATGGTCCCTTGCACAAATTATAGAGGGTGCTCGAGGTATCTTGAGGCAGCAAAGGACCCCAAACCCTAAGGTCGTGTTTTCGATGGAGCAAAATTGGGACGACACGGATATGAGAGGCTAGTGAGCACCGGAATAGTCTAGAAAGCTCATGAGATCTCCAGATCATACTGTCCTCCATCATCAAGTTGCAAATCCAAAGTTGTCGGTCGCATCCACACTCACAAAGATCGGCCACCTAGCCAAGGGGATAGACAATAGCCATGCATCCTAGGTGACATCGATCATGGTCCTATCTTCAACCAAATAACTGACATGGGCCATCGCGATAAGAGCACAAGCATAGTCTAATATGGGAGTGACCACTAGATGATTGGATCTGGGCACTTAGCCTTCAGATCCTATAGTGGGCTCTCATAACTCTGCTCCATAAATAGTTGGGCTGAAGGATATATCTCATAGCATGTCTGATAATAAGTGCCTCCCTCTTAGTCTGGAGGGATTGAATCCCGAGGCCTCTCTCCCTGGTTGGGCGATAGATAGTGTCCTAGGCCAATAGGTGAATACCCTGACCATCCTGTTTGTGCCTCCATACGAAGTTGCAAAAATCTATTCCATCTCCTTTAGGCATGATTTAGGTACCAACAAGTTAGCTAGTAAGTAGATCGACATAGAAATTAGAACATACCTAATGAGGATAATCCTGCCCATCATAAAAAGAGAGGTGGCCTGCCATCCCTCTAGGCAGTCTTGGACCCACTGAACCAAGGGTCTGCAATTTGCTCTCCGAAGCCGACCCTTTTTCATAAGGACATCAAGATAAGACAGGGTCTTTTGCTGCTCCGGAATCCTCAGGTTGGCCCGGATCATCGCTTTTTTGCTAGCTTTAATTTGGGGTTGAAGATGATGGATGATTTCTGCAGGTTGACTAACTGGCCCGACTCGTGACAGTAAGATTTCATAATCTGAGCAAACCGTCTAGCATTCTGGACTGAGGCTCAGCCAATGAGGAGGCAGTCATCAGCAAATAGAAGATGAGAAAGGGACTTGACTTCTAAAGCAGCTATGTAGGGTTCCAGAAGAGAATGCTGGATCATGTCTTCCAAAGCCTGAGAGAGAACATCAGCACATAGAATAAATAGGTAGGGGGATAGAGAAAACCCTTATCGAAGGCCCGTCGACGAAGAGAAGTATACAGTCAGGGTGCCATTAACTAGGATGGAAAAAGAAAGGCCTTCCACACGCAGTCCATTATCCACCTGATCCAGCTATCCAAGAAGCCAAAGTCATAGAGGGTCTGCCTAAGGAAGCTCCAACTCATCCGGTCATAAGCCTGCTCCATATCCAACTTGATGGTCATGAGATTCTCCGAGTAGGGACACGCTTGAGGTCATGCATGAATTCCTGAGCAATAAGGACGTTGTCAGTGATGCTGCATCCTCTAACAAAGACTCCTTGCTTAGGGTTGATGAGGCGAGGCACACACATCTGTAGAAGCCCGATCAGGACCTTCGCACAGACTTTGTAGATGATGGTGCAAAGACTAATCGTTCTGAAGTGGCTTGGGATAGATGCATCAGGTCTCTTGGGGTTAGAGTAATCAGTGTCATCTTCTATTCTATTAGAATGCCTAAGTGAAAGGTCACCTGTACAGCCTCCACGACCTCTCCTCCAATAATGGACCGACATCGATGGAAGAAAAAGGGGGGGGGGGGGGGGGGAACCGTTGGGCTGGGCGATTTGTCCTCCCTTAGGGACCAGAGCACGTCCTATACCTCCATAGAAGATATTGGGAGGGAAAGGGTTGTGTTCTCCTGCTCAGATACACTTTTCGTTGGGCAGGGATCATGACTATGCGCAACCTCCCCTAAGGGAGGGTTCCACTTAGATTTGAAGTGCTGAAAAATTTACTCACTGTTAGTCGCCAGAGTGTCATCCTCCCCTCTCAACTGCCTGATCCGGTTGGTTGCTCTTCTAGCCATCGTATCTTGATAAAAATATCTGGTATTCTAATCACCTTCTTGATCCACTGAACTCTGGATTTCTGCCTCCACAAAGCCTCATGCTGCTTCAGAAGGGAGTGGTGAGAAGCAAGACAATGACGAAGTAGCCCTAGATCAGCCTCCTGAAGGTCCTCCCCTTGGTCCTCCTATCTCTGAAGATAAGCTATATCAGCCTCCACCTTCTCAATTCGCTTGAAGATGTCACCCACCTCCATTCTATTCCACTAGCAGAGTCTGTGCTTAGCCAACATCATCCTTCGAGTCATTCGATAATGCGCGTCCCCACAAATAGGTAGGCTCCAGACCTTTCTGATCAATTTCCAGGACCTTGGGTAGAAAGTCCAGAGCTTCTCAAAGCAAAAGGGCGGCCTAGGGAGACACATCTTATTAATGGTAATGAGGAGCGGGCAGTGGTCAGATGCAATCCTCGAGAGGTGCTAAACCTAATGTCCAAAAAAGCGCTGCAACCAGTCCGCTAATCTAAGGGCTTGGTCAATCCTCTCCCAAACTCTAGCACTACCAATCTGATTGTTGCACTAGGTAAATCGAGAACCAGCATATCCTAGGTCAATTAGCCCAGTGTCGCCCAAAAACTCCTTGAATTTCCTGGAATCTGTGCTGTCCACATATGTCTACCTCACCTCTATTCATGAGTGCCTACAGTGCAATTGAAATCACCAGCAATAAGAGAAGGGAAGCCCTGAGTGACTAACCTAGAGATCTTGTGCCATAGCCTCCGTGTCTCTTATGCTCAGTGCTCGCATAGACGCCAGATAGGATCCAAGGGTTGACAGCTTGCTCTGAGATAACCTTGATCACTTATTGCTCGCAACAGTGGAGAGCATCGACCCTCACCGACCCTCATCTCCATATAGCCAGGATGCCTCTAGAAAGTCCTTGGACTCAATGTCATAGGTACTCCACATTGGGTGGAGTTGACATCTGACCTGATCTAAACTCCTTTCAGATAGTTGGGTTTTCAGCAACACACAAATTTCAGGACAGTGCTGTAGAACCATCCTGCCAAAAGTCGCTCAGAATGCAGATTTTTCTGCACCTCGGGCGTTACAAATTAGGAGCCGCATCACTTCACATGAGGTGGGGGAGGGGCCATATCACCGTGGCCTCATCAGGTGAGTCCTCCATCGCCAGTACCCCATCGTCAGAGCCCTGGATCGCTAATCTCAAATTCCCTATGACTTCCTTATAAGTCATGCCTTGCCTATCCACTAGCATTGCTAACTCTTGTATCCTGGGTCTGGATGCCACCTAGGAAGTGGCAGCCTGCATGGTGGTCTGACTGGTCGCTCCTCCCAGAGTCCTTGCCGAGAATATGAAGTTCCCCTGGACTATATCATTATCACTCTCCTTGGACTCAGGTGCTATGCCATCCCATACAGTGGGCTTTGGCGTGCGGTGTTCTCGCAGCGCTCGGGCAGCCCACTTAATTGGAGAGTGCGCATGCTTGGAGTTGCTCGGCTCCCTGTCTAGAGACTAAGTCGTAGTGCTAGCCCCATTCAAGCATTTCGTCGAATAGCTGCTGGGCGCCTCTGCTGTAACCTTACCTCCCAGTTCAAATCCTTCTTGAAGTGGACCAAAATTGTGCCTGCTATGATTGGCCTTCGTCCCCGGTGACGGCCCAACCTCCCCTTCCACCAGAGATGCTGAAGGGCGAGGGGGTGACCATCGACGAGCTCTTTTCGACGGCTTGTACCATCCGCTACCGTCATCTAGCTTCTCCTGCCTCGAGGAGTCCTCTGGTCCATCTTCCCCAATGAGAGGTTCTTTACCTTTCGTCCGAGACTTGACCTCAGTGTCGCACGGGGCCTTCCCCTTCTACCTTGTCGGCTTCGGCCTCTATTCAGGTGGTAGCTGGCGCCGAACTGCTAGAAGCCATGGGCTGAGACTTTGTCCGTCCACAGCTTCTCTTACCCCCTGTTCTATCGTAGCTTCAATGTTGTTCAGCTGCAGTTCCGTTGGAGTCCCATCATCGGTAGCTGGGCAAGCTTCCCCGGAGTGGTGGAACCATCCGTAGTGAAGGCAAACTCTAGCCAGGTTCTCATAAACAAACTGCTGTCAGCGGTTGCCTTTCGGGCCACCCACCAAGACACTCGGCCTCGGGGCAGGAGAGAGATGGATTCGGACAACAACTCTAGCAAAGCCAAGTCTCCGTCGTTGTGCAGTGCAGTCGTCTAGATCGACGAGCTCATCGGCCTAGCTACAGATCCTCCTCAGCGTCTCCCTTCCCCATAGTTCGGTCAGCAGTAAGGGGAGACACATCTAGACCACAACGGTTTGGATTGCTGTTTCAGACAGAGAGAAACGAGGCCGCCATGGTTCAATGACCATGACATGGCCGCCAACCACCCATGGTCGAACCAGCATCCGATCCCGATCCTCTGTTTTTTTGAAACGATGGAGCAAGTAGCCCTCGTCCAAGCTATAACCGGTGACATCTCCCTTCAAACCATCCCATAGATGGAGCTCCCTCACGGCTACTTCGTGGAGATCTTTCGTCCGAGCAACTGTGCAATGAGGCCGGAGGCCTTTCACTCATCCATCTCTCCCTCAACTTCCTCAATCGACTGATCGATATCCTTCAAAAATCATCTAATAAGCTCCTTCATCGCATCCAGAAAGTACTAGCAACAGCCGTATCGATGCCCGGCAGAAGCCTTTCGGAACATAATGAGACCCATGAAATGGATCGTGAGCTTTTTTTTTTTGGTATAAGCGGGCGATCATACCATTTTGGAGCGAGTTAAGCCCGAAAGATCAGAATACAAAATTTACTATAAAATAATAGGATAGAGGTCATCAAAATGCCATCCCCATTGATCAGGACGACGGGCTACGACAGAAGCAATCCAGTCGGCCGCGGTGTTGGTTTCCCGTAAATATGCCGGATCAAAGGCGCACAGGAAGCCTGTAGAGAAGCCCAAATGTCACAGAGAAGGAAATTATGGAGGAAGCAAAGATCCACATCCCGTCTAATCCAGCGGACAACCGTAAAAGAATCTCCCTCTGTAACCAACCGGCAAGAGCCGAAATGATGAACGACATAGGTAATGCCAGCCCAAGCAGCCTGAAGCTCAGCCATAGGGACCGAAATGTCGAGTGAGCCATGACCACCAACCGCGAGCAACACTCCCCCGGCCCCCTAATAACAAATCTGGATCCAGCAAGTCGACACGAGACAGAACCATCAAAGTTTACTTTGATATAACCCAGGGGTGGAGGCTCCCAAAGATAAAGATCGTAGAACGATGCACTGTCGAAACAGCAGGGGAGTCCCAATGGCCGGGTCTGTCATAATAGCAGAATCTGAACGAAATAACTCCATTGCGAGGGAGACGACTATGCGGGTGACCACCTGAGGCGAAATCATCTCCTCAGCAAAGATAATCCGGTTTCAGATCAGCCAAATATGATGAGCCAGATATGCAAAAGGACACCCTAAGAGTGGGGACCTTGCAAGGCAGACAGACGGATGGCAAGCAGTAAAGAAAGCAGGGTGAATCCTTCCTCCGGAATCCATGGGTATAATGAAGCTGCTGCCAAATCCGTGTCGCACGAAAGGTGAGAATGACGTGCTCAACCGTCTCATCCTGAAGGCCACATATCGGGCAAAGAGGTGAAATAGAAAGACCGCGGCCAACCAAAAGAAAACAAGTAGAAAGATGGTCCCACGCAAGCTTCCATAAAAAGAACTGAATTCTGGGGTGGATGGGCAAACGTCATATCTAAGCCACATCGTTCAGTCCCAAAATCCGAGGTCGAAAGCGGTCAACAAGGTCTCTGGTAGGGGCACGTGGGATGCAGGATTGATCCCAAAGTCTAGTATCAGTAACAACAAGGAAGCAAGAGGGATAGCAAAGATCCTGTGCGTAACCTTCATCCCAAAAAGCTGAGACACCGTAGGGATATGCTAGGCTGAACTATCATGGCTAATCAAAGCATAAACTGATAGATGGATCAACATCAGAGCTAAAGCCAGTGGGATAGAGAAAGATTAGCTATCCAGCTATTCTAAGTAATATTAACGGAACTACAATGGTGAGCTTTAACTAAAAGAAATGAACGAAACTAAAAAAAAAAAAAAAGGACGGATGATTTCCCTCCAGCCGGGGTAACAAAGATATTCTTGTTTGGCAACCAAAAGTAGACAGATTCTATAGGTGCTGTAATAAATTGCTTCTAGGTGAAGATCAATTTCTTTATCGCTTAAATTCTAAACTACCAACAGTTATCCATCAATATTCAATAGTACACGAGCGGTGGATGGGCAAGTAGCATGAATTGGAGAAAATCCGTACTAGTCCCATCACTCAGGAACAGACCCTCCTTGGACGGTTGTCCTAAAAAGTGAGGTTTCATCCAACCACCTTCAATAAATGACACTTTAGAGAAAAGCTACGAGATATCAATGACAAGTAGCCCAGAAAAACTAGGAATCTAGTTAAATTTCCAGAAAAAAAGTACTGTTTGTGTTCTCTACGCTGAGGAAACTACAATGGATTTTGTGATTAGGAGAACACGCTACAAACTTTCAGTGCACAAGCTCAAATGGCTGCTTCTAATTCTCTATCTTCGAGAAATAAATAAAATTTCCCCATCAGCTCAATTTATAGTTATACAATTAATAAGGTATGATACCCGGCATCCGATGCCTTTAAAACAACAAAGATACTCCAAAGCCAGCTAGAAGACGGAAATTATCCATGTTAATTGTTAACTCAAGAAATACTTTTTTTATAGTTCAGATATTTATAGCAGGACTAAATCGAGCCGTCGCCGTTGTCTGCGAAAGATGTCAAGATAGCCAGCGAGCTTGGCTTCCAACCCAAGTCTCATCAAACGTTGGGAGTAATAAATCCTCACCACGTGAATTTTATACGCCCGTCTCTCTCTCCGCCTTTTTCTCGCGCGCGCTCTCTCGCTCTCTCTCTCTCTCTCTCTCTCGCACACATGCACCAAGGGCAATGCGAGCCACGGCCAAAGGGAGACGAGCAAGTCTCCTCCCCCTCTTTGGACTCATTGGTGGAGAGAAGGGAGAAGGGAGGTGCATAAGAGACAGAGAGAACACCCCATCTTTATCATCGCTCTCTATTGCCAGCAAAATAAAGCTAAGGGCTGTGAGAATCATGTGATCCAACATCCCCCCTTCATCCCCTTTCCAAAAGCGGCTTCTCCCCCACCTCCTTCCTCTTTACTCTTCTTCCTCGCTCTTTCTCATCTTCTTTTCCCTTTCTCCTCCCCCTTCCTCTTTCCCTTCCTCCCCTCCTCAGCTTCTCTTCCTCATTTGCTTCTTGGGTTTTAAGCGAGGATGTCTTCCAATGCTTCCCGGTTCATCAAGTGCGTGACCGTGGGCGACGGCGCCGTCGGGAAGACCTGCATGCTTATCTGCTACACCAGCAACAAATTCCCCACGGTAGTCTTCTCTGTCCCCCTTCTTTTGCCCCTCCTCTTAGAAAGAAGAAATCTTTTCTGAAAAAGTTTTGCTTTTTTTTTCCCCCGGTCCCTTTCTTGTTGGATTTCTCTCACTCGTTTGGATCCTGTTCTTGATCTTTTCTAGGACTACATTCCGACAGTGTTCGATAACTTCAGCGCCAACGTTGTTGTTGATGGGACGACCGTGAATTTAGGCCTCTGGGACACTGCTGGTAAAGATTTTTCTTTCGAGACTTCTATTTCTTTTGTTGCTTGATCGTGTACGCCCGCAGTTTCACATCACGGTCTTTTATTGTGGGAATGTCGGTCTTATTTGACGAAATTTATTAAATTTTGTTAGGGCAAGAGGATTACAATAGATTGAGGCCTCTGAGCTACCGAGGGGCGGACGTCTTTGTGCTGGCTTTCTCGCTGGTGAGCCGAGCGAGCTATGAAAATGTTCTGAAGAAGGTGCGCACAAGATCATGGATTTGTACTGGGTGGTTTTAGATTTCGTTTTATCTTAAACTTGGCCAAAAAATTGAGGTTTTTAGTTGTTATTTGTTGATGATTTTTAGTGGATACCTGAGCTTCAGCATTACGCGCCTGGAGTGCCTGTGGTGTTGGTCGGCACCAAACTGGGTAAAGTGAAAGGGCAAAATAAACCTTCATGCTTGTGTTTTACTGCGGTCAATTAATAGTTTTCCGTGTCTTTCCAGTTGTTATTGCGTGTTGTTTCTCTTACTAATTTAATGTCTTTCCACTGAGCTGGCTTCCAGAAAGAATATTTATTGTTCAGCATTAACTGATGCATTCCATGTCATCCTTTTTATGTGATGGTTCATCTGAATCCCGTTGGGCCACGAATCGCATATTTATGCATTTGGAGTACAGTAAATTGGTAGAGAAAGAAAACAAAGTGTCAGTATAATTTCACCAGCTATCTTAATTGGAAAGTTTTGTTCCAGTCTCCATTCATGTTTTATTTAATAAAAAAACAGGAGGTGCCAACCAAATTTGCTAACAGTTCTTGGGAGATTTTTCTTGCTTTTAATAAATAAATATAATATCTTAGTCTCATCCAGGGCATGCTATGCTATTGCCAAACTATTTATACCCAAAAATTAATTGGCCATTGACCAACTGTGGTAAAGAGTAAAAAAAAAACTAGGACGAGCAAGATTTGGTTATTTATTTATATTGTGACACTTGGAGGGCTTATGTATGGCCACTTGTTACCTAGGCTAAAGGCCACATGTGGTTTCATGCTACTAATTGGACATATTTTCTCATGCAAAAAAGTGGGTTGAATCTTATAATTTTAGTAATTCCATAGTTGACGCATAGATAAATATGTATCTGACTGAATCAATCTAGTTTATGACATGCATCTAATTCAATTGGACACAGAACTTGGTTCTGGTTTGAAAAACTGCCTTCTTAGCTTGAAACATGACCAACTTAAAACCTTTTATTTTGACTGCCCTGAGATCTCTGTTTGCAAATTATTCCTTTTCCTTCATTATGTATACTCTTTTTTATGCATTTGTTGCCTTTTCGTTTTTTATTTTAAAGTTAATGTTATCCAGTGAGATTCCATAAGAAGATTGTGCCTTATGTTGCTTATGATGACCAAAGATTGTACAATGCTCTTGGGGTTGGGAGTTGTTTCATCTTTTGGTGGTTGACTGTAACCATCCATAGGTGGAAAATCATAACCATCATTTTAGATAATTGTTCTTTACTGGTTTTTTATGACCTTTGCTGTCTCCAGATTTCCCCTAGATCAGGAATAAGTCTAGAAGAAGAGGGGACAAGGCAAGATTTGACAGTATGGAGTTGCACCATCTCCCATTCACATATTAGATATATAAAGCCAATTTGACAAAATTCTTCCCACCTAATAAACAAAACTAGTGAACTGAAATATTGAATCTTCAGACAACATTTCTTGAAAAGTACTGTAGGCAAGTTACTTTCAATTAGTTTCTTGGAAGTTAATTTGTTGTTAATTTGTACCTCTCATGCTGTAACCGATGTAGCATATCCATTTCTAATCTTTAATGGATGATATCATTGAAGTCAGAAAAAATAAGTACAACCATCTAGACTTAAAGAGACAGCAATACTAAATCTCGTTATGCTTAGGAGTTGAACAAATTAAGCGTAAAGTGATTGAAAAGTTATTGATGTGGTATGGTTTCACAAACAAACTTCAAAGTAGGGGTGGCAAATTATGTCGATGGATCTTAAATGGATCCTGGCAACTTAAAAATATAATAGCAAATGGGATACCCTAAACCTGATATATTTATTGATCATGTGAAAAATCTAGATTCAAACCTGACATGTGTATTATACAGGTTAACCCATGTAACCCATTTAATAACTAAGTCATATTTGGGTTGATACGAATGTATGATCTATTTTCAATCCATGTAACCTGAAATCAGATTTTATTCCATCTAACTTGTATAACTTGTGTAACCTGTTTCATACTATTTCAATTATAAAACAATTATATATCTACAATCATAAAAATATCATAAAATAATTAATAATAATCTTGACAGTGGAAAATTGAAGAATAAAATCAACTTGGATTGGATAAGTTAAACAAGTCTAATGGGTCGTGTTCGGATTTCTGGGTCATGTTATATGAATTGACCCCTTAAATAATTGAGTCAATTGCAGGTCAATTTTGGGTTAGCAAGTCAATCCAAGATACTATTTGTTTATTAATTGTGTTTATTAGGTCAGCTCAATTTGATTTAAACCCATTTATGTTCACCTAAACCTGCTAACCGAGTGTCAAATTCTAGTCATGTTTAGGGGTTGTGTCTAAAATTGCCACCCCTACTTGAGAGAAGGCCTTGATGAGGAGAGAGAGTTTTATACTTGTTTGTAACTGTTGAAAAAGAATGCAGAGAACAAGAATTCTTTCATAGATGTTGAGGGCAGGCCTCATTACCAGAAAATTGGATTGGATATGCTTGTTGAAAAGGAAAGAACCATGAAGAATTATCAGATCCAATGCCAGGAAACCAGGAGATGGCTAATATCTATGCTATCTCTACTCATGCTTATCCTGCATTTACATTGTAATTATTTTTATTATTATTTAATTAATTAAAACTTGCATTAATATTGTCCGCAGATCTTCGTGAAGATAAACATTATCTGTCAGACCATCCAGGCATGGTACCTGTTACTACTGCTCAGGTATCAAATCTCCTTCTTTTTGAGCATTTAACTAATATTGCTTTAATCTTCTGTATCATAAAGAACATGAATAATTAGTATTTTAACAGCCGTGGTTCTTGATGTCAGGGAGAGGAGCTCCGTAAGCAAATAGGTGCTGCATATTATATAGAGTGCAGCTCAAGAACTCAACAGGTGATTCTGCATTATTTTCTTATAATCATAGTCATGTGTTTATTTCTTAAGAAATTGGACTGAGGTTAAAACTTTTAGTATTCACAGATTTGTATCTTAGAATAAAACAGCAAATCTGATTCAGTAATCTGCTCCCACCCAAAATCTTCTTATTCAAATGTTCAGCATTAGATTTGTTTTCCTTCAGAATGTAATCAGCACATTTTGTCAAAACATTAATAAGTTCTCAATTTGCAGAATGTCAAAGCAGTGTTTGATGCTTCCATCAAGGTAGTTATTCAGCCGCCACAGAAACAGAAGGAAAAGAAGAAGAAAAAGCCACACCGTGGATGTTCACTATTGTCAGTAACTGTGTTCCTGACTCATGGAAATGAATAATCACAATCTTAAACTATTTTCATATTGGTATATTAAGATTGCTGCATATAGTACCTAAATTAGATATGCATGGTCTGTAATTATGCAGACATTGATTGTTGCATTTTAATTAGTAGTAGTTATTATTATAGTATGACTTAGATTGCTAGTTTTGCTTATAGATGTTTTCTGACTTTGTCACTGTGTTTCATCTGTTTACATCATGACCTTGTCAACATTGTTCTAGGAAGACTACCTCTCGTTCTTCCAATATCACAATGTTTTCCTTTTGCTGACTTAAATTCAAATATCTTCTCTCTCTCTCTCTCTCTCTCTCTCTCTCTGGGATTCTTGACTGAGAGAGTTTCTACTTAAATATTCATTGTAGAGTTTCCTGGTAATTGATCTTCAGGATAAGCTCTTTAGGGTAATTTGGGAGTTCTTGAAGCTCTGAATCTTTTGTTTTCCCTGTAGCCATGTATTGTAGATTGCTGTAGTGATATCACAAATCTTCACCTCCCTTTGTAACCTCAAGTGGAGGAGATGATCCATCTCAACAGAGACTACCCATGAACAGGCCCAGCGTTCAAGGTAATGGATGAGAACTCTTGGTGTTGCCCTTTGCGTTGTGAATGTCCAGCATAAAGGGACAAATCCCTAGGTGGAGAACCAACTTATATAAAATGGAAAGAAGAGTTGGGGGAAGGTGGCACAAGATGCTTCTAGCACGGACTGGTGTTTTATAGAGTGACAATTAAGAAGACAAACAAGCTTAAGTAGGTTTTTATAAAGTGCTTAACTCCCTTGAAGATTATCTGCAAGTGGAAAGAGATTAATCGCACCTCACCCATGTGGCAAAGTTTCTCATAGACATAATTTAGTGGATTTAATTATGAAACATCTTAAAGTAGCAACTTGGTAATGAGTTTGAGCTCTTCCTCCTTTAATGATTCCCATTTTGTCTTCCAATTCCCCACGAGATATATGAAAAAGGTCCTTCCATGTAGGACCTTGGGTCTTGGTTGTACAGATTCTTCCTATTGAAACCATTTTCTACACTAAGGGAACAATGAAACATGCCATGATTTGGATAAGACTTCCAGGAATATTGGGCTTGGTGGTTTGTTCTTCAAATTGCCATCATTGCTAGCATTGATACATGCATAAAATGTAGATTGAAGAGTTTCTCCACTCGTGCTGGTTTGTAGAATAATATTATGAAGTCTTTGGTCCTAGGATCATTATCACTTTGAAATGACAAGGGCTTTCGACATCCTTTTGTATATGAGATGTTACTATCTGTTGTTTCAGGTGTGGGCCCTTATGTCTTGATAAATGCACAAAAAAGTAGATTGAAAAATTTGCTTGTGCTTGTGTGCTTAGACTGATATTACCAAGTCTTTCATCCTAGATAGGGTTGTGAAATGAGAGTTGTGCACGGTGTAGCTTGTCTCTAGATCAAAGTTCGGCTTGACTTTTGCTTAATCGGTTAATAGACAATTCAAGCTAGAGATAGACTTAGCTTGCTCAGGCTTGGCTTCATAAAACTTATAATAGGAATTTATTAATATATATATATTATTACTATTGGATATTAATTTAATTTCTTAGACAAAATATTTTATATTCATTCATTTTTAAATCACTAGAATTTATGTAAATAGAATGTATGTTAACTATAAGAATAAAATTAATTGAAATAATGAACTCAAAGTATGTAGACGAAAGACTTAAAAATCTCGTTCACTTATCAAATCCCTCAAATGAACTTTCCTAAATAGCTCGAAATTGGATCCGAATTTACTAAGTTGGCTTAAACTTGGTGAGATTACAAATTGAGCTTGAGCTAGGCCTAGCTTACTTAAGCTTGAGTCATTTATACCTTAGTTTAGGGACCATCATTATGGAGATAGATTTTAGGCAACCTTTTGCAAATTGGGCATAAGATTTGGGGATTGTTCTTTTTTGGCTATTGATGGTGAGGAAATTATAAATATATCCAATCTCTTTTCAATCAATGATTGTAAGGAGAGTGATCAATCCATTTCTACATTGGACCTTTATGCGTGCCAAGGTCTTAATAATTAGTTTTGGTACCCACATAGGTACCTGACTAGTATAGGCCATACTGGGTGTCCCTATGGCACATCTCTTGGGTTGACACTCTTTCAAAGTGGTGTACCGAGTGTTGGCTTCCTATTGGTTTGGCATGATATAACCCGTATGGACTAGTATGGTTCCATACTTAAATCCTAGGACCTCAGATCATCACTAAGAGAAATCTTAGGAAGATGAAGTACAGGGCACCTCCTTCAAGTATATATCCTTTTGCTCTCACTTCGAGGCCCTAGGTTGCTCAATAAGATTACCCCCACAGTTAAGTTCTAGGGCCTAAGTCTCCTAACTTAACCAAGAGACTTGGAGGAGTTGAAACAAATTTCTAAACCCTCTCGTCCCAGAAGTAACAATGACAAAAAGACTCAAGTTCACATGTTGAGTTTCACACCAACTCAAATAAGGTCATGTCATGCACCAATTTCAAATGTGAAGGTTATGGAGCAATCCACACAACTTGTAAGAATGCCTGCGATGGACCTAATTAGGCCAAGGATGGAAATGATGATTGTCTTACCAAAATCTAAGGGAACCAATGGTGTTCTAATTCAAATTATTGAGATGAGCTAACAAGACAATCAACTTTCCGTATGAAATGGGAAAATGGAGCTTATTCTAAGGCAGTCAAGGAATCAAAGAGTGTATTTATTTGCTCTTGGCCCAAAAAAGGTCATCAAGAAAAATTTTATGGTAGAAAGAAGAATAAGCTAATCAATGGAAATGTTTTAGCTAGTAATGGTGAAGATTATATACCAAATAAGCAAACTAGCATCCCAATATTACATGTGGATTTGCAAGGAGTGGGGACTCATATGGAAGTGGTGTTTTTCTTGGTAACATATGGAATTGTCATTAAATGTCTTACTCCTTAGCCAATTATGTGATCATTTTTTTTAAAAGCACGTTTGTGGGGATCATGATTCACTATCTCGGTATCGAGGGACGTACTAATAAATTTTAACACAGTGTTGGCACACCCAGTATGCCACCCATGCTGGTATCGGTACCCTATTAGTATGGTACAATGTACCCAATAGGATAGTGTACCAATCAGTACATCATACCCTGGTGGGATTGAGTTGTCCAAAAGCCATATGATCTATATTTAGCTAAAGAATACATTTAACCCTTGAACTTTGGAGGATGTTTCACTTTAGTCCCTGAACTATAAAAAAAATTTGAGATATACTTGAACTTTCATTCTTGGTTCATTTTAGTCCTTGCCGTTAAAAAAATTGACAACATTCCTTTACCACTGAGGTGGTAGGCCTATGTGGCAAACTTGAGCCCAATCAGTCAGACTCGAACCCAGTGGCCTCCATGGAGGACTTGAGCTCGATTAGTTGGAAGCGCCGGCCAACTATGTTCGATGGTTTGGTAGCATTTATGAACAGTAGTGATCAGCTCTTGGAGAGGAAGCCTGTGGTTGAAATAGGGCAAAGATCAATGCCATCTTCCTCTATCTCCAAACACATTCCCTCTTCTTTTTGCTGTTTTTTCCTCTTCTTTCTTCATGCTTTTCTTAAAGGCTTTTTTACCACTCTCTCCATGTTTGGCCAGCTGCGACTATTGGCCATAATGCTTGTTGCCACCCATGACAGGGCTCGCCCACACTTCTGTGTTGACAACACTTAGTGTTTCTCATCAATTAGGGTAAGCACTTCTTTTGCAAGCCCAAGTTGTCTTCTTTGTCATCATCATCTTTGTCCTCTGGCGGGTTCTTTCGGCGAGTGTTCCAAGGAAGGGGCAAATGACAATGACGACAATGATGATGGATAAGGCAATGAAGAGGCCTTTTGGGAGGTGCTGATGCTGCAGGACACGCTGAAGCTGCTGCTGATTCCATGCTATGGCCTATGGAGCTCAGCCACTACAGTATTCTCTTGCACTGATGCCCTAGAAAGCGAGAGCTACAACTTTTGGCTGTGGAAGGTGTGCCGGTGATGTGGGTGGAGCCAAGGTGGTTTGGACCAATGAAGTTGATGAAAGGGGTGGAGAGCTCTGAGATCGAGTAAAAGGTGGTTTACTTCCTTAGGTTGTCAGTGGCCACCACATCCCTACACTATAGGAGTAGAGTGGGAAGGCTTGGTGCTCCATTGTTAGGAAAGAGGGGTTAGAGGTGTGGTGTGGGTACCAAGTGCTATTGGCCGGAGATGGTGGGGGTGAGCAATGGTGAAAGAGGGGTTAGGGACTGATGGAAGGAAGCAAAAAAAAATGCCACCGCAAAATCATCTAAAGGTCTTTTAACTGACAATGGATTGCTACACAAGATTGCCTCCACATATGCATCTCTTCTCCATCATGTAGGCCTACCACCTCAACGAAAAAATGACGGCTTTAATTTTTTTTAATAGGAAGGATCAAAGTGAATCAAAAACAAAAGTTTAAGGGTATCTGAAAAATTTTGCATAGTTCACGGATGGAAGTGAAACATATCCCAAAATATAAGGGTTAAAAATGTACTTTAGCCTTTCTATTTAAAGTTGCTTTGGATTAGTTTAAGTTAAGACTGCTGAATTCAAAGCTGACATTAAATTGTGGTTAACCTAGTTAATGAGGCTATTAGCCTCAACAAGGAGCAAGTGTCATTGCAAGCTAGATTAATAAAGAGGTGATGTCACTTTTAATTGACCCAATTGAGAAGAGGATGCACTATGAATAGCGTTCACTATTTTTTAGTGTCACTGGGGTTCCCCTGTTTTTCAAGTGACTCCTACTCAAACCATCTTTCTTTGGCACTATCAACCCCTCAAATACTTAAAATCTCTTTTTTGGCAATTTTGTTGAACTCTTCTATAGAGCAGGATTCACTTTTTGTTATTATTTGTGCTATGATGGTTGTGGTCGATGTGATGAGCCTTTCACATGTTTTGAATCAATGTGCAGACACTCTTGCTAGCAAAATATCTAGAAATCTTGTTTTTGCTGAATAATTTCTCTATACATCTCCAAAATCTTGTTTGTTGGATGCACTAGGATGTATTTGCTTATATGGGTGGCAAATGATTGGGTCATTTAGGACAGCAATGTACAAAACCTTCTCCTATAGCAAACCTAACATAGGCTGGGGTCTTTTGACCCATACCCACCCATTGGTCGACCCTTGTGACCCATGACCTAATCTAATTTGCAAAGTTTAATTATTGACCAGTCAAAACTATCCCGACTCAATATTTAAACTCTTGATGACTCAATAGTCAATACCATGATGAATTTAACAATTAGTATTAAAAATAGATCAACCACTCACAAGATTCTCATGATGGTCTTGATTCAACTCAACCTATACTGCCTTGACCCAAATAGAACTTTACCCTTATGACTGAGCTGGGTTGAAGCTTTGACACATATCCAACCCATTTAAAGGTCAAGTCAAAAAGTGACCCACTCAACTCAACTCAACACAACTCATCTAAGCAACTACATGGGGTCGGCTACATGAATCTGCTTCCTTTACTCTGCTCTATTCAGGACTAAATTGATACTCAAATTATAAATAGTATATCTCTTTTAATTATTTTGTCATGTTAGTTTAGGTCTACTTTTACTTCTATCATTACCATGTACTGTGAAAAGATCGCTCTTTTGAACTGGAACATCTAAAAGGATTTTTCATTGAGTTTGATCCACTCAACTCAATGAAAAATCCTGACCTGTACACAACGAAATATGGTCTAGTTGGGTCGCGTTTTCCAGATTGGATCAATCTTTTGCCAACCTTACTTTAGAGTGACTTAAAAAGTATTTTTTGGCTTATCCAAAAAATGTTGCAACCACATCTTTTATGGTTTTAAATTTGATATTTTGATTTGGCAACACAGTCAAGGAGCATGGAGCATTAAGCTTCTGTAACTCATAGTCAACCTAATCTCCAAATGCCGTTGCCTGATCTTTCTAGTTCTGGCAAAGAGTACATCATCAGATGAAGGCTGGAAGAATTTAAGTCCACTATTGGCTAACTCCTAATTTAGCATCAAAATTTTCCTTTTTTGTAATGACATTGTATTTATCCTTGTGACCTCTTTCTTTTTTTTTTTTAAAAAAAAAATCTTCCTGATGGGCTTATCCAACCAGAGGAACTCCTTTTCTAACGTAATGTGCATTGTTTCATCAGTTGGTTGATTTAAATTCACTGAGCATTTTATGTGTTCTATATCTCAGAGGACTGAGGATTTTAGTATTCTTGAATATATTATCTGGAATTTATAATTAATTTATAGAACCCAGTCAACATGAATTGGAAAAATACAAATCTGACGTATTTTGGCTGCAAATCTGACCTAGAGTTTCATTTTTTTTCCTGCAAATCAAATTTGAGATGCAGTTTTGGGACCTCTTTTTCTGGTGTTTAGCAAGGTAACATGTTAGTTTTTGGTCTATTTGAACCTATTAGTAAAGAACTATTATTCAAGGTTCACTGTCTTATTGCCGGAGCTTGTTCTAGTACTATACTAGTTTAATGTTGATACGTTTGGTATGTATGTTGGTTTAGCATATGAGATTCGCTATGCATCGGTACGGAGTCTCGGTTCTGTACCAGTACAATATAGTATTGTCCATATGAGGTGGTATGTACTAGCATGACATACCATGTTATTATCATTCTGTGGCAACCCTTATCAATTTCTTGTTGCAACTGATGCCTGCACTGAGATACTGAATTTTCATCTCGACCTAGTTAATTGATTATTACCTGAAAATTGAACTCCTTTGGTGATAAGCACAAAGGTCTGTCTACTAGATACAGGATAGATTTCATATTTTATCTATGACCATGTAACTATGGTCCAAACACTTCTGGGATTCCAAAACTTTACCAATAAACTTTCAACATCTTGTCCCCTTTTGGTGTCACCAATTTGGAGTTGTGGGCTTTACAAGTCAAAACATGTAGAATACAAACTTTTTGACACTATAAACAAACATTCTCTTGATCTTCAATTAGAACTTGGCGATAGAGCTTGGAAAAGGATAAATTTTCTCAGTTGCTCCCCAAATCTTTCTTGATTCATCCAAACTTCTCTTAGGTTTCAACATCATACATGGCTTTTTCTGATGATTATCTTCATTGATTACAATTTCTATACCAAAATAACTTAAATACCCCTAGGAGTTGTCACCTGGGAAAATGCTTCCTGACTATTAGATCTTTCCATGTGAAGAATCTAGCTAAACTGTGTTGCCTAATGGAGCAAATCTCATAATTTATTGAAGAATTCCATAGACATTAGTACATCACATAACCAAACTTACTAAAAGGGAAAAACAATATGGTACTAGGTGAGGTTTTTGATGGCTTTGTGGGAGCTGATTAGACTCCACTTTGGGAAATGTAGGTTAGGAAGTTGCTTGGCTGGTAATAAATTATACTTTGATGTTAATATATGGGCAGCTGTGCCAACAAGTTTCTTGAATTTTTCTCAGTATCAAGAAAATACATTCGTCACAGTGGATTGCATAAAGCCTAATTTGTATTCCTTAGAGATTATGTTTCTTGTCTGTGTTCGATGATGCCCTTTTTTGGACCCCCTTTCAAGAGCCCTTATGTGCAGCTCTCACTTTGAAAGCATGTTTGGTAAGATAGAACTTTGAGAACTTGCAAACTTAATGATGAGTAGCACTACCTTTAATCAAGAAATATTTGTTTCATGTTACAGCCATGCAATAGATTAGTGAGATCCTTCTAGGATTCGATACTGTTATTGGAAGAATGAACATGCAAAACACTAACGTATCTTTGAAAGAAATTGCATTGAAACAACTTTCTTGTTGCAACTGCAGGAATATCCTTTGCGGGAGGAAACTTGTGTGCTTTAAATAGAGGCACTCCCAGTATCACACCGTAAAGTTCTCTTACAGAAAATGCTATGCTGACATCTGGCCCCAGAGTGCATCAGATTTGAGTTAACGGTGCAGTCACTCTTGGAATCTGTAAAGTGTCCACCAGCTGTATTGGAAAGTAAATGAATCAGTTTGTTTGTAATGAAACAAGAAAATAAATCTTCTTTTATCGACAGGGTATGTTTGTTCTTAGTGCCATTCTCATTTAACGTCAACTGTGTTTGAATCAGGAAGCTTAACCAAGGCAACTAAATGATGAGTCTGTTGTGTGGTAGTTGTCACATTGCAACTATAATGTAAATATAGTGGGAATTCACAGGAAGCCTCCTTTGCTTCGCCATGGGCTTATACAAAACTGCTTTTCCGGTGTTCTGTTGCTGCCACCTGTTATTATTATCACCGATTTTTTGCTTGGAGGATTGGATGTCTATGCTTTAAGCTCGAGAATTTTTAATTTTCGAGTTTTCAGAGCTTATCACTTTTGATGCACGGAGAAACGTTTCTCTAAGCAGCGAACAAAAAACTTAAATGACTTTATTTGTGCATCAGTTAGTTTTGCAGGACACATCTGTTAGTTTCTGGCACCTGCAGGGGCTGGAGCTTTAAAATGGTAGCCATTTTCTTTCTCTTAGTAATCATAGAACTAAACTTTTTATGTTCAGTAGTGTCAACAGCTATTACATTGCTTTTTTGGGAGGCTAGTGATGCACTAGTTTGTTTTCTTGCACAAACCTAGCTTGCAATGAAAGTTTGCACTCTTTGAGGTAGGTTTTTCATTTTCTGGTTTGAAATAGACGCTTTCCTTTTTATTCATTGAGTGAAATCATAGTTTGGTTGCAGGGATTAGATGTACCCAATGGTTACCAAGGCTCAATATTGCATTTGCCTCATCGTGTTTATCATGCTATCAAGTATCAACAGCATTGCATTTTAATACCATTCTTTCTTGACAGCCTGAGGCAATAAGGATTTTACTAGATAGGGGTTTTAGTTTGATCACTGATATTTATTAAGAAGAATGGTGACGGATAATTCATAGATGGTAACAATAGAGAGAAGCATCTTGGACTACTATATTTCCAACACAACCGTCACGCATCAAATAGCTCTAGTTGGACATCTAGTTCTGGAGGAGGTAAGCGTCCAAGTCTTTGAGGGTGATGCCTGCAGTGTCCTGGATGAGGCCCAGCTGAGGGACCTCTTCATTTTCCTTGTACTCGAGGCACCACTTGACCAGGCTCCCATCACCCTTTGGAACCACTTGAAGAGTGGCCTTGAAGGGTTTGTAAAACCTTGTCAGCTCCCCATCTATCACACTATATGACAGTAGCTTGTTTTCATCATCAGCCACCTCGATCCTCTGCTTGGAGAATGTGACAACCGGAACCCCTGCCAAACACACACACACACACACACATGATACAAGGCAAATTAACTTGCACGCTTTATTTCATCTATAGCCCAGTGTTATGGATCAAAGATGGTCTCTGAAAATCTTGAAACTCTTGACAAGAGTCTTGCTAGCTTGGTGCCCGTTTGGTATTGTTCTTGCTTTCTGCTACTGTTGTTAGCAAGATTTTTTGGGGATTGGTTTAAAAAAGAAGGAAAATTGGCTTAGATTTGTTGTTGGTGGGTGTTTGGTAGATGGTGGCTACCTAATTGATCGGACTGAGGCTAGAGTTATACTCTATGTCCTTAAGACAATTTCGTCCCGCAATGGTGCTCACGGTCAGTATGACGATTGTCTTCCAGGATACAACAGTCTCCTTTTGATGAAAGCAGCACTACAATTCACCAAAACTTTCGAACAAAGAATGCTACTCTCTTTTTAATGCACTATTGCTATACTACCCTTAGAAAAGTATGCAAATGCTTAAGAGAGGAGAAGACTAGAATTGATTCAGATTGAACTCAATTCGGAATGGTTTGGGATGAATCAAATGAGAGGGTCTTGGGTCCTATTTATAGGTTTTTAGGTGCCCCTTGGAAGCAACCCTACAAAATTAAATTTAATTTGAATTCTTTGATCGGATTTGATCAAAGGATGTGAGGATTAAAGGCTTATCACCCTTGATATGCCCATTAACATCGTGATCTTCAGATCAGGCGATCGGATAAGCCTTTTCATGGCTGTGATCTGAAGATCAGCCGATCAAATAAGCCTATCCTCATTCTGATAAGCCTTTTCATCATCGTGATCTGATGATCACGTGCGCGTGCACGAGGGTGATGCCAAGCTCTCCACTTGTGGTAAGGGAACTAAGCTTCAAGGAAGTCGTTTCCATATAAGTGAACCTTCCTTTCTTAATTTTTTCGATGTGAAACTAAATGTCCCCGCAGTTTCTCATTCACACCCTAAAGAAAGGTTATGGGCTTTCAAGGCCCATTAGAGTATTTAGACTTATTTTGGCCAATTACCCAACAAGATTTTACGACTCCAAGCATCAGATTGAGACTATTCCACCATTCTCTTAGCATTTTAATTGATGTGTTTTTGGACATCCTTTATCCTAAGAGCTAGGATAGAGTAGGACGGCAATATATATCCTCTTCGATAAAAAAAATCGGAACATATTTGTTTCATAAATTTTAAAACTTTGTTCCAAACTATCATTTAAGCTTGTGCGTCGAGACAACTATTCTATATTATTCCTTTGGCCGGAAAGAATCTGTACTCGTGGATAAATTTTGTTAGGATTCAAAGAACAAAAAAAAACATTAATTTGGAGCATCTGGCCAGCCAAAATCAAAGTAAGGCCAGGCTTTATAGAGGGCATGAAACTCATATGCATTGTGCCTACCTTCAACGTATTTGAGGAGGCGAACGGTGCCGACGCTCTTCCCATCGCCTTCGACGATCTCGATGCTCTTGTACCGGTCAGGGAAGATCCTGGGGAAGAGAGTTGTGGACTCTCTTATGGCCTCCCAAAACTTGTCCGCGGGGGACATCATCTTCATTTCCATGTTAACCCTGGTGGTGGCCATCAATGACACTGCTCTCTAACGAACAATTCGATACAAATGGAGGGAGGGAGGTATGATGGTATGAATCCAAAACAAGGTGGCCACCTCTTTATGTAGTCTTTTCATTTGGTTGTGGCTCCCAACAACCCTATTATTTCGTATCGGTGATTAGCTCGTGCATGAGCTCATACCGAGGGATCCATCCATGAGTCTCGTGCATGAACGAATCATTATATCTGATGTAGATCATGCTGCAGTACAAAGATTTTTTATAATAATTACATGCAACAAACTATCATGGCGCAAAACTACAAGCACTTTGGAAGAGCGCAAAAAACTCCGAGACCAAGGAAACGTGCTACTACCAGACCACAGACCAACTTGCAAATGACAATAATTTATTAGATAAATTATTTTTTAAATATAATATAGGTTATACTATTGTTGACTCTTTATATTTTCTTTTTTAATAGTAGAATTTTCCATTCATTTTTATGTTATATCTATTTTAATGTCCAATCAACTTGAATCAAGTTTGAAGATTTCATGGACATTGTTGATTGCTGCTATCATATGTTCAATTGAAATATGAAGTATATTTCCATCATTTAACTTTGTTAAATAATTGTTTTGAGTTAATTTGTTGCTTAAAATATCGAGATTATTAATTCCATTCACATGTATCTTACCTACTCGTGTGACATTTTAAAGGATTTCCTCCTTATTGTGCCACCTTCGAGTCTGGCTTAGGGTAAGTGGGCCGAACGGGAGTGCTTGTGCTATGCATTCTGGGTAATATAATCAGAATTGGAGCGTTGCTGGAATTTCTGCAAGGTAGGTTCTCCTAAACATCTTAAAGAGGTTTTCGTCACTATATTTGATGAGAAAATAAGAAGACCTATTTATTATCCTTGCTGAAGGGTTTGAATTGTTTCAATCCATTTATTATCCTACCAAACACAAGGAACAAAATTTTTGGGTGACTATCGTGATAATGAAATCAGTTAACAATCAACCACACTGTCGACTGTTAAAACTCTCAGACGGACTTCCTTCTATAAGGAAAAAGGTTGAGCAATTATGATTGTTCTTGCCAAAGAATAAATAAGGATGGCCTGCATTAAACATGATGATTCATTCATGTATAAGCTTGCACTGAGAAGGTTCGCTCGTGGGTTTTGTACCGTAGATGCATGAGCTCATACACGAGCGAATCATTGTGTCTGATGAAAATCATCCTGCACCGAGAATAGTATACAGACTTTCCTCACTGATTTATCTTCAGCCATTTTGGCTCGTATGAACTCAATTAAGAAAAAGTCTGTATATACTAGATGCAGTGTAGCTTACACATACTGTACCAAATGATTGGCATGTGGTCATATGTGCATTTGCTAAAAATAAAAAAAATTATTTTTATATATATATATATATATATATATATATATATATATGCACGTATCAATCATCAAGCATCCGGTACAGCAAGACTTTTCCATCAATTAATGTTCAGAGCTAATGGTCTGGATGGGGAGCGGCTGGCAGTTGGGTAGCTGAAAAAGGACGTCATTTGTATCCCAAAAAATTAAAATGACCAGGCCACAATTTAATATTTTATGGTGGGCTGGCCAAGTGGACCGGTCCCTGTCATATTGTAAGCCTGGCCCTTTCAGGATGGAAGGTGAATGAGCTCCTCATCTTTGTATCATGCGAAGCAAGGCAGATGGTTTTCAAACAGTAGCATGATCAAATAACGAATATATGCTTAGTAGGTTTAGGTGTTACAGACATTGATGTGAGATGATTGGATGAGCCAACTTGATGATGACACATGGATGGTTAGCTAAAAAGAAAAAAAATCCAAATTTATGGGATAAATTCCTATTGGTGGAAACCAAACAATCAAAGCAATTTTATAACCACCTAGATCGAATCAAAAATTACTTGCTTTAATTAAGGTTAGACCTCTTCTAAGATCAAGAATTGATCAAGGGTTCACTGCATGAAAAAAGGTTTTTTTAATAAAAAATTTCGTTAAAAAAAGTAATGAAAACCGTTGAAAAAATCTTTCTTAACAGATTTTAAGTCCGTTGGAACTGTTGGCAAAACTCTTGTTGGCAAATAAAATGATAAAAAGTCAGAAAAAGTTTAGTTTTTATGATGGAAATAATTTCGTTGGGAAAAGCTATATTTATGAAAAGTAAATTAGCTACAGAAATAATTCGGTTGGGAAAAGCTGTATTTATGATAAAAATTATCCAAAAAAAATAAACTAGTTTTTATGACGGTAATAATTCCATTGAAAAAAGCTGTATTTATAACAAAAAGTTATTCATTAAAAAAATAAATTAGTTTTTATGACGAAAATAATTCTGTTCGAAAAATCTATAATAATTGAAAGTTTTACCAACAAATATATATCCGTTGAAAAAATATTTAGATATCAACTTATAAGTTATACATACCTATTTTTAGCAATGACTATAAATATACTCATTGAGAAAGAATATTGCTGGAATTAATATTCAATCAGTTATTAAATATTTACCTGCCAATGCTAAAAAAATTTTAAAATAAAACTCAAAACTTAATTAATGAAACCATAAAATTTAATCAAACTACACAATTTATCCACCATAGGCATATTACAAGTTCACATATATGTATCAACATAATTACATATAGTCATAACTAACCTAACTAGTAACCACCAAAAGACACCTAAATTCCAATAAAACATAATTACATATAGTCATACTTACCCTCCCACTTGCTTTGCTACCAAATTCATTAATGTTGTAAGTTTCTCTTTCATATCTTGAAACTCCTTTTTAGTGTCCTGAAATTTTTCCTTTATGTCATGCAATTCCTTTTCAGTGGTTTCAAGTCTTAATTCTGCATTGTTCTTTTTATTGCATCTTTAATCATAGTCCTTGATTCTTGAGCTTGAATAGACCTCAAAGTAAATTGATTTGGACCTATTCCTTCACAAAAAAGACGACCACATTTACTTGGGCCAAAAACATACATAAATATTTCTTCATCATCAAGAAAAAACTCTTCCTCATCACGCTTTTGTTTAAGTTCTTTCACTTGTGCCTGCATTAAAATTTAAATTCTTAAATACATGATACATAGAAAGAAGCAACTTTAATACTTTGATACATGGCCCATGATCAAAAGATCTGACCCATGATCAACCATCTTCAAATGCCTATAAAAGCATACCAAGATACTCAATTAAAGAGAGGATTATTTGATGGAAATCTAGGCAAAAACTCTCCTTTTCTCTTCCTTTTTTTTCTTTTTTTTTCTTTTTTTGCTTAAACTCTAATTGTCTGTTCCTTGGTCTACCTACTAATTTGAGCATTAGAGAGTTTTTCTTAGAGAAAACTCTGAGGCTTTTAATACTTTTTTTTTATAAGTACAGTAAATCAAGAAGAATAAATTGTGATTCTTCATGATAAGGAGGTTCACTATTAAGTTTTTACAAAGTAAATCTTATCCATTGGTAGGAATAATAAGAAAGAGTATTAGCACATATTTTACTATTAATGAAGTATGATACTTAAATAAAAGTTAGTTTTTAGTTTTATGCTAAGTAAAGAGAGTCAAAATCAAAGTAGAATAAGTTGACAATTTTAAAAGATGAAACATTTTCCAATAAAGTTCTCTTTCTAAGGAGATCTATGCAGTGATTGATTACTCCATGATAACCTCTAATTTTGATGCAGTGATTGATTATTTCATCATCGCCTTTAATTCAGAAATCATACCACATTAGATATAGTTCCTTTGATTATTTTTAATTTATTTATAAAAGATAGGTTATATGACTTTTTTCCTTATAAATAAAAGTACTCTTATTTGAAATAAAATATAATTTTAATTTATTTTTTCTTGAGAATGAAAAGCATGAGAACTGCACCTGTTGTCGCCAAGATACCTCTTCAACCGTCGACGAGCCTTCGATCGTCTTTTTTGGTGGACCAAGGATCCTCCAATGGGCTTCTCTTGATCAAGAACCTGCAAAAGTCTTTGGGCTGAAGATTTTGGTAGGGACACTCCAATGCTCAAGTTAGAGTCCTGGGTGACATCCCTAAGCTTGAAGAAAAGATCGAGTGTTCGAGATAAATCTCTCTCTGTGCGAGCGTGTAGATGCCCTTACCTAGTTGAAGGTCCCTCTTACTAATTTATGGGAGCTCATGGCATAACAAAATATCAGAGCGCACATTCTAAGGCCTGAGCGGCCATAATAGAATTGGCAGAATTTGCCCCCACGTTCATGGTGAAGTAAATATTTTGTTGTGATTCAGGATCATGCAAACCGTTATAAGTGGTAGGGGTAATGTATGTGGGGCCCACAGGGAGTTTGATCCGAGTGGCCGATGGAGGGTCCTACTCGGGTGGCTGATGAAAGATCCTACTCGGATGGCTGACTGGGAGTGCGATTACCACCATCGATTGGGCATGGCCCCATCAGATGCCCTTTCCACTCCTGAACTTGTGTGACCACGTGCCTTACATCCTCAAGCGAAAGGAGTGTATAACTTTATTGCATTAAGATTCGAGCATCATCGATCAAAGAGCCTAACACGCACGGAGGGCGTGCTTTCTAGGAAGCAAAGTCTTTCACACTGAGGAGAAGGGTGAGGGAGTGGGATACGATACTGTCGGCAAGCGACTAAGTCACCGCATAGAATCGAGGCGACATTTTCAAATGGCGAGGAGTCGCGCGTCATTATTGCTCTACCGCGAATTGAGTTCACCCAAGCACTACCGAAACATCGCTTTTCGAGTGGTGAAGAGTCATTCTTTAGTTCAGATGCCAAATTCTAATCATGACCGTCCACATGGCCATGCTATCGGGCGGGATGAGTTTTTCGTTTTCCTTGCATGATATCGTAACCACGTCTGCATGTTCTCCAAAACTGTGCACTCGCTTGCTCGAGGGACTTCAAGCAAGGTTGGAAGCAAGTTGGTTACGACTTGTGTGAAGTACTCTCTGGTTAGAAGCCGAAGAGAATATCATCTGGTTGGAAACTAGTCAGTGGCCATTGACTTGGCTGAGAGGCTTAGCTAGTTGGGGCTCCTAGGACAACTAAAGGCGGCTAGCGATCAACTCCCGACTCGAAGCCGGGAGGCAGACTTCAATTGGCGAGGGCTAATTGGAACTCCTTGGCTAGCTGGAAGTGGCCAACAATCATCTTCGGACTCAAAGTTGGGAGATAGTCTCTAGTCGGCGAGGGCTTACTAGATCTCCTTAGCCAGCTGGGAGCGGCCAACAATCATCTTCCAAGTTAGAGTCGGAAGGCAGGCATTCGTCAACTGTGAACCAGGAGGTCAATTTCTCTTAACTGTGAGCCGACTAGACAATCATCCTCTGACATAGAGTCGGAAGGCAGGCATCCGCCAACTGTGAGCCGAAAGGTTGATTTATTCTAACTATGAGCCGACTAGACAATCATCCCCTGATGCAGAGTTGGAAGGCAGGCGTCCACCAACTATGAGCCTGAATGAAGATTTCTCCCAATAGTGAGGAGATTGGACAATCATCTTCCGACATAGAGTCAAGAGGCAGGCGTCCACCAACTGTGAGCCGAGAGGTAGATTTCTTTTAACTATGTGCCAATTGGACAATCATCCCCCGATGTGGAGTCAGAAGGCAGGCGTTCGCCAACTATGAGCTAGGAGGTAGATTTCTTCCAACTATAAACCAACTGGAAATCATCCCCCGACGCAAAGTCGAAAGGCAATCTTCAATCCACATGGAGACCGTATGATGGAATAGTATGTTGAAAACCCCTTTTTTACTCCCCTCAAATGGATTCTTACATGTTATCGGTAAAACATATGGAGTTTTTCTGCATTCCATGTACAGAGGATTGGCTTTTTATCAAGCTCTTCAATCCGATGGGATTCCTTGTAAAATGCCTCAGCAATCCAATAAGGTCCTTCCCAATTTGGGAAGAGCTAGCTTCCTTCTATTGGTTTGGAGACTTTAGCACGCCTTAGGATGAGATTCCCAGGTCGAAAGGTCTTGAGACTCACACAAGCATGGTAGTATCTTGCTGCTCACTGGCAAAATACTGTCATCCTGATCCTTTCTCAGTCGTGTGCTTTATCGATAAGATCGAGATTGGACCTCAGCTATGTGGGCTTGTCTTCTTCTTGGGCCCCCCGTCCATCTTCCTTCTTGTATAGCCGATCTCGTCGGCACGGATGTACTTCTGCACATAACTTAGAAGCTCTGTGCAGGACTTGGGAGGCTTCTTGTTGAAAAAGTAGGTGAAGTAAGAGAAACGTAGGCCATGCTTCAGAGCCAGAGTGACCATAGAGTCATTGAGGTGATAGATCTCGAGGACGATCATCTTGAAGTGAGCCATGAAGTCCTTGAGGGACTCTCCATCCTTTTATCGGACGAAGAAAAGACTGTCCGCCACTCAAGGAATCTTTCAGTAGGCATCGAAGTGGGTCAAGAATCACCTCTTCAGCTGCTTAAAGGAATTGATGTTGCATGGCTTGAGATGAGAGTACCAGGCACATGCGGCCTTCCGAAGAGTAGCCGAGAAGTCGATACAGAAGAGGGCATCAGTAGTACCATGGACCTGCATGAAAGCCTTATAGCTCTCCAGGTGATCGAGTAGATCCGTAGTGCCATCGTACGGATCTAGCTGAGGGAGACGGAATCGATGAGGGATAGGTTCCTCCATGATGCGATGAGTGAGGGGGGGGGGGGGGGGGGGGGGGGGGGGCGAGAGTCGTAGTCCCTTTCAAGCAGGTCAGCTAACCTACGACTGAGTTCTTCCAGCCGGCGGTTGTACTCATCAAGGCATCGCTATGCCTTGCGGTTGATCGGTCCACCGATGGACCCCTCTCCCGATGACTCCAAAAATGAAGAAGGAAGAGGGAGATGCCTTTTCTTGGGCTCCTTTCCGTTCAACCGTCTGTAAGAGGATGAGTGGTTTGGACGGTGAGTGAAAGATCGAGGCATTTAGAGGCTTCGTGATGGTGGTACTCTTGCTAGTGAGCTTGATGGCCGCTTAGGCAGCGCACTGGTGAGACATAGCAGCAGTGAGTCTTCCGACGGGAAGATCTTTCGCTAGTGGATCGATGGCTGGCACAAGCAACAGTTATAGGGGGAGCGAAAGTCCCTGGCTGCTGCTATGTGGCCATGGAATGATGTTCTTGCAACTCTTGGACCACCGCCACCAACACTTGAACTTGCTAGGTGATAGTGGAGAGCTGATCCGGCTGGGTGGTGTGAGGCAGTGGCGATGACGGAGACCTCCCTCTTGCTGCTCGATTTGCCACGAGGGCTCTACCACGTGGCTGGTGGAGGCCTCTTGAGCACGCATCATCACCACCATCTTTGATCTAGAGGGGATGGAGATCTATAAGCTAGTATCACTAATTTGTGTTCTATCCCCTTCCTAGCGTATCAATTTATTATCGCCAAGACACCTCCTTAACGTTGGCAAGCCTCTGATCATCTTCTCCGACGGACCAAGAATCCTCCAATGAGCTTCTCTTGATCGGAAACCTGCAAAAAGTCTTTGGGCTGGGATTGCATCAAGGACACTCCAACACTCAAATTAGAGTCCTATGCAACAGCTCTAAGCTTGAAGGAAAGCTTGAGTACTCAAGAGGAATATCTCTGTATGTGAGCGTGTAGGTGCCCTTACCTGGTCGAAGGTTCCTTTTACCAATTTATGAGAGTTCATGGAGCTTGTGCCATAACAGAATGTTAGAACGTACGTTTTGGAGCCTAGGTGGCTATAACATAATTGACAATATTTGCTTCCCACGTCCATGATGGAGAAAACATTTTCATTGCGATTCAAAATCATGAAAGGATCGTGCAAACCATTATGAGCAATAGGGATCATGCGCCCCACAGGAAGTCTGATCCAAGATAGTTGACTGGAGATTCTATCCGGGTAGCCAACTGGGAGTGTGATCATCACTATCGATTGAGCGTTGCTCCATCATCACCAAATATAAGTGAAAATATATTTATATAATCACTACTTGATTATTAATATGGATAATAACTTTTCAATCAAACTAGGAGAATACAATTACTCATCTTATTTATTTCAGGTTTCAAGCACCCGGCATCCAATAAGGTCAAGGTAAGCTACTCGGCTCATTGAATGCGTGAGCCCATGGCATTTGACAAAAAAGTACTAGAGATATCTTTCAATTGTTATTACCTTTCTCCACCTTCTTGCCATGATGTATTACTTTCAACCACTTTTAGATCTTGGCACATGCTATGCATGTAAGAAAATGATTGACGTCATTGATCTGCCATCTCATTAAAGATTAATTTTTACTCTTTTAAGCTCCCAGAAGAGGATGATATACACAACGTGTTTAAGACTCGGTCCATCTCAAAATTTTTGACACTTTTTCTCCTTATTTTTATAAGATAAAACAGCTTTCTTTCGTTCCAAGCCTCACTTGATAATTACTTATTTGTAGTAGTATAACATTGATAACAATCATTGATGTCACTAAAACGACTGCCACCATACCTTATTCACTGTCATTCCGTGATATTGTTGTCACAATTAGTATGTCATCACCATTGTATCAATACTTGCGACATTCTTCGTCACCGTGGTCTAGGTTTTATATGATAAATTCCCTGGAGTTGACCCTCTCAAAAGAGCCATGATTTCCTGAGATTTTTCTTGATGACAAGAAGATGGATGGCTACAACTTAATTATAATATTATTCACAAATATTCTAGATTTCTCAAACCATCTCAAATTTCGGATTGGAGCATACCATATTGGACATAGAAATTCGGAACGATTCAGCATTCAAAATGGTGCAAAATTCTTACTCTCATGCTACTTTCCTATTGCCTTAAAATGATCAGATATATTTGGTATGGTACCGAGTTGATACCGAAATTATGGATTCATCTGCTATACTTTGCATTATTATTAATTTTTTAAATTATGCTACAATTCAGTTCATCCAATGCAACACATTCAGCTTCTCAAACCATCATTTCATTGTTTTTATGCATTATCTTTCTTAAAAATTATGGCATCAATCCAGAAAAGATAAAAGTAAATGATATCAATTTTTGAATGTTGCATCATTGAACCTTTAAGAAAGAGGAAATACCTTCACTGCCTTCTGATGTAAAAGCCACGATTGGCCAACAGTAAGTCCGAATCCCTTCACGTAACCATCCAATCTTGTTCCAGCTAATCCTTTACGTAACTATCAAAGCTGGGTGCAGCCGACGTGACGGCATACTGGCAGAGGACCAGTGGGTGCGGTCGGTGGCCTGGTATCGGATTCTTGTCTTGACCGTGGGCTTAAGATTACAGGATGATTAATATAATTGAGAAGCTATATTGACTTGTGGCAGAAGACATTGGCTTTGATTAGTAAACAATTAACTTCAATTAAATTATTAGATACGATGAGTTTAAACATGAGATAAGTTTGACGGATACTTGGATGGTAAAATATACTGGAGCTTTTCTTTTCGATAATAGATAATGGGATAATGTATTCGAAGCAAAAAGGCATTTGACCACTGACACCATAATTCCACATCATCACCATCTAATAATCTAAGCAGAGGAGCGGGGACTGGGGAGCACCAAACGGAAAGCTGATTGAAAGCGCCCCCCCGGCGGCCATCTCCCATCGGTATTCCTCCCCCACCTCAATCCCTGGCACTATTCCTTCTGTTCTTCTCCTCCAAAACTCCAAAACTTCTCTCTTCTCTTTTTTCTCTTCTTTAATCCCTCTTCTTTTGCTTTACTTATTCCTCAAGTACTCTTATTGCTTCCTCTTCTGCTTTTCCCCATTATTTCTTTCCCTTTTCTTTACTCTTCTGTGAAATAGTAGGTGGTTGGAGATTTGGGGTTGTTGGGGGCTCCCAAATTCCAACTTCGGCATCATACGTAACCCGCAAGAGAGGCCCTTTGGTTTGCACTGTCGCTTTCTCCTCTATCTCTCTGTCTCCTATGTATCTATCTTTTCCTCCTTTCAGGCCTTAAAGGAACTGTGGCTCCCTCTAGTGAAGCCAATACTTCATTGTTCTACCTTCGTAGGTGGGTCTCTCTACTTTCGCTCTGTTGAGATGACTTCTTTCTTACACTGTTTCGTCCGTAATCTGAAATTATTCTTCTCAAGCTGGATTAAGTGAGTTATATTTGTTTTCTTCCTATTCTTGGTATATTATTTTCTACTGTTATTCTTCTTTTTATTCTTACCCATGGTTGGTTTTTGAAGGAATAAATTTTGGTCTTGTTTTTGGGATTTCTCTTGATGCTTTATCACATTCCATTTGTTTCTTTCCAATTGGTTGGCATAGAAATAAATAAATTTATAATGTTCCTTGACTTCAATGTATATGCATGCTCTTGGTGCCTCCTGATATCTAGGCTGATCTTTTCTTGGACTTCAGGAACACATTCTGTTTAGGTTTCAGTCCAGACTTTGTGGATCCAATATGCCTTTCAATATAGTTTCAGCATGGAAGAAGCGGCGGAGGAGCAAATCACAAGATCATATCGACCCTTGTGTGTGATATAAGTGGTTCTTTTCGTTTTGATTTTGTTCAGAACCCTTCTTTCTTTTGGGAATGGGGGTCCAACATTTTAATTTATCTGCTTTTGTGACAGGGATATATAAGCCTGTTGAGTTTTGGCAGCTGAAAGATCCAAGCCCGTCTCCAAAACGACGTAACTGTTCATCAGTATTCACCCTTAAGGAAATGGAGAAAGCAACATGTTCGTTTACTGATGAAAACTTGATCGGAAAAGGAGGATTCGGCCGGGTGTATAAGGGTACCCTGAGGAATGGAGAGGTTTGTGAGTGTGATTTGTTGCACATTATTTGAGAATTGCTTGCATGCACTTGCTCAATAGCCTGCAAGGGGAACTTGAGACAATCTCAAAATCTTTCATAATCCTGTTCATTTTATTTACTTTGTTTGTAACCAAGTTTGGGGTTATAGCTACTATCAGTTAGATGGATAAAGTATCAAAGATAACATTATGTATGAAACTGAACCTGAAATATGCTTCTCAAAATTTTCTGTAGTTTAATCAGCTGTGACGAGGAGGTGATGCTCTTGTTTATTAAAAATTCACTAGGTGGAGGATTTGGTGATTGCTTGAGAATGCTAGACTGACTCATGTAGCAACCATTTCGACTATTTAATTTGCTCCAAAATTTCGTCTCATATTTAAATTTGCATTTCTTGTTTTTCTCTCTAAAAGAAAATGTTTAAATCTTCTTTGCGAACTCAAATCTCTCATCTTTGAAAAATGATATCTTTCTGCTGCATGTGGTATGCTGCATATGATTTGTACCACTGACTGCACTGTAGCCTTGCTTTTTATCCCTTCCTGAACATTTTAATTTCTACTTATGTTGGTTATATATAAATTCTTTTCATTTGTTCATAATTTGAAGCTGCCTCATGCTGATTCATAGCCGTGATGAAAGTCAATAAAAAATCTGAAATATACACATATATTTTTAACTTATTATACAAACATTTTTAAATAGCTGGAAACTTTCATTCGTTGGATGTCTTCTCCAAAATTCCTATTCACACTTTTATGTACTAAATTGAAGGTTGTTGCAATTAAGAAAATGGAGCTACCACCTTTTAAGCAAGCTGATGGTGAGCATGAGTTCCGAGTAGAAGTTGACATGTTGAGCAGACTTGACCATCCAAATCTAGTCACACTGATTGGCTACTGTGCTGATGGGAAGCATAGATTTTTAGTATATGAATTTATGCCTAATGGAAACCTGCAAGATCTATTAAATGGTTAGTTAATAATTAAATTCCACCATCTATTTCATTCCTTTCTTCTCTTGGTTATCATTCCTCTTTCTTTCATACTTATTGGCAATGCAGGAATTAGCGAAGTGAAGATGGACTGGCCTTTAAGATTAAAGGTAGCACTTGGAGCAGCAAGAGGCCTTGCTTATCTCCATTCTAGTTCAGCTGTTGGTATTCCTATCGTCCATAGAGACTTCAAATCCACCAATATTCTATTAAGTGAATACTTTGAGGCAAAGGTAATGAAGAGATAAAGTATCTAGCCATAATGAATTGAACAAACATCTGCTGCTACAGTTTGCATGGCATAACCATGACGATGACTGAACTCCTCAGATTTCTGATTTTGGCCTCGCTAAGCTAATGCCAAATGGTGAGGATATATATGCAACTACAAGAGTCCTAGGTACCTTTGGCTATTTTGATCCAGAGTATGCATCGGTATGCACCTAAATCTATATATTCTTTCTTTGTTGGCTTTGGACGCTCATTAGTAGTATAACTATTTTGAGGAAAACTCATAAGTAATATCTCACAAAACTCTATCACATTGAATGTCACATGCATATCCATATGTTTAGATGATCAATTAGTATCTGATAAATTTTGTTGAGAATCATGACTGAATTGAACGCCTATTTGATTTTCATTGCCTTGTTAACATCAAATATAATATAGGCAGTATTCTGAATGCAATACAGAGGTCTTCATAGTTTGGAACTGGTTTTGCCTAGATAGGTATCTACATTGGAGTCCATATGGATGAAGGATAGCTGGATGAATCCTTAATTTTATTATTTTATTGCAAGATTAAAATGTATCAATCCCATATTATTTATTTATTAATTTATTTTTTGATAAAATCAATCCAACTTGAGTTGAACTGGGTTGAGGGCATCTGAAATGTTTTTTCTAATTTTACTTCCATGAACTTTTCAACATGGTTCAAAATTGCATCTGATTTACTACAGAAATGCCAGAGATAACCTGTGTTTTCATAAATCGTCTTTTGGACTTACAATGCAGTTGCAGCTCAGGCTGCAAAGTATAAATTTGCTTCAGTATAATCCTTTTTTTTTTTTTGGCTGAAATCATATGTTAAGACAACAAGAACGCTGAAGTGAATGAAAATGGAAAACTGATACAAAGAAGCAAAATGAGATCTTTCATCCTTTGCATGGAATTCCTGAAATGACTTGAATGCTCCAATATGAAGAGTGAAATGCAATTATAGCCTGGAACTATCATGAATCTAACCACTTTTACCCTTTCAGAAATCCCAATGTTTTTTTCATGTTTTGTTGAAATTTCTTTATGTTAATGATTTTAAAAGTTTGTAATAAGATATATCTTAGCTTTATGGTCTAAAATTTAATTTGAATCAATTGAGGTGCATGTGAGGTCAGTAATTTCATACATTTGAGGTTTTAACGATCATTCTTTACTTTTGGAAACATTTTAGATTAAGATGAGGAAGCCTGTATTACAGTCTGAATGTGTTGTCTCACAAAAATATGAATTAGTGATGTGTAGGATTGTCAAAATCACCACTTTTTAGTTGCCTTTTAGGCCTTTATGAATTGAGTGTGAAGAGTGACAAGTCCAGAGTGGACCTGATTTGTAGAACTTGGTGGATTTCATGACTGCTTATCAATAAAACTTCCTTCTAAAGACCTTTTTCCAAGGATCTTAGAACAATTCTTCTTTGTTGGCCCAGATGGCAACCTAAGAGGGGGGGGGGGGGGGGGGGAGGGGGGGTGAATTGGGTTCTTCTAAAAAATTTAGTTCTTTAAAACTAAGTGCTCTGATATGAAAGTGCTTAAGCGCAATGTATAGATAAATGCTAAGCACAAACAACTGAGATAGAGAGAGACAAAGAGACAAAGCACGGCAAACACAACGATTTTATAGTGGTTCGGTGTATCCAACACCTACATCTACTCCCAAGCTTCATTTGGGTCCACACTATAATCCACTTGATTACAGCCGAGTTGTTTTACAAGCTCACAACTCAAAACTTGTTGTTTTCCCCGGGATTACAACGAATCCAGCTGGTTTTTCAGGCTCACCAGCACAAAACCTAACCACAAGCTATCCTTAGCTTGTTCCGAGGTATACTACCTCACTAATTCAATCCCCTGATTGAATTAGCCAAGAACAGTAAAAAATAGAGTTTACAATACAAGACAGCTCCTTAAGTGAGCAAATATGCAATTAAATAAACAAGGGTAAGAAAAGCCTGTTTGAAGTGAATTTGATTTGAGCGTTTCTTCTTTTCTTCTTTTTCTTCTTTTCCTCTTCTCCTTTGAAAGATTGAATCAGGCTTCAATTCAGATTCTTCACAGAAAATCGCAGTTGAGAAGTTGAAGAAATTTGGGGCTTTTTCTTGAGCTTTGCAAATCCTCCGATTTTGAACTTTGAATGCTTTGGATTTCTCTTTGGACTCTTTTGGATTGATGGATTTGAGCTCTGAGTCTTTCCTTTTGATTTTTCTCTCAAGATTTTTGATTTTTCAGTCTCTTCTCTTTTCTTCTTTCTATTCTCCTCTCTACTTTTCAAACGGACGGTCCCCTTTTTATAGATCCCTTAATCCAAGATTAGATGGAAAATATAGCCGTTGTAGAGTGGTTGGCTTGCGTCTACACACAAAGAAAAATAGCCGTTAGAGATTAGGTAGAAAAATCTTACCATTGGAGTCTGTTCTGACATTTGAAAAAATCCGTTCCTGACAGGTTGGAGTCGGCTCCAACTTTTCAGGTATCGGCTTCAAATCGTGGTGTCCAAAAATAGTAATAAGAAGTTGTTGAGGAGTCGGCTCCAAAAAAGTTAAGTGTCGGCTCGGTGATTTCGGGAGTCGGCTCCGAAATCCAAGGGTGTCGGCTCCAACAATGTCCACAAAAATACGTTCTCTGTATCTCAGGTTGGAGTCGGCTCCAGAAACTTAGGTGTTGGCTCCCGAACTCTCAGGTGTCAGCTCCCGATCTCTAGGTGTCGGCTCCGAAAATTGATACAGAAACCACTTCTCTGTATTTCAGGTTGGAGTCGGCTCCGAAACTCTAGGCGTCGGCTTCGAACCGTGCCGAAATTTCAGAAAAGTTCTGATATGCCCTGGGATCGGCTTCTGACTGTTTGGGTGTCGACTCTAAGTTCTGAACTTACAATTTTTTTTTCAATTTTGATTCAAAACTTATTTTCCTGCACCTTTTGACCGACTGAACATTTTTAATGCCTGAAACACTTCGTAAATTTATCAGAAACATAATGAATATACTCATGTCTTTGTTAATCATCAAAATCAATACTTGGGTCAACAATCAGTGTGGTGGTGATGATCTGTTAGGCTCTGGTGATGGATGCCTCACTGATGGATCTGCCTCAGATGGTGCAGTGGCCCTAATGTTAGATGCTCTCTCATCCAGATGACATTTTCTTTCTCATCTACCATCCACTTTCACAAACCCCATTCTATGCACTGTAGCCAAACTGTAATAATCAGTGTGCCTTAGGTTTTTCAATGGCTCATTCTCAGAAATAATAATTCCTTGACTTTTGAATGACATGGTCAGGACCATTCCATAAGGCAAGGTCGATCTCCTCTTGCCCCCGGCCTCAGCCATATATCATATCATCATTCCTGCTAGATTGATTGGCTGATCCGTCAAAATACTGTCCATAATCACTATGTCTCGCTCTGAGACATACTTAAACCTGCCTGTCTTGAGAAATAAAATCATTCCATAGATATTATGTAATAGTCTAAGCTCAAGAGGCAACTGATTTGCTCTAACTTTCTCAAACTCAGTGAAGTCTCTACCCAACATCCTTGACAATGCTCCTGCTCTATCACTGTGACTATTTGCAATCAATCCTACAACAGGGATTTCCAAAAGATTTCCTAAAATTTTGGATGTGAGATGAATTCTTTTTCCTCTAACCATACTAACTAATCCTCCATCTCCTCTTGACAAATTGAAGTAAAATTCCTTAACTAGAGCCGGATAAGTGGGTACATCTAAGAAATATACCTTATCCCAACCGAGTTCTTTGATTTGTCTTCCAATAGCAAAACCGTCGGCTTCAAAAAATTCAAAATCCACCTTTTTTTCCATGGTAATGATTCGGCCGGCTAGGGTATCAACTTATGGTGAGGATTGGCTAGGAATGGCACTGGGAGTGGATGCGATTGAGCTGGAGGATGATTCCGAAGAGGGTTCACGTGTTGGACGCCTTGCCATACGTTTTCCCGTCGTTACTCTTCCTCCAAACAACGATCCTCTGCGCTTGGGTGCCATTGAGTGCTATGGAGGCTAATTTAAGAGATTTGGGGTTTTGGGAAAAGTTTGAGAGAGTTTGGAAAAGTTTGGAGTTGATTGAAATGAAAGAGGAGTCGGCTCTGCCCTAAATAGATAACTTGGGATCACTTGGAGTCGACTCCCGCAAAGCGAGGTGTCGGCTTCAGGTCGTTAACACAGTCAGCACTCGAACTGGAGTCGGCTTTGCTAAGGCGGGTGTCAGCTCTAAGGTCTCAGACCGTGAGCGACACAGACAAGGTATTGACTCCATAAATTAAGGTGTCGACTCCACTGACAGTTTCAGAAAAGAATAAGAGAGTTTCAAACATCCGAAACTAATCAAAATAAAATCAATAAATTTTGGATAAAATCTTTGGAATGTAGAGAGTCAAATCGTTCAAATTTCTAGATAAATTATCCTTAAAATCATGAGAGAAATTTCAAGAAATTGATTAAATTCTAGAAAATCATTCCTTAGGGATTTTAAAATCATTCCAAAGGGTCACAAATCCCTAACACTCCTCTAAGATAATAAAATCTTTCTTCACTCAAGGGTTTTGTAAATATGTCAGCTAATTGTTCTTCAGTACTAACATAATCAAGGCAAATTTCATTGTTAGCTACATGTTCTCTTATAAAATAATATCTAATTTCAATGTGCTTAGTTCTTGAATGTTATATAGGATTTTTAGTTAAGTTTATTGCCCTTGTGTTATCACATCTAATAGGAGTTTTATCAAGTGTTATGCCATAATCTTCAAGTTATCGCTTAATCCAAAGGATTTGAGCACAGCAACTTTCAGCTGCAACATATTCAGCTTCAACAGTAGATAATGCAACTGATTTTTGCTTTTTGCTAAACCAAGAGATTAAGTTTTCTATTATTTCATAATTCATAAGGTGTTTTCTTAAGGATTGGCCTATTTAGGGCTCTATTAAGGATGTAACATGCCGTGTTTATAGCTTTCGTCCAAAAGTATTTTGGTAGGTTGCTTTCACATAGTATGGTACGGGCCATGTTCTCTAAAGTTCTATTCTTTCTTTCTACAACTCCGTTTTGTTGAGGTGTTCTAGGTGCAGAAAAATTATGATGAATGCCATGTTCAACGCAGAAATTTTTAAATAAATGATTTTCAAATTCAGTGTCATGATCACTTCTAAGAGACACTATGGTGTTATTTTTCTCATTAGTGACTTTCTTGAAGAATTTTATGAATATAGGGAAAGTCTCATCCTTATGAGCCAAAAACAATGCCCAAGTGAATCTAGAATAATCATTTACTATCACAAGACCATATTTCTTTCCTCCTATACTAGTGGTTCTAGTAGGTCCAAAAAAGTCCATGTGAAGTAGCTCTAGTGGTCTAGAACTGGAAATGACATTTTTAGATTTGAAAGAGTTTCTAGTTTGTTTTCCAAATTGACATGCATCACAAATTCGATTATTTTCAAAATTTAACTTTGGAAGTCCTTTAACTAAATTCATTCTAATTAATTTTAAAATCAAGTGTATGCTTGCATGACCTAATCTACGATGTTATAGCCATCCAATCTCATTAGTATTAGCATTATCAGCAACTAAGCAATGATTACTAGTAGACAAATTGTCTAAATCAATTAAGTATACATTGCCATTTCTATTTCCAGTAAATATAATACTATTGTTAATGGGATTAGAAATAGTGCAGATAGAAGCTTCAAATGAAACTTTGAAACCTTTATCACACAATTGACTAATGCTAACCAAATTATGTTTTAAACCATCTATATATAAAACATTTTCTATAAAAGTGGAGGGAGTTATTTGAATTTTACCAAATCCCATAATTTGGCCTTTGCCATTGTCTCCAAATGTAACAACTCCTCTATTATCTTCAAGGGTGATGAATTGATCCTTGTCACCCGTCATGTGCCTTGAGCAGCCGCTATCAAGATACCACTTGCGTTTTGATCTTTTGGCCGCAAAACACTCGTGCAAGATGATCAAATCTTATGTTTAGGTATCCAAGCTTTCTTGGGTCCTTCATGGTTAGTAGCGATAAAAATTATTCCTTTCAGAACCCATATTTTCTTCCCTTTTATATTTAAATTCTTATTAATTTTTTAAAAATTACATTCATAAGCTTTATGTCCTTTCTTGTTACAGCAGTAACATGAAACATCGTTTTTATCTTGTTTCTTTATAAAGAAATTCTTAACAAACTTTTGTTTCTTGTTAGGCCTATAACCTAATCCAGCTTTATCAAATACAGCTCTTTGATTACTCAATAGCAAGTTAAGTTTTTCAGAGCTATATGTAAATTTATCAACTATATTTTATATATATCAACTTCTTTCTTTAAACTAATATTTTCATTAGAAATTAATTCTTTTTCTTTTAACAAATTTTTATTTTCATATTTCAATTCTTTAACTTCATGAGTTCGTTTATCCTTTTCTTTGTCAAGATTTAAATTATCATTTTTTAAAGATTTGCTTTTCTTTTTCAAACTTTAAAATCACTAACTAATTCATTAAATGCATCAAACAATTAATCAAAGGTAAAGTCATGAGTTTCGGTACTTACCTCATCGTCATTTGCCATAAAGCAAATGTTTGCAACTTCTTTTTGTTCCTTCTTAGAAGAGGATTCTTCGCTATCGCTCCATATTGCAACATAAGCCTTCTTTTTGTAGGCTTTCTTTAATTGAGGACAGTCATATCTAAAGTGCCCTGATTTCTTAGATTCATAACATATAAGGGGATCTTTCTCTTTGTCCTTGTCCTTCTCTTTTTCTTTTTTCACCTTCCATTTTTGTTTCATACTTTTTCTTGTGGAAGGGTCTCCTTATTTGCATAAATTTTCTGAACTTCTTTGCAAGAAGGGCTGTCTCATCATCTTCCTCTTCTTTCTCACTGCTGCTTGTTTCCTTTTCTGCAGCTTTAAGGGCAATCGTTTTCTTCTTTTTGACTTCTTCCTCTTGATGTTGCTTCATGGTCAGTTCATGAGTCATCAATGATCCAAGTAGCTCTTCCAAAGGTAATGTATTTAAACCTTTGGCTTCTTGGATGGCAGTTACTTTCGCTTCCCATGATCTTGGAAGAGACCTAAGAATTTTATGCACCAAATTAGAATTAGTATGTCTTACCAAGACTTTTTAGACCATTTACAATATCAGTGAATCTAGTGTACATGCATGTGATAGTTTCAGTTTGTTCCATGCTAAACAATTCATATTTGTGCACTAAGATATTAATTTTAGACTCTTTAACTTGATTAATACCCTCATGGGTAACTTATAGTCTATCCCAAATTTCTTTTGCGGAAATACATGTAGAAATTCTATTAAATTCATTAGCATCTAAAGCACAATATAAAACATTCATGGCTTTTACATTAAGCTGAGCCATTTTCCTATCATTCTCATTCCAATTCCTTTCCGGTTTAGGAACTATTGAGCCATCTACTAAGTGTGTGGGTGTGCTAGGTCCATTGGTGATTACACTCCATAGTTCATAATCTAAAGCTTGAATAAAAATTCTCATTCTAGCTTTCCAATAAGAATAATTTGAATCATTAAATAAAGGAGGTCTATTTGTGAATTGACCTTCAGTAAATGAAGATCCAGCTTGAGCTGCCATTTGGATCTTTTAACTCTTGATCGTTGGATTAAATAAAAAATGAGTACTAGCTCTGATACCAATTGTTAGCCCAGATGGCAACCCAAGAGGGGGGTGAATTGGGTTCTTCTAAAAAATTTAGCTCTTTAAAACTAAGTGCTCTGATATGAAAGTGCTTATATAGATAAATGCTAAGCACAAACAACTGAGATAGAGAGAGACAAAGAGACAGCACGGCAAACACAACGATTTTATAGTGGTTCGGTGTATCCAACACCTACATCCACTCCCAAGCTTCACTTGGGTCCACACTATAATCCACTTGATTACTGCCGAGTTGTTTTACAAGCTCACAACTCAAAACTTGTTGTTTCCTCCGGGATTACAACGAATCCAGCTGGTTTTCCAGGCTCACCAGCACAAAACCTAACCACAAGCTATCCGTAGCTTGTCCCGAGGTATACTACCTCCACTAATTCAATCCCTTGATTGAATTAGCCAAAAACAGTGAAAAATAGAGTTTACAATACAAGACAGCTCCTTAAGTGAGCAAATATGCAATTAAATAAACAAGGATAAGAAAAGCCAATTTGAAGCGAATTTGATTGGAGCTTTTCTTCTTTTCCTCTTCTCCTTTGAAAGATTGAATCAGGCTTCAGCTCAGATTCTTCATAGAAAATCGCAGTTGAGAAGTTGAAGAAATTTGGGGCTTTTTCTTGAGCTTTGCAAATCCTCCGATTTTGAAATTTGGATGCTTTGGATTTCTCTTTGGACTCTTTTGGATTGATGGATTTGAGCTCTGAGTCTTTCCTTTTGATTTCTCTCTCAAGATTTTTGATTTTTTCAGTCTCTTCTTCTCTTTTCTTCTTTCTATTCTCCTCTCTACTTTTCAAACAGACGGTCCCCCTTTTTATAAATCCCTTAATCCAGGATTAGGTGGAAAATATAGCCGTTGTAGTGTGGTTAGCTTGCGTCTACACACACAGAAAAATAGCCGTTAGAGATTAGGTAGAAAAATCTTACCGTTGGAGTCCATTCTGACGTTTGAAAAAATCCGTTCTTGACAGATTAAAGTCGGCTCCAACTTTTCAGGTGTCGGCTCCAAATCGTGGTGTCCAAAAATAGTAATAAGAAGTTGTTGAGGAGTCGGCTCCGAAAAAGTTAAGTGTCGGCTCGGCAATTTCGGGAGTCGGCTCCGGAATCCAAGGGTGTCGGCTCCAACAATGTTCACAAAAACACGTTCTCTGTATCTCAGGTTGGAGTCGGCTCCAGAAACTTAGGTGTCGGCTCCCGAACTCTCAGGTGTCGCCTCCCGATCTTCAGGTGTCGGCTCCGGAAACTGATGCAGAAACCACTTCTGTGTATCTCAAATTGGAGTCGGCTCCGAAACTCTAGGTGTCGACTTCGGACCGTGCCGAAATTTTAGAAAAGTTCTGATACGCCCTGGGGTCGGCTCCTGACTGTTTGGGTGTCGACTCTAAGTTCTGAACTTACAAATTTTCTTTTCAATTTTGATTTAAAACTTATTTCTCTGTACCTTTTGACTGACTTAACATTTTTAATGCTTGAAATACTTCGTAAATTTATCAGAAACATAATAAATATACTCATATCTTTTGTTAATAATCAAAATCAATACTTGGGTCAACATTCTTCATTTCCCTTCTCTTTGTTATTATCTGAAATCAAATAATATTGTCATGCCTGTTGTGCTTCTTTCTATTATATTATGGTTATGTCATATCAAAGCAGTAAAATTAACTGCAGGCTGTTGAGGATGTAAAAATCAAGTGAAAAATAGAGAAATGAAAAAGATTTAAGGAATTTGGTGATAATCTCTTGTTCCTAAAGAATGTTTAGTGAAACACAAGCATGCAAATAGAGGAAGATATGTTAGAAAATACAAGCCTTATGCTTGTTGGGCTATTACCAGGAGTTATGAAAAAGTATGGGAGACATCAATCTGATAATCAGTGCTATGGCCTAATATCCATTTTGGTATGAGGTCAAGCTAGCATGTATTTTGATAATGCACCCAACTTTCCTCTAGAAATTCAAGATGATTATACTTGGACACCTTACTGAGAAATGACATAACCTTTGTAATGCGTGTGACTTTGTCAAGCAGTTAGCAAACTTAAAAGTTTGAAGCAGTTAATAAACTTAAACATGGAGGTTTCAAAACTTCTAATTTTGAAGTGTTGATTCCCGCTTTGCTCTTTGACAGACAGGGAAACTCACATTACAAAGTGATGTCTATGCATTTGGTGTTGTTCTGCTGGAGCTCTTGACCGGGCGAAGAGCTTTAGAGTTAAATCAGGGCACTGCAGAGCAGAATCTAATACTACAGGTATTCATCACCTACCATTGTAGGACATAACATGGGGTTTTATGCAAAATCCTTAATAAAAGTGCGGCTTATTTTGGTATTTATTTGGATACAGGTCCGACACCTATTGAATGACAGGAAGAAGTTGCGTAAAGTGATTGATCCTGATATGGCTAAAAGCTCATACAGCATGGAGTCAGTTGCCATGTTTGCAAACCTTGCTTCAAGATGTGTTCGTATTGAGGGCAGTGCAAGACCATCAATGGCAGAGTGTGTGAAGGAACTTCAACACATTATCTATGCAAATATGAGAGTATAAAGCATGTGTTTGGGATGTGAAGCTATGGTTTTGTATGCCAATACTCAAACAAATCAGTTTCACATATTACTTTTGTTATTTAATTTTTTTCAAGCAATCTAACTTGCAAGAACCATCTACTTCTGTCCTCATTGTAGAGGCAGATGGGCTCCAAGTCAAAAGTTGTCAGCAGTTTCTGTAGTTCAGGTAATACTGCCTGTTATAGAGGACGCCATGGAGACTTAGAGGAGATGTTTAAAGCTTGGAATGGATCAATATACTTCTTTGTCTTTTCTGTTTAAACAATCATATGAAAGAGCATCCTAGCATCGACATTTTACCCCAGCTGAAAGCCTCTCTATCCTGAGCTTGCGAAAGATAGAACGTTTCCGTTTTGTGAGCTGAAAGCGAATCAAATTCCAATCACAATTGCAACAAAATGAGGGGCTATGTTTACACTCTGGACCTTAAATCTCAAGGCACAAGCTCATGATAAGTCTTGCTGGATCAAGGACAGTCAGGGCATTAATACAAGCCTACCTTAGGCCAGTCTCATATTTTTTATAATCATTTGAGTGAATTGTTGTTGTGTACTAAAAAAAAAAGAAGAATGTGTTTTTCATTCTCCAGAATGACTAATCTTTTTATCTTCAGAGACAATTAATTTGGATTTTCACTTCTTTTCTGGTATAACACTTCAGAAAGGATCAATTTAGATTTATTAACCAGATCACCTGCATGTTTGCACCTGGCACTCTGTTATTTGCTTCGCAGTAGGTACAAATTCACAATTAAGTTTTCAAACAGCAGCCTAGTATTGCAGCATAATTGTCATCATAATTAAGTTCATCCAGTTATACAATGCGATTTGAGTCATTGCAATTGCCAAATTCCATGCAAGTCAGGATGACCACTAAGCGGAGGCCAGGAGGCAGTATAGCGAACCACCGTCCCCTCGTAAGGATGCTACTCTTCAGTAGCCCTGAATATCGTTGTTGATGGGGTCAGTTGATCCCATGGGTAATAAAGATTAATCTTTGGATGACATCCTCTCAAGAGCAATTTTTAGATGATTTTTTTAGAAGGCCATCCTCGGCGGTCTTTTTGGACGGCTTAATTCCTAGGCGGCTTCGCTAGTCTATTCGACTTTCTTTTGAAGGACGCAATGGGCATTTAATTTCATCCACGGCATTGCTCCCGGCAGCAACAAGCATCTCGTCGTAATAAAAAAAAAGAACACAAGGGAAAAAGGGCCTCGTTACGTGCGTGGGTTCTCCCAAGGGCCACCTTCCATCATTAATGTCCGATGGTCGAGTCAATGGGTTAGAGCATTAATGGTGGTGAGAATTTAATGGAATAGAGTATCACAAGACATCTCGCCTCGACGCTCCAAGTCGGCCTCGGCTTCCACAGCGCGGCCATGACATCTCTCGCACCAAAGCATTTATGGCCTCAAAGGCCACGTGCGTCCACTTGCTCTAAGGCATTTATTGTCATATTATTAGAGCATTTATGGCTGCCACGTTGGCCACAGCATTCGGCTTGACCTCGGCCTCAGCCGCAAAAGCATTTATGGCCTCAAAGGCGTGCATCCACTAAGGCATTTATTGTCATATTCTCTCATGTATTAGAGCATTCATGGCTGCCAGTTGGCCATAGCACTCGGCGTCGGTAGCTACCCAGGCGGACGTGCATCCACTTGCTCAAAGGCATTTATTGCCTTATTCTCTCCCGTATTAAAGCATTTATGACCTCAAAGGCCATTAGCATGTCCAAGGCATTTATTGTCTTTTTCTCTCCCATGTATTAAGGCACTTATGGCTGCCACGTTAGCCCCCTCGGCCTCAGCTTTTTCCTTTAGCCATGAACAGCTCCGATCGGCCTCGGCTTTTTCTCCTAGGCCTCGGCTATGAACAGTGTCATGCACTGAACAGTGTCATGCACATGAACAATGCTTTGCACGTGAATAATGCTATGCAAGCACTCCATAATTAATAGGATAGCCAAACGTCATCTTCTGCCCCAATGGCTGCACCATGGGGCCCAGGTAACTTTATCACCTATCGCTGTTCACGCAGGATTTCCACATGGCCCGCCAACCCATTTCTCTTTTGCCAAGATCACGGGTGGTTACCGAAATATTATTGATAGTTGTCGATATTCAGGGCGTGTATTTAGCGGCTATTCGCCCACCTACCATTAACGGAACCGATCTTGGCGGAAGGCATGATCCGACGATTATCCTCGAAGGGTAAGAGGGACTCCCAAACAGGTATATAAAGACCCCAACTCACAACGAGGAGGGAGACTCAATCTCTACACTATCATTCAGATCCATGTTCTCCAAATCGCTGACTTGAGCATCGGAGGGTCCCCGTCGGAACCACCAGACTGTGACTTTTCTTGCAGGTTTCCAGCTAAAGGAGGCGGTCCCTGTTATTCCTCTGAAAGCCTACGAAGCATTTCTGTCGCCTGACGCTCCTCAAAAGTGATTTGGCAGCAACAGATTGGCGCACCAGGTAGGGGGGATCAGCGATGCTAGTTTGCAGATCCTCATCCCCCTCTAATCAAAATGGTAGATCATAAAGATGGTGATAACCTCAGATCCAAGAAGCTTTCTCCAGTTATGCTGGGGGTGCACCTTCAATGAGCTGAGCAACAGGAGTGTAGGGGGCATTTGATGAGGCCACTTGACCCCATGGGCAATAAAGACAACATCTAGGCTTGGCCTCAGCGAATTGGCTTCTCCTCCTCGGGACCAGCAGGCGAAAGCTTCTGCCTCCTAGCTGTCCCAACTCCAAATCTTTAGCCTTAACTCCCACTCGGCTTCGGACTGCTTCCCTCGGCACTCGGCTTCGGCTGCTTCCCTCGATCTCGGATCAGCTTCCACTCGGCCTCAGCACCGAGCCCCCCTCGGTCGCTCCCGCTCCTCGAATCGTTAGCAAATACCGAGGGGCCACTTTTCAAGAGAGTACCGCACTCTGATACCCTCTCTCCCCTCTTGCAACCTGGCACATGGTGATGTCCATCCAAGGCCATGTCTTCCGATTCTTGGTTTTGCCAAACACCAGGACGTCTCCTAGCATGATGTCATCGACTCTTCGGGCTTGACATTGTGGCATTACGCCACAGGAGCAAGGCACGTTCATGTCAGCTGACATGAGGATTACTATCCTTCTCTAGTCCACATCCTAACTCAAAAGGTAACCAAGGGAATCTGAGGAGGGGGTTGGGCCAGGTCAAGGCTAGTCCTAGTCCCACGTTGGGGAAAGCTTCCGTTTCCCTCCCTGCATCGACCCGACTTCTGACACCTTCGATGTCACCTGTAACATCATCCTAGCAACCAGCTCTCAGTCCCATCTCTAACCAGTTTGTGTGGGACTCCTTCGATCTCTCTCCGATCCGGCACCGAGGGACGGAGAGAGAGGAGCTCCAGTTTCATTCGCTATGGAGGCTGCCTCTCGGCTCCTCCGCTACAGCCTCAGGCCCCTCCATCGTCTCTTAGAAAAAAGCAAGCGAAAGGCTGTCAGCACAAGGGGCACGATGACCCCATCCCAACTGTTCCGCCTCCGAAGGTCCGTGAGCCTGCCTTCGTGCCGGCTGCTCCCAGCTCCTCACCTTCGGTCTCTCTCGACGGTCCCGGTCCTCTCCACGGGCTCCGGCTTCCGGGTTTCTTCCCGGCTGTTTCCAGTCGTCCAAGGCCAGCTCCACGTAACCAGCTCTCCATTCCCGAATTCATGGGCATGCTGCTCTCCCTGGGAGATGGTCTCCCAGGGCATGGAGACCACGACGCTATTGGCTGAATGGGCCATAACAGAGCTGGTTCTCCACACGGATGTCCAGGCCAAGCTCCGCCACGAGGTCGACGCCATCATGGGGACTCCTGGCTCCATCTCCGCCTCCTGCTCCCAGGTGCCTCGGATCCATCCCGACACCTGTCTGCTCCCAGGCGGCTAGACTCCCTCAGCCCCATCTCCCAACTTCGTCCCAACCACCCGGCTTCCTCTCGGTCCCATCTCCCAGCTTCATCCTAGCCACCTGGCTTTCTCTCGGTCCCATCTCCTAGCTTTGTCCTAGCCACCCGGCTTTCTCTCGGCTCCATACCGGCCCCGATCCAATGTCAAAAAAGGATGGAGAAGGCTTTGTTTTGAGTCCATCGCCCCTGCTTCTCCGCCTTGTCCCGGCCGCCTCCAGAAGCTCTCAGATCCATCCTCCAGCCACCTCCGAATTCCATGGACAGCTCCATCCCTGCTCCCGTCTCCACGAACCAAGCTCAGGAGCATATCGAGTCCAAACTCCAGTCTCATGCTCCCTCCAAGCTGCCTCCGGATGATTGTCCCAATCTCCCGACTCTACTCCGACCTCCCAGGCAGCTGGCAGCGCCTCCGGACCCGTGCCGACTCCCCCTCGGCAACCATCGTTCGGACTCCACGGAGTGGGGTATGCATCCCCTGCTTCGGCCAACTTCCATGTTCTCGAATCCAGCGTCGGCTCGGCCCCTCAGCCTCTGCTGCCAGCATAGGTCCCGAGACCCTCCTCCGCACAAAGCCATGGACGTTTCCGACTGTGTCCTGAACAACCCCCAGCTCCACTGCTTCCAGGCATCTCATGCAGACTCGTGCCCCAGCCCCGACTTCGGCGGCCATGGCCCTCTGCTTTCGGGTTTCTCCCACGGCCCCGGACCGACCCCACGGCTCTCGGGTAACTCCCACCTCCATCGCTAGCTCCCGTCGGCCTCGGAAGACCTCCGTCTTCTGCTTGGCCTCGAACAGCCTCCCACATGGAGCCATGCACATCCCAGATGACTCCTCCCACCCTCACCCTACAAATCCAAGCATTGACGGCGACTGTCCAAAAGCTCCAAAAGCAACATCTTATGACCACACAATAGCAAGCAAAAGCTTCCACTCGCTCTTTGGTTGCTACTCAAACCATCCATCATTCATCCCACCAGGAATCTCCCCAGCAAGAGATCCATCGTCATCAAGCTCATCAGCAACTTAAAACTCAGAGAGCCACTACTCGCCGCCCAAGCGGCCTACTCTCCTACGGACGGTGACGCGGGGGGAGGCCCAAACAAGGGCACCAGCACCTCCACTCCAATCATCTTGATTCCCTAAGGGGTAGACCACCAGTGGACAGAAGTACCCAAATTAGCAGAGGGAAACAAGGGTTCTACAAGAGCTAAGTACATCATGCTTAATAGCATTTCTTTCATTGATACATGAAAATGTAATGCAGGAAAGACCGACTCTACATTAGCATTCAAGACCAATCTCGCGTTGGAAACTCAAAGCCCGATGTACCATCGGCACTAAAGCCCGACTCCAGCTCGGCACTCAAAGCCCGATGTACCATCGGTACTAAAGCCCGACTCCAGCTCGGCACTCAAAGCCCAATGCACCATTGGCACTAAAGTCCGACTCCAGCTCGGCACCTAAAGCCCGATGTACCATCGCCACCAAAGCCCGACTCCAACTTGGCACCTAAAGTCCGATGTACCATCGGTACCTAAAGCCCGACTCCAGCTCGGGACCTAAAGCCCGATGTACCATCGGCACCCAAAGCCCGACTCCAGCTCGGCACTCAAAGCCCGATGTACCATCGGCACTCAAGCCTGACTCCGTTGGCACTCCAAGCCCAATGTACCATCGGCACTCAAGCCCGACTCTGATCGGCACTCAAAGCCCGATGTACCATCGGCACTCAAGCCCGAGGCCAGCTCGGCACCGAAGACTGACAACGACTCCAGCGTCGGTAACAAAGATCGTCGGCACAGAAAAAGGCACCCGACGACTCAACTCTCAGGTCACCCTTCGGGGTTAAAAGGAATCCGACGACTTCAGCAACTCTTGGGTCACCACCCGGGCCGGCCGCGAAACCCCCGAGGTAGTTTTACTGCATCCTCAGTGGCTCTATCGGCCTTAGCGGCTCCATTCATCTGCCTTTGTGGCCTCATTACAACTTCAGCAACTTTATCACAGCCTCAACGGCTTCACTCTAGCCTCAGCGGCTCTAACTCTACCTCAACGGCCAATTGCTAATCGAGTAAGACCTTTATCTAAATTATATACTTACAACATATTACTGGTCACTTTCAGCCATCAAGAAGCCCCAAGACAACTCACAGTTAGGAGAGGCCAACTCCCCAGCTCACAGTTGACGGGCACCCACCTCCAAACATCGCGACAAAAGTAGAGGAACCAACCAGCTCACAGCCGGGAGAGGTCAACTCCCGACTCACAGCTAATGGGCATGCACTTCCGGGCTCCACATCGAGAGAGGATTACTGGCTACCAGCCAAATGTAACCAACTTACCTTCAAACTTTGCGTAAAGTTTTGAACAGGCAAAAAGCATGTCTCCAAAGAGCGTGAAGATGTCTACACAAGGCAGCGCAAAAGGAAAGGGTTTCCCCACCTGGAAGGAATCATAGTTGAAGTTGATAGGAAAGGGCAGATGCGAAGGTAAAAAGTCCTACACTCCTTTTGCTTAGCTAACGCGGGGCACACAAGCTCAGGAGTGTGGGGGGCATTTGATGGGGCCAGTTGACCCCATGGGCAATAAAGACTAATCTTTGGATGGCATCCTCTCAAGAGCAATTTTCAGACGATTTTCCTACGAGGCCATCCTCTTTCCTACGAGGCCATCCTCGGTGGCCTTTCTGGACGGCTTAATTCCTAGGCGGCCTTGCTGGTCTACTCGGCTTTCTTTTGAAGGATGCAATGGGCATTTAATTTCATCCACGGCATTGTTTTCGGTTGCAACAAGTGTCTCGTGAAGAAAAAAGATCACAAAGGAAAAATGGCCTCGTTATATGCATGGGTTGTCATTAATGTCGATGGTCGAGTCAATGGGTTAAAGCATTTAATGGTGCAAAAACGATCATAATGACTTGAAGAGAATTTAATGAAATGGAGTAGCTCCAAGTCGGTGGCTTCGGCCTCGGCTCCCATAGCTACCGCGGCCATGACATCTCTCGGCGTCCACTTGCTCTAAGGCATTTATTGCCATATTCTTTTCCGTATTAGAGCATTTATGGCTGCCAGCACTCGGCCTTGACCTTGGCTTCTATCGACACCTGCCTCAGCTCCCACAGTTGCAGCAGCGACATCTCTCGCACCAAAGCATTTATGGCCTTAAAGGCCACATGCATCAACTTGCTCTAAAGCATTTATTGCTATATTCTTTCCCAGCATTTATGGCTGTCGCCTCGGCTCCCATAGCCGACGTGCATCCACTTGCTCAAAGGCATTTATTACCTTATTCTCTTCCGTATTAAAGCATTTATGGCCTCAAAGGCCACGAGCATCTACTTGCTCCAAGGCATTTATTGCCTTATTCTCTCCCATTTATTAAGGCACTTATGGCTACCACATTCGGCCTCGGCTTTTTCCTTCGGCCATGAACAACTCTGATCGGCCTCGGCTTTTTCCCTAGCCGAGGCTGTGAACAATGTCATGAACATGAACAGTGCCTTGCATGTGAATAGTGCTATTCAAGCACTCCATAATTAATGCTCTGTGAGAGACAGCTGGCTTCAACTCCCAAACGTCATCTTCTGCCCCAATGGCTGCACCATGGGGCCCACATGACTAACTTTATCACCTATCGTTGTTCACGCAGGATTTCCATATGGCCCGCCAACCTGTTTCTTTTTTGCCAAGATCATGGGTGGTTACCGAAATATTATGGACAGTTGTCGATATTTAGGGCGCGCGTTTAGCGGCCTTTCGCTCACCTACCATTAACGGAGCCAATCTTGGCGGAAGGGATGATCCGACGATTATCCTCGAAGGGTAAGAGGGACTCCCGAATAGGTACATAAAGACCTCGACTCACAACGAGGAGGGAGACTCAATCTCTACACTCTCATTCAGATCCCTGTTCTTCAAATCGCTGACTTGAGCATTGAAGGATGGTTCCTATCATTCCTCTCCTCAAAAGTAATTTGGCAGTAATAGTTGTGATCCCTAACCATACGCTGCAAGCTCTTTGTCCAGCTTGACACGGACACCTCATCCAACAGAACTGAGTTTGGGTCAGAGAATTAGATCAATTTGTGGCAGCGGCGGCTACGGATCTACTGCATCGATTCGAGATTTAGAGACCAGCACCAAAGTAAGAAGGCAAAAGCCGCGCTGTCTCTGCGCCAACTTGTCAGTGGCCCAAAGTCGCCCCCTCGCCGCACCCATATCCGTTCCCCCAAACCAACTCCATCGCATGGCGTCTCCCCCCGCCTCCCTCTCCTTCGACTCCGCCCTCCAACCCGTCCTTTTCCACTCCTCCCACTACTTCTCCCCTCCCTCCCTCTCCCTCTCCCTCTCCACCCCCTCCCACCCCCTCCTCTCCCTTCACAAATCCCATCCTCTCTCCCTCAAATTCCTCTCCCGCTTACCTCCACCCCATGCTCTCGATCCCTCCGTCGAGGCCCCGCCGAGACCCGGCGGCCCCTTCCTCGACCCCGGCGCCTTCAGCAAGCTCCGAATTCTCAAAGAATTCCGCTACGTCCACCAGTTCGATCGTGGGCAGCTGGAGATCCGCTCCATGAAGGCCGAGGAGATGGACCCCGCCGCCCTGCTCCTCGCGGAGTCGTTCGCCGAGTCCATGTGGTGGGCCGGCGGCTACGTCCCCCTCCTCGCCATCCTGGTGAGGCAGTATGTGATCGAGCGGTGGGCACGGATTCCGCATATGGCCATGCTCCTCGGCTTCTACAAAGAGAGGGATGGGGAAGAGGAGGCGCAGCTGGCGTGCGTCGCCGAGATCTCCTTCGATGCTCTCGGGGCTAATGCTTCTCCCCCGACGCCGGTGCCCCCTAAAGAATATCCGTACGTATGCAACATGACTGTCAGGAAGAAGCTTCGGAGGTATGCACATTTCTTTCACTTTGGTAATTGCTCTGATTCTACGGAGCCTGTCCTCTTTTGACTGGAATTTACTTGCTAATGAATTAGCTATTTTGCTCTATGACTGGCTACGAGTAACATGCCGTCCACCTTTCGTCTCAGTAATATGATTCCTCTCCTTGTTCAAGAATTGTCAAGATCTTTACCTGACTCGATAATTAATGCCTTTGTTACCTTGCTCGTCTGAAAATAAACAAGGAAAAAAAAAACTTTATACCTTGCTGAATTAGTTGCCTACGATATAGGCAATGCAATAGGAGTGACAGAGGAATAAGAAGCCATGGACTTGTCTACATTATTGGTATTTGGAAACGTAGATCAGAAGTGTCCAATTTAACACTTGGACCTAAACTTGTCGCAAAATTTCTGAATTTCAGTTCAATGCAAGTAGAAATATAATGAAACAAAGGGAGGGGAAAGTAGAGTTGATTTGATGACTTTTAATGGTTTGAAGATGCATGGCCAAGAGAAAGAAATTGGACTCTTATCTACATTGACTTGAAGGGATTGAAGGGGCCTGGGTCGACCACTATGTTATTTCTCTTTCTTATGATAAAGTATAAAAACTTATGGAAGTGTGTTTTCCTTTTTTATGGTTATTAAAGTGCAATGCTACAGTCAAGGTTGAAGATCTGTTAATAAGAAATTGTCTGTGATACTTAGACACAAGTTGTTGATGTTTCTAATCTGACCTTTTCTTAAGCTAATAAATAAGTTTTTCCTTAAAAATTCTTTTAACTTTATTTCTATTTTTTTGTTGGCAGTTCTTTTGATACATAAATGCTTGTTTCTCCATTGCCAGTTATTTTCTTTTAATCTTTTTTCCCTTCTTTGTGGTTTCAAGCCAGCAAGCTGAAAACTGCTACTGTTATCCTGACTTAGCATCATACGACTAATACGTATATATACACACACACATACATACATTAGACTCTATGTGCATGGAACCTTACTATTTCAACCGTACTATGCTTCACAGCTTCAAAAGAGGAGCCACAGTAACTGTTATTGTCCTATTCTCTAGGCAACTTACATGATAACCTGTTCTTGGAATAATAACTAGAGACTGGTCCTATATGATGAGACTGTATTTGCTGGTTTTCATATGGGATTTTCTCAAATGTTGACAACTAGTTGCCGTCAATAGGGATTCCACGGTACTCCTATACCATGATGCTTTTGAGCAAAAATTGGTGTAACTGATGCCTCTACATTGTTGGGGATTAAGCTGAGGTCAGGTAAGCAAGGGAGCTCAATCTCTTGGCTTTTGAGCTTTTTCTTTTTTGAGGAAAATATTGTATTAGTTGAGCTAAGTTCAAGCTCAGCTCAATTAATTTCAAGTTTAGCCCATTTCGTTTACTAACAACTCATTTAAGAAATTGGTAGGAGCCTGACATCCCCCAAAGTTTTTGTCTATGCATTTAGATTTAATTTTCACCAGTTAGATCTCAAAATAACAGATGAGATATTGGTTTCTTTACATAAGTACATTACTAGAATAAATATAAAGATAGATTTTTTAAGGTATAAGAAATAGCTATAATTGCTTAAGGAGGCTGATGATTATGAAGTTTTCTTTTTTTTTCATTCTTTTCAATTTTGAGTCATATTTTTATAAGATGCAAAGATTTAAAATTTTTCTTTATCACTTCCTTTCGTGTAATTTTCAGTCTATCTTTACCTCTTTTCCTTTTTATGTATTAAATCACTTCTTTGCATACGTACATCTTTGCAGATGTCTAAATCATTATTTTCTCAATTTATTCCTTATTAGAAGCACCATCACCCTTTTATAAATAACCTCATTTCTTATTCTATATTTTCTTGTATTAATACACATCTATGTCAATCTTCTCATTTCAACTACATTTATCTTGTATACATAAAAATTTTCTAGTTGCCCAACATTTTATGCCATAAAGCATAATCAATCTTATGGTTGTTCTGTAAAATTTTTCTTTCACTTGTTAGATATTTTATAGTTGCACTTCTTTATTTTATCCAACTAGCTTTAATCTTATGGATAACATTATACTTAATCTCTTCTTCCTTATGAATAATAGGTAATATAACATAATGTAAATAAAGCCAGCAGTGAAAAATTAATTTCAACCTCAAATGATTTACAACTGCATGAGGTCTTATCAAGCCAGATGTTAACTGCGTACAAGCTGCTCTCTCCCTAACAGCTCTAGCCATCCTCTCCCCATTTTTAAACCATTTTGCTTTTATGTGGACATCCAGCTACAGGATGACTGAGCACAGGACAATGGAGGGCACTGCTGATATCCAATCTACATGATAACTATTTCACTAATGCCTTCAACTTCACTGATTTTTCATGGTTGATGCCTTCCATCTAATTAAATGATAACCCTGGCAGCACAAACTGAGAATGGAAAGAAATGGATTTGTCCAGATAAACTGCTTCTCCTGTGTCCCTGTCAATATCCTGCTTTGAGAAATGAAAACATGGAGGAATTTCAGAAAAGCAGAAATTGCACGTAAATAAGAGCTAAGTACAATAATTTTGTATTATATGCTTGATCATGACAACCTACTGAACAAGGTCTTCAGAGTTTACAAACATTTCTTGTCTGAAATTTTCTGAGATTTTCTCCTTTTTTCTTCCCAAATCTTTTTTCTGGGACTAGCATTGCAAGGTCTTTTTAGCAGAATAAAACTAATAAAGGTGAATTGTGGGTTTTGACCTATTCCCCTGAAGTTCTTGTTTGTGCAAGCAGTGAGAATTAGCTCTTTTTTCTTTATGTTGTTGATTTTGCTAGTGAACAGAAAGATTAAAGCATATGGGAAGTGCAATGCTTCCTGTCAGTGAATGCTCTCTGTCGGATGTGAGAAAGCCTGGTTGAATTCAGGTGAGCGTAGGATTCAACCTAGGTTATCGGTGTCCAATAACTAAAGCCTTTACTAATCCAGCCATTTAGTGCCCTCTTCCTGTCAATAAATTTTGATTCTACTAGGGCTCTGGAGTTCAGAGATGAGAATTTTTGTATATATGCTATATAGACAAGGGATGCAAGCAAATGGAAGGCTTGATAAGGATCAAGAAAATGAGTTGGACCCAGATGGAAAGCTAATTGTGGAGACTTATCTGCCACTGGTTTATCATGTCTATCTTGCAAAGGTTTCTGAAATCTATACAGTATGCCGGAAAATTCATCAAGCATTAAATTTGGCCTCTCATATTTGTTTGACAAAATCATGCAATTAGTTCACTAGCATAACTGTATCATGTACAAACGACCATATGATTAAAAAACAGAGATCACATTAAGTAATTGTGAAAGACAGGGAGTCACTCTTTATTTTCTTCAAAATCTAAAATTTTGGTGTGTAATTTTTTGCATGCATTGCTACAATAATGCATAACATAAGCTTTTATTTTGAAATTCAAAAATTGTTGAGGGATCGTAGGTTAATAAGTGCATTCACTCATTTAATTTCTGTAGGGTTCTGCAACGTGTGATATTTTTCTCCCTTTTTTAACTGTAGGAGAGGGATTGGTGGGCATCTTCTGAAGGCATGCGAGGAACTGATAGCTCGAATGAAGGCTGAAAGAAAAGTGTACCTTCACTGCAGAATAATTGATGCTGTTCCATTCCAATTGTACATGAAAGCTGGCTATAAAGTTGTTGAGACGGACAGCATCTTGATTTGGCTAACCCTTCAGCGGCGTAAATACTTGATGTTGAAAGAATTGCCACCCATTCAGGATGACAGTAAGGTTGATAACTCGGATTATAATGATCACCCCGTTTGATTATTCAGTTGTGCCGCTGCAAGATCATCTCTTTAACTTTGTATACTAAATTATTTTCCAATGCGGATTTTTGTATACTCGCATTCTAATGCTAAAAATTGAAACATCTCTCTCTCTCTCTCTCTTTCTAACTGGGCGTGCGCGCCTCTTATAAAAGGAAGCATAGATGCTGTAGCTTGGCTATCTCGTAGTTGTTCTTCTAGTTAGATTCATATGACACTTCACCTTTTTTTTTTTTTCCTCCGTCGCAATTATGATGTCATGAAAACAAAATTTAGATTGGATTCATCCTCATATTAAAAGAGGATACAATGTCAAAAAATAATAAAAAAATTTAAAAAAAATTAAAATTTAGTAAAAGCTAGATCTTTAGTCCTATATCAACTTTGTCTTCAACACTGTTGCCAAATTCTTTCAAAATTTTGATATTCAATTAAATCTTGAATATGGTAGCCCTTACTTTCAAAACTTGTCTAAATCTGTACAACTGATCAAATTAGTTCATAATTAGACTGATGATTCTCTTAGTTTGAAACTCTCTTTATTTGGTAAATTTAGCTCTTACTGAGTTAAAATTGAAGATGGAGAAGTTATTGCTTTCTTGTCTCGTAATCGAGGTTCTCGACTTTTTGTTTGAATTCATCCTCTATTATGAAATATCTACCTCTTTTATAATTAATAGAATAAGTTTCACGCTATATACTACTTACTGGAAGGAAGGTAAAGTAAGGAGGTATAGCACCGTTATTTATATGATTTTCTCTTTTAATTAGCTCAGACGAGTCTTTACATCATCATCCACTGAAGTAGGTATCATCCTTATCGTTATCTTTTGGTGTATTCTATTATCATAAGGCCTTTCTGTTATCATTACTTATATTGCTTACGTGTCCGGATTATAAACTAAGGTTCTATAGATATAGAAGATATATCAACTTGATCTTATTAGAAGGAGGGTGATTTTTTTGTAATCCACTCAACTTGAATCTCTTTAAAAAAAGGAAAAAGTTAATGCAACAAGGTCTAGGTGGCCATTTCTTTTATTATTTTGTTATTTTTTATAATATATATCATGGGTAAAATTTAGAATTTATACTCTTCTTTTGGGATTTTAGAGGATGAAAAGTTGAGTACATGTTCTTTACTTTCACACCCTCTATTTCCCTATTTACATTAGTAAGTCTTTTTTATTTGAGTAAGATTCTTCTTCTAAGAAAAGAGAAAAAGATATAATTGGTTGCAATATTTAAATCACTTTTCATTTATGCTATATTCATCTTCTAATTTGAATAAGATGTTTTTTTTTTATGCTTGTAAATTCCCACCTAAATTTGGATTAGATTTTTCAAGAATAAAAAATAATACTATTTTTGAATTTGGATAGAGATTAAATCTTGCCTTCTACATTTACTTAATCTATAGATAAACTATCAAAATTTTCTTATATTGGAAGTTATATATAGCTTTGCAAAATTTTAATATCAATTGAGCCCTGAATCTTGCTCTTACTTTCATCTCCGGTGAAAAGATTCTTTTATTCATTTCTTTTTTATAAAAGAGTCTAAAATCTTGTTTTATTTATAATAATAGGTAATATATACTACAAATCATATAGCCCCTAGCAGTATCAATGTAAGTTGGACGCTAGTAATCAGTAGAAAATAATGGACCAAAAGACCACCAAAAGATTGCTTGCATGGGCAGGTCGCATACAGCCATACACAATTAAAGATTCCCATGCATACACCATAGAAGCTGGATACCATCCATTGCATATACATTAGCAAACCAAGCAATGGGAACATATAGAATAGGAGGTTGGTAAATGTTGGAAAGAGGATCCTTTGTGGCATGCACTTTATATCAGAGTGCATCATGCATGTTTGGATGATTGCCATATCTTCCATCTCGAACATGGATGGCTATCCATCATTCATGATTCACATCTTAATAATACCTAATAGATCTTTTTTTATTTCTAAATGTATTATAACTGTTTGTATCTAAAATAGGATACATGGTAGCCATCCATAATATATATGCCATTTTATGAGGAGTTTCTATTCGGACCGCAACTTTTGCTCAGTAGCCCCCAACTTATTTAAAAAATAAAATTTCTAAACTACCCCTCATCCCCGACATATCCTCTTTGGCACCGCCCCCTTCCTTCTCTCCAGCATCGCTACTCTTCCCTCCCACGTCTTCTTTTTGGCACCGTTCCCTTCCTCCTCCCCAGCACCGCGCTTCGCTCCCCCCCTCTCCCATCTCCTCTCCTTCCCTCTCCATCTCCTCCCCCTTCTCTCCACACCCCCATCTCTCATCTTATCCTCCTTTCCCAGCATCCCTCCACTCCCGATACCAGCCCTTTTCCGGCGCCCTCTCGAACCTGTCTCCTCTTCACTTTCCGGTATTAGCCCTCTTCAGCCCCTAGTGCCCCCTTCCTTTGGCTCTGTCCGGTCAAACAGGATCAAACGGAGGGTCTTTCGTTTGGCTCTGTTTGACCGAACGGAGGGCCTCCATTCGGTCTGGCCTATCAGGCTGAACAAAATAGCCTTTGTTTGGGCAAACATGACCAACTAGAGGCAATTTGTTTGGCTCTGTTTGGCCAAACGGAAAGCCGGTGCCGGAGGAGGGGTGCTAGGCCGGTGCCAAAGAGTAGGGAGAAGATGGGAGCCGAAGGGGGTGCCGGAAGAGGGCCGGTACCGAAAAGTGGGAGGATGCTGGGAATGGGGAGGAGATGGGAAGGGAAGGGGAGGAGACAGGGGCGGCGCCGAAAAGAGGGGGCTGCTAAGGAAGGGGGAGGAGACAAGGCAGCTTCGGAGAGGAAATGGAGGGGAGGAGACGGGAATGAGGCGGCTTACTGAGCAATTTTTGTGGTACTAATAGAAACTTCCCATTTTATGATGCAAAGCTTGTATGTCTATGTACCACCAAAGATTTACACCCTAAATATGGTTAACTTTTAAGAGTAACTCTTGTGTCAAGAACCGAAGAACTTTTGTTACAAATTTAAAAAGCCATCATAGTCTAACGTAGCCATTGTTGTGTTAGCATAATGACCTTCATCATCTAAGCTTGAAAAGTAGTAGTTCGGGATTTTCTCTGGGCTTCGATGTAGGATGGGCATGGTATTCACCTTCTGGCTTGGGATATTGTTTCTATGCTGATTACCGAAGGAGGGCTCGGGATCCAGTCGCTTATCATTAGGAGGGAGGCTCTGATTGCTAGGCATGCTACGCGGTTCTTGCTTGATCCGCATTGTTTGTGGAGCTCCTTTATGCGGGCCAAATATGGAGACTAGAATTCTTCCTCTCTTCCTCAGCTCTCTCCTGGGCACTCTTTTTTCTGGAAAGAGGTTTGCCAGTATGCTCTGGCTATACTGGACAACATTTCTTGGTCTTTAGGTGACGGTGCTTCTGTTGATATTGTTTAGGATACTTGGATAGCTGATCTTCCTCTGTCCCGTTGGCCGACTTTTGTGAGTTCTGACATCCCTCATGGCATGAGGGTGATTGATTTATTTGGCCCGGATCACTCTGCTTGGTCTTCTTCTATGGTCTCTAGCTTCTTTAGAGTTGAGCTTCACCGTCGCATTCTTACTATTCCTCTTATTCCGGTTCCCACCCCTGATATTAGGGTTTGGAGGAGATCCTGTCTGTCTCGTGCTCCTATTAGAGATCTTGTTCAGATTTACCACCCTCGGCCTCAGCATTTGATTGATTTGCAATGGATATGGCGTCTCCCTATTCACCATAGGGTGTGGCTTTTTCTTTGGTAACTTGCATGGAATGCACTTCCTGCTTGTTCCCTGCTCTCGGGGAGATGTATGAGCATTCTTCCTACTTACCCATTATGTGGTATTGGGGATGAGACAGTTGATCATGCTATCTTCACTTGCTATAAACCGAGACAGACTTGACAGCTTTCAGGTGATGGTCCTTGGGATCAGGAGTCTAACTCCTTGTGTAGTTATTTTCTAAGTATGATCAGGGAGGATATGGGTAGAGGATTCCACCTGCTGGTTTCGAGGAAGGCTTACACTGCTTATCAGATTTGGTTATCTCAGAATCGGCTCGTGTTCACTGATGAGACTATTTATCCTCGCAGGGTTGTCAGGGCTGCCTTCTTTTTAGCTACTGAGTATACATTCCATTAGAGAGTTCGTGCTTCTGCTACCCCTGGCCACTGGGACTCCCCTGCTGCTTTGGCAGTGCATCGGCGCACGGTCTTCATTTCTTGGGAGCCCCAACCTCCAGGGTTTGTTAAAATCAACTTTGATGGTAGTGTTCGTGGTAGATGTGCAGGCTTGGCTTTTGTGATTCGTGGGTCTGATGGTGAGATGCTGATGGCTGATGGATTCGGTCTTCTGACTCTACGGTGCCCCTTGCTGAGCTATGTGCTGCTTGGGCTGATATCTGTTGTGCTATTCGTAGTCTGGGTGTTCGCAGTATTATTATTGAAGGGATTCCATTACTGTGATCTACTGGCTTAGGCAGGATTCCAGCACCCGTTTGCCTATCATCCCCTTGATTGGCGACATTCATTCTACCCTCCAGGGTATTTGCTGCGCTGAGATTAGGCACATCTACCGGAAAGCCAACTCAGCGGCTGATTGGATTGCTGCCAAGATGGCCTCTCATTCTGGTTCTTGGAGTTGGAAGCCGGGTGACCCTTGCCCCCTTATTCTTTCTCAAATTTTATACTCGGATATATCGGGTTTGACTCACCCTATATTAGTGTGATCACGCGCCTGTAAAAAAAATAGTTTTTCCTCGGTGCTAAAAAGATATAGGAATAATACTACTCAAAAATAATTATCTTTTATTGGTTTTCATTAAAAAATCTTCTCTCTTGGTAACCTCTTAAATCAAATTGCTTGATAATTAATTTTGATGATCCAATAACATATTATAGTGCATGCGCTAATTTCTTGATCAAAAATCATTTTGAAAGAATCTTATCGGATCCATTCATATTCAAGCCAGTCTTTGGTTCTCATTGCAGAGTTGATAGCTGCTTGGTGGGATATATGTCAACCTATTAACAGCTTTCCTAACTTAGGTTATATTGTGAAGGATAATTCGGTTATGGTGATATCTTGATTGAACGATGACTTAAAATTAGAGTTGATTTTCCTCTCTTGCTTCCCTTCAATCAACATATATCCTTGGGTTGGGGAACCAAGCTCTGATTTCTTAATGGATATGACCTAAAATTTTGTGGAGCTGATGCTATAAAAATGCAATAAATTATCTACATCAGTTTAATTTGACTATGGAGCAAGATACTCTGCTTGGCCGGTCGAACATGATTTACAGCAGTGTTTAAACTCATATTTGCCCAATCCAAATCCGAAAGATCCAGGTTTAATTCGATCCAATTTGCAATTGATCCGGGTTCGGATTGACCGCAACCCGAACCCAATATAACCCGAACCTGAAGGTTATCCGAACGGAGGTAGCTTATCGGCATTAGATCTTTGGGAGCGTTGAGGGCACCAGTAGGATCGAACGACATAGCCAACTTGAGGATAAGGAGGGCAAGGCCGTCGGTTTTAGGCGAGAAAAAGAAGGACAAACATAAAGGTAAACCATCCATACATTTCATTTCACTTTCCGCCTCCTTCTTTTCTTTGTTTACGGCACCTTCTCCTTTTCTTTGTTTCAAGTAAGGCTTTTTTTTTAATACAATGTTAAAGCTCCGAGTCCAGCTCATGTGCTCAGCAAAAAATTTTATTTTTTCATCTTTAGAATTCATAATTCGATATTTATTTACTTTATTTATTTTTTCTCTATCAATCCGAATTTCAATTCGAAACTCAAACTGACTTGATTTTTAAAAATAAAAATAAAATTAAAATTTTATAAATAAAATTAAAATTAAAATTAAAAATAATATTTTATAAATAAAATTAAAATTAAAATAAAATAAAAAACTTGAATTTTACGAGCGCAAGTTGCATCCATACCTCTTTCAATCTGCTTCAAGCCGAGAGATGGGTAAGTTGGAGGTCACCGTCATCACCTATCGTACGATTTCTGCTAAGCCCGAGGAGACACAGTTGGGCATTGTCAACGAGAAGGGTTCTCCCGCTGCATCCGTTGCTCCGTGTCACGGTGGAGGGAGTCCCGAGAAAGATTTCTTAGCGGATATTTGGAGTTTGTTTTTGCTTTGATGCTTCTTCTTGTTGTTGGTTGTGTTGCGGTGTTTGCAAGCTACTTTCGTGGACTGTTTCCTCTGCCTGTCGACGTTGGGAGGCGTCTCCTCGCTTTCGGTACAAAACCTTGGAAAGTTTTGGAATATGAAGAGGGGGTTTTAACTTTGGACTTCATCTCAAGCCATGTTTAATTAATTTCCCACCAGTCAATGAGTCTATAATGCTTTCTTCGCTAGTCCGAATTGCTGTCGCACCTTGCATTGAGGTGGACGTTGGTAGTTTTTTTTTTTTTTTTTCACACATCTTGTCCATGATTCAATCTATTTTTTAAGGGAAAAAAAAAAAAAGAGATCGGCTTACTTGTGTGGTTACCACATCAATATTGCTTTATTGCTTCTTCTTTTTTTTTTTTTTTTTTTTGTTCTTGTTCCGCGAGCATTTCTTTAGTAATTGCTTGGAAAACAAGGTAATTGCAGGTCAAAAGAATCAACCACCATTGAAGCAACTCCCCCCATCTATCATATTCATGGATTCCTCTCATGTTAAGTAACAATCCATTTTTCATAGAAATTGACAACTATTGGAAGCAGAGCTAGCAATCAATTCGGATCGATCATTGTGGATACAAGTCATTTTCGAATTCAAATAGTTAAACCTAAATTCTAATCTTAAATGATTGATTTAGGTATAAGTCATGGATCATTTTTTATAACTTTTTTTAATAAAAAAATTAATACATTTTGTTATTCTTTTTAAGTAATTTATCAATTCAAATCTTTCTTTTTGTTTTCTCTTTTTACTCATCGTTACTTTAAATGTTTGAGCACTTAGATACAAAATTATAGCATGATAAGATATTAATAGAAATAATAATTATAAATTTATAAGATATTAAAATAATATAATTAAGTAATAGTACAAAAAAATATTTTTAAAATGAAAAAATTTTAATGTCAAATTATTAATAAGATCATAAAACAAATGAGCAAAAGTTGAAAATAAGCTTAATCTCATAAACAAAAAAACAGAAGAAAAATTATGCTTAATTCTATTATTCCATTTCCTTCTCAAGGATATTTGAAGTTGTTGATGTCTATCCTTCAATAATACTGAACTTAGAAAAATTCATTTCTGATCTCATCATTTTGAGCCTCGTTAGCATTAATTATATTGTATATCAAAAAATTTAAAAAGTTAACACATTAATCATGTAAACAATCTAATTGACAATTCATAAAATTATATAACATCATTTAGATAAAATTTTAAAAAATTAAAAAATAAATAAAATTAAAGATATTTCGTACCCTTAACACATTAACCGCATCTCTTAGAATCAAAATCCTGACTTATAATTTAAGATTGCTAGATTGTTACAACAAAGCTACACGCTTGAAGATGTCTGTGATGGACAATCCACATCTCTTCAAAGAATTCAACAGTCAATATAGATTTAGGTCAAGCGTCAGTGAGTCCAACACCACATATTCAAAGCCACCTGGGATCGAAGTTGGGATCAGTTTATGGGTACGTTAGACGTATTGAAGGGACACTCAACTTTAAAACTCTAGGAGTAGTGTTTAACTTCATGCATCACCAACCCTGAATGGCAACGACTGATCTCAACTATCTTCTTATTCAGGTGATACTTGTCCGTTAGATATCAGCAACTAGTAATTAAGCCAAACCACCATAGTTACAACAATAATATTAAACTAATTAGTGAAGAGCTATCTCTACCAACAATTAACCGTCGCTATAAAAACCATTCTTGTTAGAAAGTTGACGCACTACTTATTATTCAGGGGTGGGAGGTGTACGTTAAGAGTTAATTATGCTAGCAATCGCATGACCCGCGTAAAGCTTTTTTTTTTTTTTTTATAGTACAGTGAGATGATCACACTATTTTAGGGTGAATCAAGCCTGATATATCAGAATATAAAATTTGAGTGAGCATTAAAATGCACGGGTCATCCGACGTCCAACTCCATGATCCGTAATGATGGGCTACCCGGACAGCTACTCAGTCAGCCGCTGAGTTAGCTTCCCAAAAGATGTGCCAAATCTGAGTGCTATAAGCCTGATGAAGCATAGCCCGAATATCACGAATTAAGGGGATGGTAGGCAGATGGTCGCCAGAGTCCTGTCGGAGCCATCGAATAACAATAATAGAATCCTCCTCAATAATGAGCCTTTGGATGCCCAGACTGCATATGACATAGGATATACCAGCCCACGCCGCATACAACTCAACTAATGGCACCGAAAGGTCAAGAAGGCCAAATCCACCAACTGCTAGCATCGACCCATCTGACCCACGGATCACAAAAGCTAAACCAGCAAGTCTGCCTCGAACACTCCCATCAAAATTAATTTTGATAAACCCTAGGGGTGGGGGCTCCCAAGCGATAAAGACCGTATGCTTGTGCACTGCCAAGGCAGCAGGGGAGCTCCAGATGCCAGGGTTATCAGAAACAAGAGCTGCATGATGGAGAGTGTACTCAGCAGAAAGGAATAAAGCTGTCCGAACAATCCTGTGAAGGGGAGCAGATCATCAGTAAAAATAAGTCGGTTCCGAGATAACCAGACTTGGTAAGCAATGTAAGCAATCGTGGCACCCAACTACCGGATGCCCCTCCGATTATCCTGCCTGATCACTCTCAGAAAAGAAGTGCGACTATGGTCACTACTATCACCCCAAAAGCAGCAACCCAAGATCTGCCAAATCTGCCTCACTCTGTCGCAAGTGAAGATAGCATGATCGACAGTCTCCTCCTTCAACCCGCATAATGGGCATGTAGGCTGGATAGACATACCCCTCCCATGGAGCAGGGAACATGTAGGAAGACAGTTCCATGCCAGTTTTCAGATGAAGAGGCGAACTCTAGGATGAATGAGAAGCTCCCAGATCCAAGACACATACATCGTATGCCTGGGCTGAGGTCTGTAAACCTTCATAAGATCCCTAATATGAGCACGAGACATACAGGATCTCTTCCATAAAGTGATATCAGAGATATGACCCGAAAGAAGAGGAATAGAGAGTATGCACTGGTGGAGCTCCTTCACAAAAAAAGTGGACACCAAAGAGATTTGCTAGGCATGGCGGTCCTAAGCAATTAAATCAGTGACTCTCATTCCACTAGGGATATCAGAGCTCACATAAGTAGGCCATCGGGTAAAGGGTAGGTCTGCAATCCATGTATCCCGAACCACATCGACGGAGGCACCATCACCAATCATCCATGAGATGTTAGTCAGCATGGCCAGAGCATGTCGGCATACCTCTTTCCAGAAGGAGTATTCCCGAGTAGGCTGAGAATATGTAGAAGGGGTCCAGTCTCCGTATTTGGCATGCATAAACAAGCTCCACAAGCAGTGAGGATTAAGCAAGAAGCGCGTAGCATGCCTAGCAGTCAAGGCCTTCCTCCTAACCATGAGAGACTGGATACCAAGTCCCCTCCTCTATAATCAGCATACAGACAATGTCCCAAGCCAAAAGATGGATTCCATGACCTTCCTGCATAGATCTCCAAAGAAAGTTTCGAAAACATCTCTCCAACCTCCTCAGATAAGTCACCGAAATAGCTGCATTAGATAAGATATAGAGAGAAAGAGAAGTAAGCACAGACTATATGAGGGTAATCCTAGCCATCATAGATTACCCTGTGACCTACCATCTATCCAGATGATCATGGACTCGGCGCTCAAAATCGCTGAAGTCAGTACTCCGCTGTCGTCTCCTCCTAATGAGTATCCCCAGATAGGATAGATGGTCAGCCTGCTTGGAGATATCCAAGATTTGCATAATAGACCCCCTTGTAGCAAGATCAGTCTTCAAACTGAAGCAAATCATTGATTTACTAAAATTAACTTTCTGTCCAGATGCCCGATAATAAAACTGAATAACTGTAGCAAAAGGAATTTTAAGTGATAAGAAACTATTCAAATAATTTAAATTTTTGGCAGGTGAGGCGCAGGAGCACACTCATGCAATTGAACGATAAGAAACTATCCAAATAATTTAATTTTAAGCGATTTTATGATTTAAAGATAATGGCTATCAGTCTTTAAGATCATTATGGATAAAAGGGTAAAGCTATTAAAAGTTATCTGAACTGAGATTATAAATAGATTCTGATATTCTGCTGCAAGAAAAAGTAACGTATCTCAAATGCTTTGCTGAAAAAAAAAAATCTCTTTCATCTTTGTCTTTTAATTTTTTTTATTTTTTTTATTACTATTTTTTTAGCATATATATAAAAGAGTTGTTGGGCTATACCTTCACGCGATCATACTTGTACTATAAGATTCGGATCGAGTCGGATCGTTATACCTTGGAAATAGATCGCCTACAATCGATGTAGGCACAGTTCTCATCTTCTTTTGATTTTAAATTTTTGCATTTAAATTTTTAGACTAAAATTTTAATAATTTCTAGATGGGTTTTTAAAATCAATTATTTTCAACATTTGCTACACCCAAACACCCTTTTTAGGCTTGGACATCACATGTTACAAAGAGAGAGAAAGAGAGCGAAAAGTAAAGGAAAAGTCTTGCTGCACCATATGCGGTGCAGCAGGAGCATGATGATTAGTGTGCAGTAGGAACTGCATCACACGCGATGATTAGTGTACAATATGTGCGTGCGTATCAAAAATGAAAAAGATATTCTATTTTTGATATGTATGCGCATGTGTCATGCGTCAATTATCGCATGTGATGCACTTATTCTGCACTATGCTCTGTGTAGCAACTTTTCCAAAAGTAAAAGCAATAGACGAAGCCTATAAAAGTATGGATCAAAATTAAACAACATTCGCTGCATATGCTCCCTTTAACCAAAGTAGTAGTTGTTTGTCAAAGATGCCCTCCCAATGAGGATGCCACACCGAATCTCTCCTTTTCCATAATGGATAGGAAAACACTTTGTGTATCTGCCTTCGATGCATAAAGTGCGCACTGGGCGCGTGGATTGATCTCGCGCCTGTGCTACCGTGCATGCCACGGCCCAATGGGCCATGACACATACCATATGCACAGTGATACGTATACCACACGCGCAGTGACACAGGTGTGTGACCAATCCGTGTGCTCGATACACACTTTATGCATCGAACCTCCGGTGCACAAAGACTTTTCCTAATAGATAACACCCTGAACTTAAAAGCTTTAAGGTAGTGTTTGATAGAAAAAAAATTATCCATGGATAAGTGTACGGGATAGAGTTTATCCCCTGGCTATCCCTAGGGTATCCTTTGAATATCCTATTGATCATATCTAGGGCTGTAATCGAGCCAAGCCAAGCCGAGCTTTCCAGTGCTCAAGCTCAGCTCGTTAACAAATACTCAAGCTCGAGCTCGAGCTCGAGCTCGTTTAAATTTGAAAAACCTTGTTCAAGCTCGGCTTGAGCTCGATTACAAAAAGCTCAGGCTCGACTCGAGCTCGGCTCGAGCTCGCTCATTTGGTATAATTAGAAAGCTCGACAAGCTCGACTCAGAAAAAGCTTGTTTCAAGCTCGAGCTTGAATTGAGCTCGTTTCAAGCTTGTTTAAAGCTTGGCTCGAAAAAAAAAAAGCTCGATTCTTAATTGAAAGGTCCAACAAGATATAAAAGAATAACCTCCATTACATTGGAACTTCATATAAACCATAGAAAATTCATCAAGGCTAACTAAGGCTATAGCATATGTTAAAGAAACTTTCAACATATTAAAATTAGATGTTGCTAGTTGCTACAGCATAACTATCTAGATAAACTACTGAGATATAGTGCAAATTTTGTGTGCTTAAGAGTTAAGAGAGCCTAATCAGCCAGAGAAGATGAAAGACAGAAGATGAAAGAACATTTTGTTCAATCACAAGCTCCTAATTGAGCCAGCTCACGAGCTCCTAATCGAGCCAGCTCGTGAGCTCCTAATTGAGCCGTCTCACGAGCTCTTAATCGAGTTGTATCGTGAGCTCCTAATCGAATATGCTCCCGTGCTCAAGCTCGGCTCGTTTATCAAACGAGCTTTAAAATGAAGCTCAAGATCGGCTCGTTTACATGACGAGCTGTCGAACCAAGCCTCGAGTAGCTCGTGAGCCTAATTAGAGCCCTAATCATATGATTCTCTCTCTTAAAACCCCCCATGGTTAACTTGGATTATCCCCTCTTGTTTTCCCCTATTATTTCAAAACACTACCTAAGGATACTTGTCGTCTTTGCCTATTCTTCTTGATCCTCTCTTTAAAACCCCCAACTTTACCGAGATAGAAAAAGGATTTTGTAGCTAGTATATCTTCGACTTTCATGATGCATTAGATTTGTAGGCCTTATTTCATAGGGTTACACGCGAAAAGTGTGGCCCAATTGATTTGGATTTAAATCATAAATTTTAAAAATATGATAAAACTAGAATATCAAGGCTAATAATAGAATGCTGAACAGAAGTAGAATATCTTTAATTGTATACCATGATTAAAGAAGGCTTGTAAAGAAATGCTCAGTAGAAATAGAATGCCTTTATATCCTATGATTGAGAAAGACTTGTAAATAAATGCTTGTCCACTCCATGATTGTAGAAATTAAGCATGTAATTGAACATTTGCATATTCTATATATATTAAAGAAATGCTCATTAGAAATAGAATGTCTTTATATCCTATGATTGAGAAAGACTTGAAAATAAATGCTTGTCCACTCCATGATTGTAGAAATTAAGCATGTAATGAAACATTTGCATATTCTATATATTAAAGAAAGCTTATCATGGAATCGATAACAACATTCTATTATCGTGTGAATTAAATCTACGTACTATCATGCCCCTTTAGCTGAACAATGACTGATAAATAGTCGGTGCATGTTGTCTAAGACACAGATTGCTAAGCTCCTTCTCTCACGATGGCCTACATTTATCAGTATCGATGTTCCCAGTACCATGAGAGTCTCTGTACGATTTCTTAATATCTCCTCTCTTGGCATATGCCAACGATATCCCTATTTTTCGGTAACGAGCTCGCTCGCCGGATTTTATCTATTTCGCTTGTTCCCAGCCAGGATGATGTCAGATTATGGAAGAGATCGTGCCTCTACAGGGCTCCGATCAGGGATCTTATGAAGATCTTTAGACCTCAGCATCAATATACGAGGGATGCAGCGTGGATCTGAAAGCTTCCCATCCATCCCAGGATACAACTCTTTATATGGAAGCTTGAGTGGGAATGCTTCCCTACTTGCTCTCGGCTCTCAGGTTGGAGTCTGTCTATCCAGGCTACCTGTCCTTTCTGTGGTCAAAAGGAGAAGACTATCAATCATGCCATCTTCGTTTGCCCTAGGGCAAGACAGGTATGGCATATTGTGGGATACCAGCCTAGGGAGGGGGATACGGTCTCTTGGCAAACCTCTTTCTTGCATGATATCAGGAGATAATCAGCATCAGGGCATTACCTTGGCTGCCACTGCCTATCATATTTGGCTATCTCGGAATTAGCTCATATTCATTGAAGATATTGTTGGCCCAGATGGCAACCCAAGAGGAGGGGGGGGGGTGAATTGGGTTCTAAAAAATTTTAACTCTTTTTGAAATTAAATCGATTGATATCAAAGTATGCAAGCGAATGGATTTAATCGAAGCTAAGCACAGGCAATTAAAGAAGAGAGAGAGAGATCAAAACACTACAAACACAAAGATTTTATAGTGGTTTGGTGTAACCAACACCTACGTCCACTCCCAAGCTCCACTTGGGTCCACACTATAATCCTCTTGATTACAGTCGAGTTGTTTTACAAGCTCACAACTCAAACTTGTTTTTTTACCCAGGGATCACAACGAACCCAGCCGGTTTTCGGGCTTACCAGCACAAAACCCAATCAAAAGCTATATCTAGCTTGACCCGAGGTATACCACCTCCACTAATTCAATCCCCCTAATTGAATTAGCAAACAAATGAAATCAATTAATATTTACAATGACAAACAGCTCCTCAAATGAGCGAATATGCAATAAAAATAGACAAGAATAGAAAAGCCTGTTTGAAGCGATTTGAATGTAGGCTTGGCTTCTTTTCTTCTTTTCCTCTTCTCTTTGAAAGGTTGAATCAAGCTCCAGCTCAGATTTCACCCAGAAATTTGTTGTTGAGAAGATGGAAAAAATAGGTTTTGGCTTCTTCTTTTCCTTCTTTAAAATCCTCCGAAATTGAACTTTGTATGCCTTGGATTTCTTTTGAATCTTTCTTTAGAAGATGGGCGAGCTTCACAAGATTTCTCTTTTTGAAATGGCTCTCTTGAATATCTCGATTTTTTAATCTTTCTCTTATTTTTTTTTCTTTTTCTTCATTCTTGTTTAAACGGTCTGTTCTCCCCTTTTTATAGATTTTTTTTAATCTGAGATTAGGTGGAAAACTAGCCGTTATATCTGTCCTTGGATTGCTTCTACACACAAAAAAATAGCCATTAGAGATTAGGTGAGAAAAAGTTACCGTTGGAGGCCGTTCTGACACTTTGAAAATCCGTTCTTATCAGGTTGGAGTCGGCTCCAACTTTTTATGTGTCGGCTCCACTTCGTGTATCCAAAAATAAATAAAAGATTTCGTTGAGGGGTCGGCTCCCGAAAAGTTATGTATCGCTCCCCGCATCCAGGTGTGGCTCCCGAAACAAAAGGTGTCAACTCTAAATATGGCCCAAAATATGCTCTCTGTTCTCAGGTTAGAGTCGGCTCCACTCATTCTAGGTGTCGGCTCTCGAATCTCAGGTGTCGGCTCCCAAATTCATGTGTCGCTCCAGAAACTGACGCAAAAAAGCACACTTCTGTTTCTCAGGTTGGAGTCGGCTCCAGACATCCATGTGTCAACTCCCACCGTGCCGAATTTTGAGAACTATTCTGATACGCCCATGTGTCGACTCCTGACTTATAGGTGTCGACTCCAAGGTCTAAACTTTTGAAAATTACAATTTGAAACTCATCTTAAAATCAATTTTGAGTGATATTTTTGTTAAACTTTCTTAATACCTGAAACACTCCATAAATTTGTCAGAAACAATGTGAATATACTCATGGCTTTTGTTAATCATCAAAATCAATAATTGGGTCAACAATCTCCCCCTTTTTGATGATGACAAAAACATTGAGTATATGCATGATTAATTAAAGAGTTTTACGATAGGAATAAGTTATCATAGTTAAGCTCCCCCTGAATGAGGTAGCTCCCCCTATGAAACTCAAAATAAAATTTTCTCTCCTTATTTTGAAATTTCATTTCTCTCCCTTAAAAAAATTCATGCAATAATCAACTTAATCAAATTATTTAAGTGTTCAATAATGCATATACAATATCTTCTCTCCCCCTTTTTTGTTATCAACAAAAGGTTAAGATAAGATACAATTTAGCTTAACATTCAACCACAAGTTAACTCATTGAATAAGACAATATAATTCAAAGAAATTTCATTGCATCAAATTTCACTACATAAGTTTCATTACATCAAAACATTCTATCAAAACATTACATCAAAATATTCTATTACAACAAAGTGTAAACAACTAAACTTTAAATTCCAAAACTGAAGCGTTTCTTCAGTCCTTCTAAGATCTTTTCCATTCCTTTGAATCTTCATAAAATCATTTAAGCTTCTTTGAACCAAGTCAGCTGCATTGTTTATATTCTCTTGTAGCTCTACATTGCTTCTAGAATATGTGTCAGAATCACCAGCAATGTCCTTGATCTTATCAAAAATATTCATTAAATCACATTTTAGGGCTTCAGAAGAAGTTCCAAGAGAGGATCCAATTTGGTTCACTTTGTCTTCTAAGGAGTGGAAAGATTCTTTTAAACTCAAAAGTCTACTTTCAAACTATTATTCATCTTCTCTTCATGTTCAGCCAACAAAGTCTTCAATTGCTCTAATTGTAAATCAGAAAAACCAGAAGCACTCGGAATTGAAGCAGGCATAGGTGTCAGGTGAAGGCTCTGGTCTGCTAGGCTCTGGTGAAGGATATCTCATGGATGGTCCAGCTTCTGATGGTGCTGAAGCTCCAATCTCAGCTGCCCTGTCCTCTGAATGACCTTTCCTTTCCCAGTTCCCATTGACCTTAATGAACCCCATGCGATGAACAGTAGCCATGCTATAGTAATCTGTGTGCTTAGGTTCTTTTAGGTTCATTTTCTAAATGACTACACCCTTGGCTTGAATGCTAAGTTAGGATCATGCCATAGGGTAAGGAAGATCTCTTCTTGCCACCAGCCTCGCCATGTACCAAATCATCATGCCAGGAAGATTAATAGGCTCCAGTCAAAACGCTATCCATGACACAATGTCTCGCTCCGAGACATACTCAAATCTACCAGTCTTAGGGAATAAAATTCGACTACAAATATTATGCAACAATCTTAGCTCAAGAGGCAACTGATTCTCTTCCTAACATCCTTGACAAAGCTCCTGACCTATCACTATGAGAGTTTGCAATAGGTCCAAGAGTAGGAATCTCAAGAAGGTTCCCAAAATTTCGGAAGTGAGATGTATCCTCTTTCCTCTTACAGACTCACTATCCATCTCCTCTTGACAAGTTTGATAAAATTCTTTAACTAAGCAGGATATGTAGGAACATCTAAAGAACACACTTTTCCCAACCAATTTCTTTTAGTTGTTCCAATAGCGAATCCCTCATCTTCAAAAAATCCAAAATCACCTTTCTTCCCATTGTAATCACTCGACCGGCTAGAGTCAATGTGCGGTGAAGGAGGTGAGGAAGGGTCTGAATCGCACTAGGAGTAGAGGACGAGGATGAAGAATCCGAAGATGGAGATGGTTCGGATTGGGCGTCTCGCCGTCCGCTTCCCGTTGCCACCGGACCCCAAGATCGTTCCCCTTCTCTTAGGTGCCATGGAATCCTAGGGAATGATTAATTGAAGGAATCTCAAGTTTTGAAGGGTTTGAGAGGATTTGGAGAGATTTGAGTGAGATTAGGTCAAAGAGGTGTCGACTCTGCCCTAAATAGTCAAAGGGTCCACTAGGTGTCGACTCCCAAAGTCGGGTGTCGACTCCAACTCGCTAACACAGTTAGCGCCCGAACTGGAGTCGGCTCCGCTAAAGCGGGTGTCGGCTCCAAGGTCAGGACCGAGAGCGACACAGAAATAAGGTGTCGACTCCAAAGACGACTCCAAGACAGTTCAAAAATAAGATTTCAAATCCAAACTCATCAAATAAAATCAATAAATAATAAAAATCTTGGAATAAGAATCAATTGGTTCAATCTAGATGAATTTTCCTTAAAATTATGAAGGAATTTTCAAGAAATAGAAATCTAGATAATTCTTAAGAGTTTCTCATTCCAATGGGTCACAAATCCCTAATTCTCCTCTAAGATAACAAAATCTCTCTTCACTCAAGGGTTTTGTAAATATATCAGCTAATTGTTCTTCAGTATTAACATAATCAAGACAAATTCATTATTAGCTACATGTTCTCTAATAAAATGATATCTAATTTCAATGTGTTTGTTCTTGAATGTTGAATTGGATTTTTAGTTAGATTTATTGCACTAGTGTTATCACATCTAATAGGAGTTTTATCAAGTGTTATGCCATAATCTTCAAGTTGTCGCTTAATCCAAAGGATTTGAGCACAGCAACTTCCAGCTGCAACATATTCTGCTTCAGCAGTTGATAATGCAACCGAATTTTGCTTTTTGCTAAACCAAGAGATTAAGTTACTTCCTAAAAATTGACATGCACCACTTGTACTTTTTCTATCTAATTTACAACCAGCATAATCAGAATCAGAATATGCAATCAAATTTAATGTTGAGTCTCTAGAATACCATAAACCTACATTTTTAGTTCCACTTAAATATCTTAGATTCTTTTTACAGCAATTAAGTGAGATTCTTTAGGTTCAGATTGATATCTAGCACATAAGCAAACAGCAAACATGATATCAGGTCTACTTGCTGTTAAGTAAAGTAGAGATCCGATCATACCTCTATAATATTTTTGATCAACTTTCTTACCATCTTCATCTTTGTCCAATTTGCATGAAGGACTCATAGGTGTTCCAAGGGGTTTAATTGATTCCATTCCAAACTTTTTGAGAATTTCTTTGTGTACTTTGTTTGGTTGATGAAAATTCCCTCTCTTCTTGTTTGATTTGAGTCCTAGGAAGAAGTTGAGTTCTCCCATCATGCTCATCTCGAATTCACCCTGCATTAACTTAGCAAATTCTTGACATAAAGATTGTTAGTAGCACCGAATACAATATCATCAACATATATTTGTACTACTAATAAATCCTTATCTTTTCTTTTCAAAAATAGTGTTTTATCAACATTTCCTCTAGAAAAATCATTTTCAATTAGAAATTTACTTAATCTATCATACCAAGCTCTAGGTGCTTGTTTTAAACCATAAAGTGCTTTGTGCAATTTAAAAACATGATTTGAAATTCATGATCTTCAAAACCAGGTGGTTGTTCAACAAAAACTTCTCATTTATAAATCCATTTAAAAATGCACTTTTAACATCCATTTGAAATAAATTGATATTCATATGACATGCAAATGCAAGTAATAATCTAATTGCTTCTAATCTAGCTACAGGTGCAAAAGTTTCATCAAAATCAATTCCTTCTTCTTGATTATATCCTTTTGCAACTAATCTAGCTTTGTTTCTAATTACTATGCCATTTTCATCTAATTTATTTCTAAATACCCATTTTGATCCTATAACAGAATGATCTTTAGGTCTATCTACAAGGGTCCAGACATTATTCCTAGTAAATTGATTTAATTCCTCTTGCATAGCTAACATCCAATTATTATCTTTTTCAGCTTCTTCAATAGTTTTAGGTTCAATTTGAGATACAAATGCAAGATGATTATTGATGTTTCTCATTGATGATCTAGTTCTTACTCCTTGAGATGGATCACCTATAATTAATTCCTTTGGATGACCATAGGCATATCTCCAATCTCTAGGAAGATCTACATCATTATGATTAGCATCAACAACATCAACACTAGGAGAATCATTATCTTTAGCTTCTTGTTCATGATCTGAAGATACATCTATATTTAATTTTTCAATATCTCTTTCAAGTAAATTTGTATCTTCCTCATCATCAATCTTTTCGAACTCGATGCTAAAGATTCATCAAAAACTACATGAATAGATTCTTCTACAATTAAGTTTCTCTTGTTAAACACTCTATAGGCTTTACTAGATGTTGAATATCCTAAGAATATGCCTTCATCAGATTTTGCATCAAATTTTCCAAGATTATCTTTACCATTATTATGAATGAAACATTTACAACCAAATGCATGAAAGTAACTAATGTTTGGTTTTCTATTGTTCCATAGTTCATAAGGAGTTTTCTTAAGGATTGGCCTAATTAAAGCTCTATTAAGAATGTAACATGCCGTGTTATAGCTTCCGCCCAGAAGTACTTTGGTAGTTGGCTTTCACATAGCATGGTACGGGCCATGTCTTCTAAAGTTCTATTTTTCTTTCTACAACTCCATTTTGTTGTGGTGTTCTAGGTGCAGAAAAATTATGATGAATGCCATTTTCAATGCAAAAGTTTTCAAATAAATGATTTTCAAATTCAGTGCCATGATCACTTCTAAGAGACACTATGGTGTTTTTTTCTCATTTGTGACCTTCTTGAAGAATTTCAAAATATTGGAAAGGTCTCATCTTTATGAGCTAAAAATACCCAAGTGTATCTAGAATAATCATCTACAATCACAAGACCATATTTCTTTCCTCCTAGACTAGTGGTTCTAGTAGGTCCAAAAAGATCCATGTGAAGTAGTTCAAGTGGCCTAGAAGTGGAAACAATATTTTTAGTTTTGAAAGAGTTTCTAGTTTGTTTTCCAAATTGACATGCATCACAAATTTTGTTATTTTCAAAATCTAGTTGTGGAAGTCCTTTTACTAAATCCATTCTAATTAATTTTGAAATTAGGTGTGTGCTTGCATGACCTAATCTACGATGCCATAACCATCCAATCTCATTCATATTAGCATTATTAGCAACTAAGCAATGATTACTAGTAGACAAATTGTCTAAATCAATCAAGTATACATTGCCATTTCTATTTCCAATAAATATAATGCTATTATCAATGGGATTAGAAACAGTGCAAATAGAAGCTTCAAATGATACTTTGAAACCTTTATCACACAATTGGCTAATACTAATTAATTATGCTTTAAACCATTAACATATAAACATTTTCAATAAATGTGGAGGGAGTTATTTGAATTTTACCAAACCCATGATTTGGCCTTTGCCATTGTCACCAAACGTAACAACTCCTCCTCTTTTGCTTTCAAGGGTGATGAATTGATCCTTGTCACCCGTCATGTGTCTTGAGCAGCCACTATCAGATACCACTTTCGCTTTGATCTTTTGGCCGCAAGACACTCCTGCAAAATGATCAAGTCTTATATTTAGGTACCCAAGCCTTCTTGGGTCCTTCATGGTTAGTAGCAAAAAAGATTGTTCCTTTTGGAACCCATATTTTCTTTCCTTTAATATTTAATTTCTTGTTACTTTTTCTTGCATTACATTCATAAGATTTATGGCCTTTCTTGTTACAATTGTAACATAAATCATTTTGTTTTCTTCAAAGAATTTTTGACAAATTTTTGTTTCATGTTAGGTCTATATCCTAATCCAGCTTATCAAAATAGCTCTTTGATTACTTAAAATAAATTAAGTTTTTCAGAACTATATGTAAATTTATCAACAATATTCTTGTATTTTTCAACTTCTTTCTTTAATTAAGGTTTTCATTCAGATTGATTCTTTTTCTTTTGAAATCTCTCTTTTCAGATTTTAAATCTTAACTTCAAGTGTTAATCATTTTTCTCTTTAAAGATTTGAGTTTTCATTTTTCAAAAACTTGTTTTTCTTTTTCAAATTTTAAAATCATTACTAATTCATTGAAAGCTCATATAATTCATCAAATGTAAAATCATCATTGAGGGTTTCAGACTTACCTCGTCATCGTCGTTTGCCATAAAGCAAATGTTTGCAACTTCTTTTTGTTCTCCTCGGAAGAGGATTCTTCGCTATCACTCCAGTTGCAACATAGCTTCTTCTTCTTTGTAGGCTTTCTTCAATTGAGGACAGTCATATCTAAATGCCCGGTTTCTTACACTCATAACATATTAAGGGGTCTTTCTCTTTGTCCTTGTCCTTTCTTTTCTTTTCTCCTTCCATTTTTTCCAGACTTTTCTTGTGGAAGGGTCTCCTTCTTTGCATGAATTTTTTGAATTTTCTAGCAAGAAGAGCTGTCTCATCATCATCATCATCACTGCAGCTTTCCTCACTTTCTGCAGCCTTAAGAGCAATAGTTTTCTTCTTTTACTTCTTCCTCTTGATGTTGCTTCATTGTTAGCTCATGGGTCATTAAGGATCCAAGTAGCTCCTCCAAAGGTAAAATGTTTAGGTCCTTGGCTTCTTGGATTGCTGTCACCTTTGCTTCCCATGATCTTGGAAGTGACCTAAGAATTTTGCGACAAGTTCAGAATTAGTATAAGTCTTACCAAGACTTTTCAAACCATTTACAATATCAGTGAATCTAGTGTACATGCATGTAATTGTTTCAGTTTGTTCCATGCTAAATAGTTCATATTTATGCACCAAAATATTAATTTTAGATTCTTTAACTTGATTTGTACCCTCATGGGTAACTTCTAATCTATCCCATATTTTTTTGCGGAAATTACATGTAGAAATTCGATTAAATTCATTTGCATCTAATGAACAATACAAAACATTCATGGCTTTAGCATTGAGCTGAGCCATTTCTTATTGTTCATCCCTTCGTTTTAGGAATCACCATGTTGTCTACTCTAATGTGGGTGTGTGTGGTCCATTAATTATGATTCACTCCATAATTCATAATCAAGTGCTTGAATGAAAATCCTCATTCTAGCTTTCCAATATAATTAGTTCCATTAAAAAGGAGGTCTATTAGTGGATTGACCTTCTAAATAAGATGATCCAACTTGAGCTGCCATTTGGATCTTTAGCTCTTGATCGTTAGATCAAATTCAAATGAGCACTTGCTCTGATACCAATTGTTGGCCCAGATGGCAACCCAAGAGGGGGGTGAATTGGGTTCTTAAAAATTTTAACCTTTTAAATTAAAATTGATATCAAAGTATGCAAGGAATGTTAAAAGCTAAGCACAAATTAAAGAAGAGAGAGATCAAAACACAAACACAAAGATTTTATAGTGGTTCGGTGTATCCAACACCTACGTCCACTCCCAAGTCCACTTGGGTCCACACTATAATCCCTTGATTACAGTCGAGTTGTTTTACAAGCTCACAACTCAAACTTGTTGTTTTCCCGGGATCACAACGAACCCAGCTGGTTTTCGGGCTCACCAGCACAAAACCCAAACCAAAGCTAATCTAGCTTGACCCGAGGTATACTACCTCCACTAATTCAATCCCCCTGATTGAACTAGCAAACAAATGAAAATTAAGTTTACAATACAAACAGCTCCTCAAATGAGCAATATTCAATAAAAAACAAGGTAGAAAAGCCTGTTTGAAGCGATTTGAATGAGGCTTTTCTTCTTTTCTTCTCTTCTCTTTGAAAGGTTGAATCAGCTCCAGCTCGATTCTTCACAAAATTTGATGAGAAGTTGGAAAAAATAGGTTTTGGCTTCTTCTTTTCCTTCTTGAAATCCTCCGAATTGAACTTTGAATGCCTTGGATTTCTCTTTGAGCTTTCTTTAGAAGATGGATTTGACTTTCTTTTTGATTGGCTTCTTGAATTCTCATTTTTAATTTTTCATTTTTTTTCTTTTTCTTCTTCTTTTAAACGGGTTCTCCCTTTTATAGATTTTTTTAATCCGGATTAGGTGAAAAACTAGCCGTTATTTCTGTCCTTGGATTCTCTACACAAAAAAAATAGCCGTTAGAGATTAGGTGAGAAAAAGCCGTTGGAGGCCGTTCTGACAAAAATCCATTCCTGTCGGTTGGTCGGCTCCAGTGTATCCAAAAATAGTTAAAAGTTTCGTTGAGGGGTCGGCTCCGAAAAGTTAAGTGTCGGCTCCATCCAGGTGTCGGCTCCAAGTCGTAAAATAAAATATCTCTGTTCTCAGGTTAGAGTCGGCTCCGAAAATTCTAGGTGTCGGCTCCCGAATCTCAGGTGTCGGCTCCCAATTTAGTGTCGGCTCAAAACTGACAAAATGCACATTCGTTTCTCAGGTGGAGTCGGCTCCAGACATCCAAGTGTCGACTCCGACCGTGCCAAAAATCAGAACTTTCTGATACGCCCATGGGGTCGGCTCCTGAATTTAGGTGTCGACTCCAAGGCTCTGAACTTTGAAAATTAAATTTGAAACTTGATTCAAAATCATTTTTTATGATATTTGAATTGATCAAACTTTCTTAAGCCTGAAACACTTGTCAAATTTGTAGAAAATGTGAATATACTCATGG
>UESW01001894.1:0-23101 GCA_900491605.1 Calamus simplicifolius
CTGTTTTATTGTAAGTTCATGGGTCATAAGGGATCCAAGGAGCTCCTCCAAAGGTAGACTATTCAGATCTTTGGCTTCTTGGATTGCTATCATGATCTTTAGGTTTCCATGATCTTGAAAGAGACCTAAGAATTTTTCGAACCAATTCAGAGTTAGTATAAGTCTTACCAAGACTTTTCAATCCATTCACTATATCAATAAACCTAATATACATGCATGTAATAGATTCATTTTGATCCATGTTAAAGAGTTCATATTTATATACAAGAATATTAATCTTGGACTATTTAACTTGGTTGGTACCCTCATGAGTAACTTCCAATCGATCCCATATCTTCTTAGCTAAGATGCAAGTAGATATTCTATTAAATTTATTTGCATCTAAGGAGCAGTATAGGACATTCATGGCCTTGGCATTGAACTGGACCATTTTTTGATCATTTTTATTCCAATCCCTTTCGAACTTAGGAACAATAGATCTATCAACTAAGTGTGTGGGAGTGCTAGGACCATTAATAATGACACTCCATAACTCATAGTCTAAAGCTTGAATGAAAATCCTCATTCGAGCTTTTAAATGTGAATAGTTTATGCCATTAAACAAGGGTGGTCAGTTTGTGGATTATCCCTCAGAAAAAGAAGAACCAGCTTGAGCTGCCATTTGGATCTTTAGCTCTTGATTGTTAGATCAAGCAAGGATGAGCACAAGCTCTGATACCAATTGTTGATCCAGATGGCAACCCAAGAGGAGGGATGAATTGGGTTCTTAAAAAATGTAATGTTTAAAATTAATTTTTCAAAGTGAAGATGTACAAAAAGAGTATAGTGAGTGTGATGCTAAGAATGCAAAGCATAATATAAAGATAGAGTGAAGAAAGAGGAAACCAGCATGATAAACACAAGAATTTATAGTGGTTTGGTGTTAGCTACACCTACATTCACTCCCAAGCACACACTATAATCACCCTGATTACAGCCGAGTTGTTTTATAAGTTCACAATCCAAACTTGTTTTTTTATAACGGGATCACAATGAACCCAGCCGATTTTATAGGTTCACCAGCACACAATCTAACTCAAGCTAATCTTAGCTTACCCAAGGTCAACTGCCTCACCTGATTCAATCGCTTGATTGAATCAGAAAACAAACGTATCAAGTAAATGATTACAATAATAGGAAAGCTCCTTAACTGAGCAAATAGGCATATAAGTAAAAATGAAGATAGAAAAGCCTGATTAGAAGTTCTTTGTTGTTGAGCTTTTCTTCTTTTCTTTTTTTTTCTTTTTCTCTTTTCCTTTTCTGTTTTTGGATGATCTTCCTCAAGATACGATTGAAGCTCTAGAAGAAAAGTTGATGCAGGGAAGGGTGAAGAACTAGGACTCTTGCTTTTCTTCTTCTATTTGATGGAAATTCTTTGGATTTTAATCTTGAATGCTTTTTGGATTTCTCTCCTCTCTTTTTCGAACACTTGAGATATAAATCTGAGCTTTCTCTTTGATATTTCTTTCTTCTATTCTTGATTTTTCCTCTTTTTCTTCTCTTCTTTTCAAACAGTCGAAACCCTCCTTTTATAATCTTCTCTTAATCCATATATTGATGCAAAATAGCCATTGAGAGTGCTTGTGGATGAGTTTATCATAAAAAAGGAAAGAGCCATTGAAGATTACCAAAAAAAATATAGCTGTTGGAGCCATTTTTGATAATTCTGAAAGTCGTCTCTGACATATTAGAGTCGGCTCTAATCTGGCCTGGGGTCGGCTCTAAGTTGGGTTGCCCAAAATAGAAAGAATTTTTCTTCACGGAGTCGGCTCTAGTTTTTTCTAGGGTCGACACATCCCGTGCTGGAGTCGGCTCTAACTTCCTTAGGGTTGACTCTAACTGTGTTCCAAAAAATGTAGTCTCTGTTCTCAGGTTAGAGTCGGCTCTAACTTTTCTGGAGTCTGCTCCAATTTCTAACGTAGAAAGGAGGTTCTCTGTTTCTCATGTTAGAGTCGGCTCTAATTTTCTGGAGTCGGCTCTAAACCGTGCCGAACGTGCCAAACAGTTCTGATATGCTCCGGAGTCAGCTCTAAAATCTGAAACTTGACACATAACATTAAAAATTGATCCAAACTCATTTTTCTTCGAGTTATGAATACTTAACCATTTTAAGTTCCTGAAACACTTTGTCAATCTCATTAGTAACATAAGAAATATACTCATTGCTTTTGTTAATCATCAAAATCAATAAATAAGTCAACAAAGATAACCATGGCTAGTTCAAAGCTAAAAAAAATGACCTAATACTGTCGTGTAGCCTTGAAATGATAAATTTAACCTTAAATACTTTGTTCTTGATAAATTGTCCATTAACAATTATTGTTGAATGGAATGGTTATCTTGATGATATATTGAGAAATTGAAGAAAGATATCTAATACTAATTATGTTATAAAGTATGTTAACATGCACACATATGTATATCTTATTGTCATATTTTGTTGTTGGTGATATATACTTATTTATGCATGCATGTGCATGTTAGTAGGGATCTATGCTGCTTTTACTTAATTTTTTTCAAGCCATAGGATGTTTAGAAATGGGCTATGAATTAAGATTAGGATTTGAGTGAGGCACAGACTAGCAGCTAAATTATATGATACCTATTACAAAAATGAAATTATAGATAAATGAACTTATAGATGAATCATGTTCGTATTTTTATTATAGAAACATCTGATTTTGAATTCACATAGATATACTATTTTGTTGAAAATTTGTTAAATTGTAAATCTTTCTCAAAGACCATGCGTGTTAAGGGAAATGTGATGGATTAGGGTATTGCATCAAAATTAACTGTCAGTTTTTTGTTGACTCTCTTCTACAGCACGAAACTCTCCCTCCTTGGATCATTAATTGCACGTCTGGGGTGAGCATCCATATAACTCCGTTTTCCTCTAATTATTTTGTGCCTATGTATTTAGGCTTGCCAAATAAATATCTACGCTTGTACTTACCATGCTAGCGAGTTATCTCCATTGTTATTCTTTTTAAGTAAGCACAAGGCAAGCCAGTTGCTCATCATCTCTTGTGCTCTTTTATCCAACAGCTTCCTATATCGTTGCAGCTCTGTGCACTCTTGGCATTCTTCTGCGTTCTTGCTTTTGATACCACTTCATGTGGTTCAATCATGTGTCCATCGTATCACTGCCGCATGCAGTAGTTTACCATAGCTTCTTATCATTGGGGTCATATATAGGAGAAGTTGATTTTGAATCTACGTACGTACTTCATTTTCTTTTTCTTTTTTTTCTCAAGGGGACATGCATCTTCCTGCAACTTGACTTTCTTTTTTCTGAGAGGAAGTATCTCATAACTTAGATTTCAAAATTTAGTTTTTCCCTAGGATTAATCCAACAAATTAACTTTAGGTTATATTTAGAGTGAATTACAAGGCTCAATAATTTATGAGCCAAAATGTCTAATATATATCTAGCTTTTAGGTTGAGATTCTCGTTCATTTTCAAGACATTGTAATCAAAACGTAAAGAGCTAGAGTCTAGTTTTGGGACCTAATTAAATGCTCTACAAACCATAATACAACTCGAATGTAATTAAGTTGAAAGTGAGGCCATGTGACCAAGTTGCACTGGTAACTTCATGGAAAGATAAGCTATATATATTATTACCCTTTTAAACTTCCAAGGGACTTTATCTTGTTCTGTTCTTTAATAGTCAGCATGTTTCACCATGGTCATATTATAATAGAGAGCCTGCAGCCGTGTGTAGGTATGAGCTAAATTGCCATGCAGTAAATAAGGCATTTCAGTAAGTTTAATTACTAGTTTCCATACATTATGAGGGTGGTTCTCTAATTAGCTTGTATCATTTTGCCACCTTATCCTACTAGGGATCCACATAGCCCAATGCATCCTCTGATGCACCTAGGTTTCCTAAATGCTTTTAGTTTGCTAACCAATCAACAAGCTGGCTTCAGATGCAGCCAAGATCCATCATATTTGTTCCCCTGCTCCATTACTCAACCCCAAACTGTATAGTTTATGGCAGCTGGGTCATGGACCACCCACAGCTCCTGGCTGTGCTTTTAATGCATTACGTGCCTGCATAGTCCAAAGGGGAGGATAACGTTGACTATGGGGTTCTTAATCCGGCCTATCCATTGTATGGTCGAGATCAGTGCTGCAAGCAATATCTATTAGGTCTTGTTTCAACTATTATTCATCTTGAAGCTGGCTTGTCCCACTCCCATGCATGTAAATAATTGAAGAACTAAACAATAAGCAATACTTTTCTACAAGAACCCTGCACTCAACTGTAAATATATATGAACTTCCTTCCTTTTCTCCAATTTTTTTGTAAGAATACCATGGAGGGGTCCTGGGCCTCAGTGCTAGGATGCTTGCAAGCACCTACTTTCAAGCTCTTTTTGTGTTTTGAGATACGTCCCCGTCTCCATCTCTCGCTGATTCACTTTGAAATAATGCTCTTTTTGTTATCGTATTCACCTTTACTCTCCTCTCGATCTTTATGGCCCATATTCCCGTTGGTCAGAGAGGGAAGGCTTTATCCTTTTCTTGAGCACATGCCCACAGATCTCCAAAAGAAATCCATCCATATATCTTTGATCTCTTGCTGGTCCTGGCTTTTCGTATCAGCTAGAGTTGGCGAGCACGGGTGTGGACACACGTATTGTAATGATCGAGGCTTCGGGCCCCAGTATTTATGAACTCGTTTCGTTATAAAAAAAGCAAGATAAAGGTCTATACCAACTTGAACGACATATGATCGCAACAAAGTAAGGTCTACATCAACTTGGGTGGCACATGATCTCAACCACTAGACAGGCAAGATTCTAGAGGTGGCTCCCATAGATTCAAGAGGTGCTCTCATCCTTCATGGATATAGTACTTTACCCTGTATGGCACTTAGCTCCGGCACTTTCGGTTGGTGTGTGGCTTTAATACCATATTGTAACGATCCGAATCTGTTTCGTTACAAGAAAGCAAGACGGATAAGGTCTACACCAACTTGAGCCGTCACAACCCAAAATGAATCTAATTGGTACTTGTCCATCTTTCTTAACTGGTTATAAACCATATAACCAACTTTTAATTTTTCGATATGAAACTATTGAAAGAAGCATCACATGTATGTATACAGACTAGATCATTTCCTTCATCCAAAGGGACTACTCTTTGCTCTCTCTCTCTCTCTCTCTTTCAAAGCACCAAGGCAAAGCACGGCTATCCATGCATGTTTGAAAGTGAGCGAAGTCATTCATATATAAACAGCTTGAGAGACACCAATTGAGTGTTTTGCTCATCAACGTTGATGTATGTTCATAAACAAGCCAAACCGCAGTGGTAGTCCACTTTGGAATGCTAAGAGCATGGTTGATATTGTCTTAAAATATATTTTATAACTTTAAAAGATTTTTTTTTTTCCCCAAAAGCAAGTGTTTGTTGACATTGTCTCTTCATGGAGAAGAGTTGAAAATAATGCTTCTAAAAGAAGCTAGAAACCCAAAGTTTTGGCTTCTCCTTCTGATAGAACAGAAGTAATTAATATCAAACACTCTCTAAGTAACTATTTTCTAATGTAATCATATTATAAAAGATCAAGTATAATTCGAAGGTTGGACACCTCTTGATGTATCGATCTAATTCCAAACAATCCAAAGTTGGAATTGCCTTATTTACATATCTATGTTTGATTATAATGAAAACTACAGCTCATGAGAATTATAGAAAACATGTGATTATAATGAAAAGTCAATTAAAAAAAATTACATAGATCATGAGACATGACAAAAAAAAGTATATATAACGTAACTAGAGTCACATGTACATTGTTTGTGGTCCATCTTTACTATGTAGATCGATGCAACTTCAAAACACGGTACAATCCATGGACACCGATGGACCACTCTTGTTTTCTCCTGATAATTGGATCAAATAACAGACAAGAGAACATCATAAACAGCTTGCTAAGAAAGATAATATACAATGGCTTAGGCCAACAGAGTTGGTAGACTCTTTTGTCTTGATGAGTTAATCGTATGTGAATTATTCTTTTGGCGGGTTTTTTATTGTACTTTTCTTCTGTAATAATTTAAAATTTTACCTAATAAAATTAATCAAGAAAGTATTATTGAAACTCCTTCATCCTATCTAAATATTTAGAATCTTCTCAATGTACAATCAATGTGGCTTTTTAATCGTAGTTAAGCATTTATAATCTTTTTTTAATATATAATTGATATGAGATTAAATACTTGTCAATATGGATTCCTACACACCAAAGTCTCCATCATTAGCTCTAGCAAAAAATTTGTGCAATGGATCTAAATGATATCTTGATCGACACAAAATTGAGAATAATTAATGTAATATGCAGCAAGGTTTCTAAAGAGATTCATGTATAATCCATGCATGAGAGCGTACATGATCATCTAATAGTCTACACCTTCAAGTTAACTTTTGCTTGTGTCTTTGTGTTGTCTTCATGGTACACGATGCTTGAATTGTTTCTTCTAATGCATGGATTCAAGTGAAGTTGCACGAGCTTCGCATCATCATGATCTGAATTTTAAGTTACTCAAGCTTCTATTGCAAACAAGTTTAGATGTGCTGCAATCACGATGTTGCAAGATCGATAAATGCACCACATAAAACTTTGTTTATATGCTTAATTTGTTTTTGAATTTTAGATCGCTTATCATGAAACTTCTTTCTAAACTTAAGTGATCGTATATTAATTATCAACACGTCAACACATGTCCAATATTAGCATCATGCAACCACATTGCTCGCTTGTCAACTACTAATCAACTTAATAATTAGAGTGTTTTCATCAATCCATCCATATACATACATATGTAAACACATACAAAGCTAGAGAAAAAAAAAAAAAGGGATAAATTTAGTTATATTTAAATATAGTCAAAATTAAGATTTATTTATCTTTTTTATTTTTAAATTTATATAAATTTTAAAATTATTTTACTTTTTTACTTTTTTTTATCTTTAAATTCGTAAACTGTATCAATTAAGGATGAAGAAATGATCAAATTTAAATTTGATTATATTAAATATAGTTAAATTTTTTTTAAAAAAAATATCTTTTTAATACGTTGTTTAAAATTTTATTTTTTTACATATATTTTTTTAAGGATTGCCTTCAAATTGCACTTCAGCCAAGGCTTGATCAACCTAGCTATAAGTCAACCACCTCTCTTTCTCTCTCATCTTTATGTTTTTTTTATGACCCACCCTCCCATCTACCATCCTTGATTTCTATGCCTAGTGAGTACACGGAGAAAAGGTTAAGAAACGACTTACAAATTATGGCTACTGGCCTTATAAGTACGCAGAGATAAGGTTAAGGATGGCTTAGAAAAATATTATGTTACTCTTCCCCAAATCTTAAATCCTAGCAGTCACCAGTCACCATAATTTCTAGATAATGAGCAGTCCTAGATTTATTCTTTTTTTAATTTTTTTTATACACTCCACGCACATGTGCAACGCCCCTCGATGCCATGGTCCGCCATCAATAGGCAACCAGAACATCCGCCACAGCTTGTGTGTCTCCATAACCTTCGCTGAGACGCTGGTTTCCATGGCTTCACCACTATTTTAAGAATTTCCCAAGTACTCGCTTTACTGCATATATAATTAAACAACAGCCTTAAATCTATACCCTGTTGATGGGCATTGACTCATGGATCTGGCCCTGTCCAAATTCTCACGGTTAATCAAGCGAGTCATGAGCCGCTGCCCCTCCTGCCCTCCAGCTTTGTCTTGGTCTCTATAATAGCCTGCACCATTGAGACTCAGAAGGTGCTTGAAGTTGGCCGAATGCTAGTAAAATTATGAACAACATTATTAAAGGTGTGACCACCTATGTGAGTCTTTATTTATTTGGTTTTGCATCGAGTTTATATTGGAGTGATTTTGATTACTGGACTAATAATAATAATCTTTTGATCGTTTTTTTTTTTTGAATAAGACTCTAAACCATTATTAGTGGTTATTATTATTTTTATGGTACAGTCGGACGATCATACCATACGTATGAATCAAATCTATAATGTCTGAAAGCAATATCAAACATAAAATAGAAGGACAGAAGTTCTCACTGATCCAAAACCAGATACCTATGATGGACAATAAAGGAAGCCATACAATCAGCAGCGGAGTTGGCTTCCATATAAACATGACGATAATAAACCTCATCAACCAAATAAGGCTGATTTAATATATGGATAAGAGAATTGACTAAAGATCGATTTCAACATCCTGTCTGATATAGTCAATGACTGTAGTAGAATCATCTTAATATATAATCGTCGGACATCAAGGATGCGAATAGCATATGTGATGCCTGTCCAAGCAGCATGAACTCTATCCGCATAACAGAAATATCAATAAAGCTTCCTTCATCTGCAATCAACATCAAATTCATAACAACATATCAACATCCTCCTTCCGACACTCCCATGTTAGTAGTATACTGTTCAAGCTTATGATCCATGGCTCTTTCTAGTTTCTATGACTACTCATGAGCCTGAAGGCAGGTCTCGCGTTGCTTTGCAACGCACAAGTAGTCAATGATTCCAAAGTAGAACACAACGGAGTGGGGCTGGCCTGACTCAATCATAACCAGTACATAGGTAATGATCACAAGTTAGACTTCTCCACTTCAATTATGAACCAAAGAGGATGTGAGTTTGTGATTATAATTAAGTTGATAGGGCATGACCATTTCTCTTTCTAACTTTAATTGAAACTCATATTAGCTTTTCGCTTTATAGCTTTCTTTTAGTACGGTTTCTGAGTCAAGATGTGACAACTAGCCAAACTCATTTTGGTAAGATAATACTAAAGATAATATTGGAGTAACCCAAGATTATACTAGTTAAAAAGTATTATTTAAAGTCTTTAATTTTATCTAAGTACCTAAATTTTTTTAATACATAATTGATGTGACAAAACATTTTCAATACTTTCACATAATATAATCTTGGCTAGCCTTTTTTTTAGTTAAATTAAAATTATTATAAATAGTACCAAAACAAATCCAATCATAACTCTATAGATTATAGCATATATGATTGGATTTGATTAGATTTGATATAAATTTAATATGAACTCTTAGCCTAATATGGATGTTAGAGTTTGAATGGAAAGAGAATATGAGAGCATGTTAGCAAATATTTAATCAAACAAAAGTAGCGTATGAGAGCTCGTACTAGTAAGTATTTAATTCTATATCAGGTATATACTGAAAAGATTTTAAGTATTTATCTAAGATCAAAAAGTTCAGATAATATATTTTTGTTTAGTCTTTTTACATAAAATTCTTCTTCATTACAAATAGCATCAAAATGGGTCCAACTTATGGTTCATGTGAATTAAATAACAATATAGATGGTTCTTTTAAATTTGTTCATGGATCAATCATGGTATTTATGATTATAATCAAATCAATTAGATTTAGATTGGACCCTCTATTCAGTAAGAATATAAGAACTTAAACGAAGGAAGTAGGTGAAAATCTGTGCTGACGAGTACTGATTAGTCATACATTGGCTACATATGTATTGGAAAAAAAATATTAAGTAATTATATAAAATCAAAAAAATTAAATAATATTTTTAACTAATTTTTTAAATAAAATTATGCATTATTACAATTGCTACGAGCCCTTTTTCTTTAAGGCCACTTCTCAAGTTTCAGAGAAACGCATGCATGTTTTTTTTTTTTTTTTTTTTGACGGAAATATGGGAAGTCAGACACCTAATTCCCATCGATCAGTTTATTAATATATCCGTATCACAAAGGTGACGATCGATCTTCTAACGAGGGCAAAATACAACGTCCTTTTTTTTCTTTTTGAATGCTCCATGATAACTTGAGCTGTCAGTAACCGATCAAGCAGTAGATTCGTACGCAAGAGAGTGCAGAACATCAGAGCTTAACACCAATTAGGCTGCAGGTGTTCTACACGAGGTGGTGCTCGAAGCTCTTGTCAGGTTATTGGTTGGTCAAATTGGAATCACTGGCAATCTAAATAAAGAATGGGACCCCGTGCAGAGCCCTCCACCGTGCTCATGTGCTTTTTACGTGCTCACAAGAAAATAGGGGATTAGTTTAGTTTAGTGGTCGTCAATGGAGTGGAGGGGTTGCTTTCATCTTTTCCTATATTCTCTGAAAGCGTGCTCCCTCTCTCCTCTCCCTCTTCCTCTCCCACCTTTATCGAGTGCATCCACTGTGCCAACTGTGGCCTTAAAAGCCCATTTGAATTTAAATCTTCCTGCTTTGTCTCATTGCGTCTGCTCAAACTTCAAGGGCAGTAGAAATTTATGTTGAATAATGGCTATGATGATAAGATTGAGGCTCAAGTTATACTCTATATATTAGATAATTTTATCTTGTAATGATGCTTACGGTACGATTGTCTCTCAAATACAATAGTCTTCTTTTGATTTAATGCACTATTGCTATAGTACCCTAAGAAAAGTATGCAAATGCCTAAAGAGAAAAGAACTAGAATTGATTCGGATGTAAAGTACATCTACAAAGCGCCCATTACGCCCTTCGCACGTGTATGGGGTGATGCTAGCTCTCCACTTATGATGAGCCTAAAGAACTTAAGCTTCAAGGAAGAGGTTTTCATATAAGTGAACATTCCTTTCTTATTTTTTTAATGTAGAACTAAATATCCTCATAATTTTTTATTCACACACTAAAGGAAGGTGATGAACTTTCAAGGCCCATTAGAGTATTCAGGCCTATTAGCCTATTTAGGCCTATTAGCCTATTTACCCAACAACTTATCCTCCAGTCGTGTATGCACTCACTGCATTGGTAGTATAAGGTTTTAAGAACCTTGGTTTAACTTTACCTTAATCTATACTGATAGTTTGGACACCTACCTATCTTTGTTATCTAAACCGGTTTAACAAGGACAAAGAGCCATGTGTCAGAATTATAATGGATTAGGTTCTAGCAATGCAATGACCACTTTGTACAGCTTCACTTTGCCCTTGAATTGGGCTTGATGGCTGACATGGTGGTTCTAGTTGTTAATCTCAGAGAGCACGTATTGGACTTAAACATCCAGGAATTGACATGGTTATATTGACCACCTATTTATTGTTATATTAATTGAATGATTAACTAGTTAAAGCTGGTTGGTTTCAGTCTGATAAGAGTTTTAACTTGTATAAAAGTCAAATGACTGATAACTTTTAACTTTTGATCTGATTATTTATTCAGATTATCTGGAAGTGATGCATTGCTTCTTTTTTTTTTTCAGAAGCGGATAAGAGGTGTGTGCTTCATCCTAAAATAGGACATGCCATAGAACTCGACATCAAACTTCAAGACCAAACTCCAAGAATGCTTTAGTTTTCTACATCGAGTCGGCATTAATGCCTTCTTATTCTTAATTACTTCTTTTCTGTTATGATTTAATCATTCAATATCATGCCTTCATTGTGATAAAGATTTTATGCAGAGAAAACAGAAGGTCATGAACAAATTCTTAAAAAGTTTCAAGAATCGGATCAATGCCATCATGATCATGAATAAAATTATTGATCACATATAACCTTTGGTCCTTGAAAATGAGGCAAATCAAAGAATCCAGAAATAAAAATTTGATCCAAGCAGCCTATGGGCTTTTAGGAAAAGTCATTAATTCTGGCAGTGTTTATTGAAATATATGAAACTTTTAAATCTTTTGTACCAAATTTGAAATTGGTATTCAAATACAAACAAGCTGTTAATGATCAACTAGAGTTTGTTGCTGCAATGTTCTAGATTTTTAAAATCCATCTGTCCAAGAATCAACAAGAAGAAAGATCTAAATTTGTCTAGAGGAAATGTTTGGTTATCATGGCTTAGAAATGGCTGACATTATCTTAATAGTAGATGATGCCGGAATGCGGTGGTAGAACCCTGCGCATCAACAGAATAAATAATAAAAATGATTAGCTAAAAATAAAGCCAAAAGCAAGTCCAGTAGCAAGGATGGATTACCTAGATAAGCTCCTACAACAATGGAAGAAGAGCATAAAGGATACTAGAGATTTTTCGATGAGGATCCTCGACGCTTGAGTCAGTGGAGGAAGGTGATGGAAATGGCCAAGAGCAAACATTGTAGCCTCTAAATTTATCTGAATAAGAAATAATGAAGATGAAGATTAAGAGGAAGGTGAGTACAACTTTACTAAAGGTTGAAGATAAATCATAAAAGAGAATATGGGAAATGGATCCCCTTGTCTAGGTCCTATGCCTTCCTTTTATAGATTTGTTGCGCAGCTTCCATCGAAATTAGGCGCGTGAGGAAAGATGAAGAAGAAGAAAAATAGATGGATATGAAAGAAAAAGATAATGCCTTTATTTCTTTGTTAGTCTATCTGGTTACATCTAGAGAGAGCCTTAAATAATCATCCATCTTAAATGATAAACTTCTCCGCACCAGCCCGTAACCAACTCCCTAAATCCCTAAAAATATGGAAGCCTAAAAAATCTGAGCCCAATCCTCATGGACTCAGTCCCATAACCTACAATTAGGTTATTAAATATTCTCTCAAAAAACTCCTTTCTAAGCCATGCAAGAAAGCACTCAAATCTGAGCCTATGTATACCCAAGACTCACATGCTCTCTATTCTTGGGTCATAAGCCGACCTAAATGACTTAGGAACCTAAGAACTTATGTAGTCTAAGCTCTTAAACCTGTGTGACTCACTTGAATTTTAAATGTGCCACATCTGAGCTTACAAGATCGATGATTATTGTATCTAATAATGAAACTATACGGATCATCGGAATTAGGAGTCATATGCCTTGCCATATTAAGCTCATCTTTGTACATAGAACTGTGCAATGTCATGGGCTGCATTCTTTGCAGGAGAACATCTGTCAAGCCCCAGACCCAATATTGGATCTAGGGATGGCAACCCGCTGCATGCCTGGCATGCAAGGCATCCTGAAATATCACATTTAATACAAGGAGGGGTAATAACTATATATCATCCAAATTCAAAGTGTTCTTAATACAAACCATAATTATATGTTTTAGGCTATATGCCAAAATACATAATTCAATGGGGTTACAATGAAGTATTGGATCTAAGTCACTCTGATAGCTGCTCCAACTACCCATATTCTCATCTTCAGTTCTGTGGCTCTGAAAAATTGTGAGATTTAAATGAGCTCACACTCAATAAGTAAGCCAACTATAATATAATGTAATTACTACAAGCTTTTATCAACTCAAATTTTCCATAAAAACACAATCTCCCTGTTTCAAATATATTTTACCATGTTATCAAAACATGCATCATATGCTCAAAATAATTTTAAAATAATTGCTATATATAGCATTTTAAGAATATACAATTTCAGAATAAAACCACTGTACCACTGTAAATAGTATGTAAAAATACATTTTTATACCACTGTCCCACGGCCACACACTATGTACACAGAACATCCCCCTCGGTGTATCCTCCATAAATATCTCCTAGGAGTCAGGGTCCTGGAACTAGCGTCATGAACTCACATCATATCATATCCTGCTACAGCACACCCTAAAAGGGTGTGTTCTCCATATACCCCCTATAGAGATGGGTCCGGTGCCATGTGGTATAATATTGCCATATCCTATCACAGCACACCTCTCTGTGTGTTCTTCATATACCCCCTATGGAGTTGGGTTCCGGTGCCAAGTGAATCATGCAACATATCACATCATATCATATCATATCATAGCGGACCATAGTGGGACATATTATCATATACATAAAGTATCATTTTCATGTCACATTTGTCGAATAGCATGTATCGTTGCAAAAATGCAATTCATATACTTTTCATAATTACAGTGATTTAAACATGTCAAATACACATGTATATTTATAACACCTTTAGCAATTTCAAAGATCATGCCAGTTGATCAGTTGTTTGCATAGGTACCAAATCCTTTGCAAAATAATCAATAACTAATCATAGTAAATGCTCATTTGCAAATAGGAGTACCAATCCACTTTCTCATTTTTCAAATAATACAATATATACCAATATAGCATTTAAATACATAATTTTTATATTTTAATAATTTATGAAAATTATAATGAATGACTTACTTACCTCCTGGTGCTAATCCAAAAATGTAATTCGGCTATTTAAGCACCTGGGTACCTACAGCATCAATTTCCCAATTTTTAGTCCCCAAAATCAGCATATCAAAATAGCTTTTAACTCTACCCAGTTTAATCCTGGGGCTAACTTGGGGCTTGAATATCTCCAATATATAAGCCCAAATGGGAAAACAAAAATATCCCAAGAAACTAGGATCGACACTGATCCAAGCCATATTTTTATTTCTCCATTCCCATCCATTATGGGGTCCAAAATGCGGCCCAAAAATGGCTATGAGCCGACCCAACATGGCCCAAATGAAAAACGGCCCAACCGGCCTGCTTCCTTTTCTTCTCCCCAGCCTCGGGGGAATTGTGCCGGTGGCCAGAGCTGCCACCGGCCACTCTCCGGGGAGACCCGGCCGCCGATGATCGGGCCGAAGCCGGCCACCGCCGCGGCCGAGCTCCTCCCCCTCTCTCTCTCCCTCAATCTCTCTCCTTCTCTCTTGTTCTCTCTCGCGGCTTCACACGTGCCGATGGCACGGCTGGCCACCATGGCAGCCGAACCTCCACCGGACGCTGCCCGGCGCCGTGGAGGTCGCCAGTAGCAGCCCGAGCCTAGCAAGCCAACGGGCACTCCGCGAGGCCCGAACCAAGCCGCTCGCGGCTTGGTTCCAAAAGAAGGGAGGGCCGCCCGGCGGCCCTCCAGCACCCTTCTCCGGCCGCCTCGAGCGGCCGGGCACAGTAACGGGAGGAATTCCTCCCGTTCTCCATCTCCCTGCCACTCACTGTCACCCTCTATGATTTCACAAAAGAGGGGAGGGGAAAAGAATTACTCGGGATGGCTGATGGTGATCGGTGGAGGGAGAAGACTCCCTCCTCCCTCCCCATTTATAGAGGCGAGGGGAGGGCTCCCTCCTCCCTCCCCATTTATAGAGGCGAGGGAGGACCAGCCCTCCCCTGTGCTCATGTGGAGAGGGGAGTCAACGCGCCTCCTTCCTTGATCGATGAAGTTGGAGTGCGCCCGCATGCGGTACAGCCGCGGTGCCTCCCCTGCCATGCCGGTCAACAATGGCGGAGGAAGGGGCGGCGCCTCCCTCCCTCCGGTTCAAGATGACGGATCCTCACATGGTGAGGATCCGTGGGAGAACAGGGGCTCACATTCTTCCCTCCTTATAAAAATTTCGGCCTCGAAATTGATGTGCTTTATATAACATTTAGAATTTAAAGTCTTGATCATAAGAATAATTATTTTTTCATTTACATATACTAAGATACAAACAGATATGGATATTTCTTTTTCATTTCCTCCTCAAGCTCCTAAGTAGCTTCCCTCTCATAATGGTTACTCCACTGAACCTTGACATAGGGAATGCTACGCCGTCTTAAAACTTGATCCTTGCGGTCCACAATACGCACAGAATGCTCTTCATACGTCAGATCATTCCTTAACTGTATGGGCTCAAACTGTATCACATGGCTGAGGTCAGGAATGTACTTTCTCAACACATATACATGAAATACATTGTGTACCCCAGAGAATGCTCTTATGTCGGCTCTGAGCTATGCGGAGTCATTCCTTGATCAATTGTACCTTCTCTACTGTCTGCCGAATCAGTTCGGGGCCCAACAATCTTCTCTCCCCCACATCATCCCAACATAAGGGAGATCTACACTTTCTACCATACAGAGCCTCAAATGGAGCCATCTGGATACTGGCTTGGTAACTATTATTATAAGCAAATTCTACTAAAGATAAGTGGTTATCCCAAGCACCACCTAAGTCCATCACACAGGCCCGCAACATGTCCTCCAGGATTTGTATGGTCCTCTCAGACTGCCCATCTGTCTAAGGATGAAAGGATGTACTGAAGTTCATTTTGGTCCCCAGAGCTCTATGAAGGCTCTTCCAAAATTGGGACACAAACCTAGTATCCCGATCTGATACAATAGATACAGGAATACCATGAAGCCTCACAATTTGCTCAATATACATGTTGGCCAATCTCTCACTGGAGATCCCAACCTTAAATGGCAAGAAATGGCTGACTTTGTCAATCTGTCTACAATGACTCATACTATATCATTGCTCCTGGGGGTCTTAGGCAATCCAGTCACGAAATCCATAGTGATTTTCTCCCATTTCCACTGTGGAATCATCAAGGACTGAAGGGTCCCGCAGGCCTTTGATGTTCAGCCTTCACTTGCTGACATACTAAACATTTGGCCACATACTGAGCAATCTCTCTTTTCATTCCCTTCCACCAAAAGTTTTCTTTTAGGTCTCTGTACATCTTGGTGCCTCCTGGGTGCACTGTATAGGGAGAGTAGTGAGCCTCCCTTAGAATTTCTACTCTTAGTTCCCCCACATTTGGCACACAGAGCCTGCCATCAAATCTCAGGGATCCATCCTCCATTATAGCAAATTCATTTTGAACCCCTGACTTCACAGCTTCTTTAATCTTTTGCAGGTCCAAGTCTTCTTTCTGAAAATACTTGATCCGATCAATCAGGGTGGGTTGGAGTACAAGTGCTACTACCTGCCCATCGGATCATTGTACTCGCAATCCAACCTCCAACTTCTCAAGGTCCCTCTGGATGTGAGGCTGAGAAGTGATCATAAAAGCTAACTCCGAGGAGGACTTCCTGCTCAAGGCATCAGCTACCACATTGGCCTTCCCTGGGTGATAGTGCAGGTTCAGGTCATAATCTTTTAGTAGCTCCATCCACCTCCTCTGCCTCAAGTTTAACTCCTTCTGAGTGAAGATGTATTTCAGACTTTTGTGGTCTGTGTATACATCACATGTCTCTCCATACAGATAATGCCGCCAAATCTTCAAGGCAAAAATCACGGCAGCCAACTCCAGGTCATGGTAGGATAATTTTGCTCGTATGGCTTTAGCTGCCTGGAGGCATAAGCTATCACCTTCTCATTTTGCATTAGAACACATCCCAATCCCTTCCGAGAAGCATCCGTGAATAGGGTGAATCCTCCAGATCCTGACGGAAGGGTAAGGACGGGGGCTGATACTAGGCGTTGCTTCAGCTCCTGAAAACTTCTCTCACACTCCTCAGTCCAGTCAAACTTCGCTTGCTTTTGGATCAAGAGAGTCAGGGGTAGAGCAATGCGAGAGAAGCCCTCCACGAATCTACGATAATATCCAGCCAGTCCCACGAAGCTTCTTACTTCGGATACATTGGAAGGCCTACACCAGTTAACAACTTTCCTCAATCTTCTTCGGGTCCACAGATATGCCATCTTTAGATATTATATGACCCAAGAATGATACTTGGCTCAACCAGAAGTCACACTTCTGCAACTTGGCATAAAGCTTTTTCTCTGAAGAGTTTGCAGAACAATCCTCAAATGGTCCACATGTTCCTCCTGGCTTTTAGAATATACCAGGATGTCATCAATGAATACCACCACAAACTGGTCCAAGTATGGCTTAAAGATTCTGTTCATCAAGTCCATGAATGCTGCCGGGGCATTAGTCAACCCAAACGGCATCACCAAGAACTCGTAGTGGCCATACCTAGTTCTGAATGCTGTCTTAAGCACATCTCCAGCCTTGACTTTGAGTTGATGGTATCCTGACCGAAGATCGATCTTCAAGAATACCCGAGCTCCTTGGAGTTGATCAAATAGATCATCAATCCTCGGAAAAATATACTTGTTCCGCACTGTTACCTTATTGATTTCTCGGTAATCAATGCAGAGCCGAAAACTTCCATCTTTCTTTTTGACAAATAATACTGGAGCACCCCAAGGAGAGACACTGGGTCTGATGAATCCCCGATCAAGGAGCTCCTGCAATTGGCTCTTCAATTCTTTTAGTTCAGCTGGGGCCATACGGTACGGGGCCTTGATATAGGTCCAGTGCCAGAGGCCAAATCAATAGTGAACTCAACCTCCCGATCTGGGGGTAATTCGGTCAAATCATCAGGGAATACATCAGGAAATTCCGAGCCACTAGAATATCCTCCAACTTGGCCTCATCTTGCTGAAGGTCCTTGACCACAGCAAGAACCCTTGGCCACCCTTCTTCAAATACTTTGCGGCCTGTAGTGCTGACACGAACACTGAGGCCAGATGCTCCTGACTTCCAGTAAAACTGAATTCAGGTTGATTAGGAATTTTGAAGATTACCATTTTCCTGAAATAGTCTACTGAAGCATGATAGGAGGCCAACCAGTCCATCCCAAGAATAACATCAAAGGACTTCAGTGGGAGGACGATTAGATCGGCCTTCAATCTCCTATCCCCCATATCAATCAGGCAAGATCTGCATACTGAGTCTACCCTCATAACATCACCATTTGGGAGAGCAATGTGCAACTCTTGCTCTAGAGGAACGGGTGTCAAAGATTCATCCTTGGCGAGGTATGTGCTAGATACAAATGAATGCGTGGCACCCGGATCTACTAAGATTTGAGCATAAGTGTTGCCTACTTTAAATACCTGATCACAAGGTTTAGTTTGTCTTAGATGTCATGAGGTTTAACAATACTTTTATCATTCATGATCAATGCATCCCATTGCATATGAATGAAACAATCTTAAACGAGTACTTAAGTAACAGGCATACCTGTCACAACGGAGTTAGAAGCGGCAGCATCCTGCTGTGTGAGAGTAAAGACCCTTCCCTGGGTCCTAGGCTGCTGCTGCTGGCCTCTACCCTGATCCGAAGGAGGCTGTTGATCCCTCCGAAGGGGGCAAGTGGCCATCTTGTGACCCACTGCCCACATATGAAGCAGGCACCAATCGTCCCGCGGCACCACTTGCCCGGGTGGGAGTTTTGCATTGAGGGCAACTGGTTTCCGTACTCTTCGATCCTGAGGGGGCATGATAAGGACCTTTCTTCTTGGCCTGACCTGAAGACTGGCCAGAAGGAGACCCCTTCTTCTTCCTCTGCTGTTGCTCCCACTGCTTATGGACCATACCCATATCCCTCTCAATACCAGGGCCTTGTTCACCACAGCGCTGAATGTGGAGAGTTCAAAGGCATTGACTGCTTGCATCAGTCTGGGCCTCAGTCCCTCGGTGAATTTGATAATCTTGGCTCTCTCAGTGGCCGCTATGTCTGGAGCAAACCGAGCCAACCGGGTAAACTCCCATTGCATCTGTCTCTGTACACTATTGGGAAGTATTTGTCATAGAAGACTTTCTTAAACTCTTCCCAGAAAATATCCCGTTCGTCCATTCGCTGCTCCACAAGTAGCCACCAATCATATGCCTCCCCTGAAGGAGGTAGGTGGCGAATCTAATTCGCTCCTCCTCTTGGCTACCATGAGCTGCAAATGCTTTCTCCATCTCCCTCATCCATTTTTCAGCATCGACAGGGTTAGTAGATCCACAAAAAGGCGCAGGGGCCAAGCTCTTGAACTCAGCAAAGCTCCAGCCCCCTCCCCACTAGGGCTGAGATGGAGCCGACTGATTAGGCTGCGGAGCGGGAGAGGCAGGCCGAGCAGGCTGGATTTGCTGAATCTGTTGCTGCAGGGCTTGCATAGCCTGCGACATTCCCGCAAGAGCCTGAAGCAACTGGGCCTGAAATTATGGTTGATCATTGTCAGCAAGATTAATGGAACTAGAGCCTCCAGAAGCTTGCTGGCCTCCCTGCTGGCTAGAGTCACCAGCCTGGGAGTTCCCAATAGGCCGCAGACTCCTAGTGCGACGTGGCATTCTTAACTCCTGCCAGGGTTAGGTTCTAGTCAATATCCTTGTAAACCACTAAATTTCAGTCTTTCAAAATATATTACTTGAAATTTCTAATAAAGTTATCACCTTCGCAATGTTATCCTAATGTTCTGCCTAGTGTCATCTTGTGTTTGTCCCTAAGGTCAAACCTAGGCTCTGATACCATAAAAGCTGTCACGCCCCAGACCCAATATTAGATCTAGGGGTGGCAACCCGCCGCATGCCTGCATGCAAGGCATCCTGAAATATCACATTTAATACAAGGAGGGGTAATAACTATATATCGTCCAAATTCAAAGTGTTCTTAATACAAGCCATAATTATATGTTTTAGGCTACATGCCAAAATACATAATTCAATGGGGTTACAACGAAGTATTGGATCTAAGTCACTCTGATAGCTGCTCCAACTACCCCATATTCCCATCTTCAGTTCTGTGGCTCTGAAAATATTGTGTTGGCCCAGATGGCAACCCAAGAGGGGGGGGGTGAATTGGGTTCTTAAAAATTTAAGACTTTTTGAAGTTTTAAACAGATTTGCTCAAGATGTGCAAGTGAGTGAAATTAACTAAGAAGCAATGCACAAGCAATTAATAAAGAGAGATAGAGAGAGAGAAAATAGCACGGCAAACACAAGATAATTTTATAGTGGTTCGGTGCAACCAACACCTACGTCCACTCCCAAGATTCACTTGGGTCCACACTATAATCTCTCTAGATTACAGCCGAGTTGTTTTCCAAGCTCACAACTCAAACTTGTTGTTTTCCGGGTGCACAACGAACCCAGCTGGTTTTACTCGGGCTTACCAGCACAAAACCCTACACGTTGTTTTTCACGGGCTCACAACTAACCCAACACAAGCACTCCGGCTTGCAACGAGGTATATCAACCTCCACTGATTCAATCCACTGATTGAATCAGCAAACAATCAAATAAAAGTGTTTTAATGAAATGCTCCCCTTGAGCAAATATACAAATGAAGTAAAAATAAAGGTTAGAAAAGCCTGATAAGATTGCAGATGGTAGTGGCTTTGGCTTTCTTCCTTCTTCTCTTTAACTCCTCTTGAAGTGTTGAATCAGGCCTCAGCAAGATTCTTGACCGTTGAAACTTTGGAGTTGAGATGAAGCTTTTTCTCCTTTTGAAAATCCTTCGATTTGCTTTGAAAAGCTTTGGATTTTCTTTTGACTTTGTGGATTGAAGAAGGAGCAGACGAAACTTCCTCTTTGATTTCACTCCTTTTGAATCACTCTACTTTGAGCTAGAAGATTTTTCCAATAAGCTCTGTTTTTCCCTCTTTTCAAAAGATATTCTTTTCTCTCTTTTGATTTTCTCTATTGTTTTGATTTGAAAAGAGCTCCTCTATTTATAGATTCTGCAAAAATATATCCGTTAGAGACAAGGAAAAATAGCCGTTATTCAAAAATCTTACCGTTGGAGCTGAGTGTCATCGTAAAAATATCGCCCAGATTTGCTGGAGTCGACTCATGCTTTTCCCGAGTCGGCTCGAGCTCGTTTACCAAAAATAGAAATGTTTATAAAGGTTAGGGGTCGACTCGCCAAAAGTAAAGTGTCGACTCCTGATAGTCGGGAGTCGACTCGTGAAAGGCTTGGGGTCGACTCGCGAAGTGCTCAGAAAAACACTCTTCTGGTGTCTGAGCGGAGTCGACTCGCACAGTCAGGAGTCGGCTCGACAGAATCAGGGGTCGACTCGACAATTTCGTGGGTCGACTCGACACAGATGCACATTTCTGTACACTGAGCGGAGTCGACTCTGAAACTCAGGAGTCGGCTCCGGAACGTATCAAAAATCAGAAACTTTTCTGATTGACATTAAAATCGTTCCAGATTCATTTTAATTCATTGTTTTGACTTGAATCAATAAAATTGACATTTAGAATTGATTCAAGAACTAATCCAAAAACTCATTGAATAAAACATGAATTATAACATTTCTTTTCGAAAGTTTGAATATTGAGCTTAAAGTCACTTTCAAAATTGATTAAAGTTAAACTTGAGCATTCTCATTGATTGTTCAAAATAAATTTGTTGCTCATTTACATAAACTCATTACATCTTTAATAACTCAATGGCTTTAGTAATCATCAAAATCAAAAGGATTGGATCATATAATTTTTCTATAATCTTCCAACAATCTCCCCCTTTTTGATGATGACAAAAATATTGAGTTTGTTCATGATTGATTAGTGAATTTATTTTGTTTTCATAGTTAGGCTTAGGCTCCCCCTTAATGAGGTAGCTCCCCCTATGAAACTTAATTAAATATCCCATTTTATCTCATTTTATCACAATCATAGACAATCATAGAACTATAAAATTCTCCCCCTTTTTTGTTATCAACAAAAAGATAGAGAATCATAAACATTCATTCAATTCATTGAAATAAGGAAATAGAGAATTCATTTCATTTAAAAGGTCTAATACATCAAAATGTTCAGTACATTGATTTCAAAATGAAAGCATAAAAAAACTTCAGTACAAAACAAGGATTGAAAATCTAATAACTCAAAAATGAGTTCTTACAATCTAGTTAAATGATCTACTATATTTTCATTCCTTCAGATTGAATTTTTACATAATCCTTGAGTCTCTCATCAACAAAGGTGCACGCAGTCTGAATCTTGTCTTGAAGCTCCGCATTGCACTTGGCATATGTCTCTCCATCTCCGCATATATCCTTAAGTTCTTCAAAATATTTTTGAGATCACCACTTAAGGATACCGAAGAAGAGCTGAGAGTAGACTCAATCTTAGAGATACGATCATCAATGAATAAAGAGTCTCTCTCAAATTCATAAATTTATTCTCAAATTCAGTTTTAAGTTTTCAGATTGATCATCAAGTAAGGCTTTGAGTTGCATAAGTTGTTGATCTGAAAAACTGGCAGAAGATGAAGCTGAACAAAAGATGGAACTGGGGCTGGAGCAGAGGCAGAAATCAAAGGGCTCGGAGGTGCAGGCGAAGGATGTCTAACAGAGGGTCCTGCAGCCTCAGTATCTGTAGCTCTTCTTCTGTCACTCCTTTCCTTTCCCATTTACCATTCTTTTTGATAAATCCCATCCGATGAATTGTTGCCAGGCTATAAAAATCAGTGTGTCTTAGATTCTTCATAGGTTCATTATCAGAAATCACCACACCTTGGCTTCGAAAAATCTTTGTAAGGATCATCCCATAAGGCAGACTAGATTTCCTTTTCCCTCCACAATCTGCTATGTACCACAGAATCATGCTGG
>UESW01001894.1:23360-46158 GCA_900491605.1 Calamus simplicifolius
ACAATCTAGACAAGATTTCAGCAGTACAGATAGTCTGACTCCTCTCACATTGCTAATAAGCCCATGGTCTCCTCTAGACAAATTCTTGTAAATTCTTTAACCAATGAGGGATAGTCGGGCACTCTAGAGAACAAATTTCTCCCATCCCATCTCATCAACTGTCTCCCAACAAGAAAACCCTCATTCTCAAACAATTCAAAATCCACCTTCCTACCAGTAGTAATGATCCTATCCGCTAGACGATCTACCTGGGAGGACGTGGCAGCAGGAGAAGCAGTTGGAGTAGAAGCAGATGAAGTGGAGTCCGTGCTTGGAGAAGGTTCACGCACGGGACGCTTCACCGTCTTCTTCACGGAGCGCTTCCGCTTGATGCCACCCGCCACAAGCTAGATCCTCTAGTTTTGGTGCCATTTGATGATTGGAGGTGATAATCAGGGATTATTGGAAGTTTGGAAGGTTTGGAAGAGCGTGGAGAGAGTATTTTGACGATTGGGGTCGAATAGAATGAGCGGCGAGTCGACTCTGCCCTAGATAAATCAATTTGGGACCACCTCGAGTCGGCTCGCGCAAACCCGGGTGTCGACTCGGCAGACACAGAAAGGCCATCCCGACATGGAGTCGACTCGCGCCAGAGAGGGGTCGACCCGAGAGTTTCAGTTGAAACCGGGAGTCGACTCCGATACGCATCGAGTCGGCTCCGAGACCATTTCAGACCAAAAACATGAAATTTCTGAAATGTGTCCGGAATATGATCATAAAAATTGATAAATAATCATTGGATATGAGTGAATCAATTAGATATGAATTCTAGATAAGATTTCCTTAAGGATTGAGGATTTGAAAGAATCTTAGATAAAATTTCCTTAGGGGTTTCAAATTCATTCTAAAGGATCACAAATACCTAACTCTCCTCTAAGATAACAGAATCTCTCTTCATTTAAAGGTTTAGTAAATATGTCAGCTAATTGTTCTTCAGTGTTAACATATCAAGACATATTTCATTATTTGCTACATGTTCTCTTATAAAATGATATCTGATTTCTATGTGTTTAGTTCTTGAATGTTGAATTGGATTCTTTGTTAGATTAATTGCACTAGTGTTATCACATCTTATGGGTGTTTATCAAGTGTGATACCATAGTCTTCAAGTTGTCGCTTAATCCATAGGATTTGCGCACAGCAACTTCCAGCTACATATTCAGCTTCAGTAGTTGATAATGCAACTGAATTTTGCTTTTTGCTAAACCATGTGATTAAGTTACTTCCTAAGAAATGGCATGCACCACTTGTGCTTTTTCTATCTAGTTTGCATCCAGCATAATCAGAATCTGAATATGCAATTAGATTTAATGTGGAGTCTCTAGAATACCATAAACCTACATTTTTTGTTCCACTTACATATCTTAGTATTCTTTTAACAGCAATTAAATGTGATTCTTTAGGTTCTGATTGAAATCTAGCACATAAACATACTGAAAACATAATGTCTGGTCTACTTGCTGTTAAATAAAGTAGGGATCCGATTATACCTCGATAATACTTTTGGTCAACCTTTTTACCTTCTTCATCTTTGTCCAGCTTGCATGAAGGACTCATTGGAGTTCCGAGGGGTTTCATTGATTCCATACCAAACTTTTTGAGTATTCTCTTGTGTATTTGGTTTGGTTGATGAAGATTCCCTCTTTGCTTTGTTTGATCTGGAGTCCAAGGAAGAAGTTGAGTTCTCCCATCATGCTCATCTCGAATTCTCCCTGCATCAACTTTGCAAATTCTTGACAAAGAGAATCGTTAGTAGCACCAAAAATAATGTCATCTACGTATATTTGTACTACAAGTAAATCTTTACTTTTTTTTCAAAAACAAAGTTTTATCAACATTTCCTCTTGTAAAATCATTTTCTATTAAGAATTTACTTAACCTATCATACCAAGCTCTAGGTGCTTGTTTCAAACCATATAAAGCTTTGTGCAATTTAAAACGTGATTTGAAAATCGTGATCTTCAAAACCTGGTGGTTGTTCTACATAAACTTCTTCATTTATAAATCCATTTAAAAATGCGCTTTTTACATCCATTTGAAATAAGTTAAAGTTCATATGACATGCAAATGCAAGTAATAGCCTAATGGCTTCTAATCTAGCTACAGGTGCAAAGGTTTCATCAAAATCAATACCTTCCTCTTGATTATATCCTTTAGCAACCAATCTAGCTTTGTTTCTAATTACTATGCCATTTTCATCTAGTTTATTTCTAAAAACCCATTTTGATCCTATTACTGAATGATTTTTAGGTCTTTCAACTAAAGTCCAAACATTATTTCTTGTAAATTGATTTAATTCTTCTTGCATTGCTAACATCCAATTATTATCTTTTTCAGCTTCTTCAATAGTTTTAGGTTCAATTTGTGATACAAATGCAAGATGATTACTAATATTTCTCATGTATGATCTAGTTCTTATTCCTTGAGATGGATCGCCTATAATCAATTCCTTAGGATGACTATGAGCATATCTCCAGTCTCTTGGAAGATCTACATCATTATGATCAATATTGACATCATCGTCCTTATGTGAATCATCATCTTTAGCTTCTTGCTCATGATCAGAAGATACTTCAATATTAAGTTTTTCAAGATCTTTTTCAATTATGTTTGTATCTTCCTCATCATCAAGCTTTTCAGAACTAGATGCTAAAGACTCATCGAAAACTATATGAATGGATTCTTCAACTACTAAGGTTTTCTTGTTAAATACTCTATAAGCTTTACTAGTTGTTGAATATCCTAAAAAGATTCCTTCATCAGATTTAGCATCAAATTTTCCTAAATTGTTTTTACCATTATTATGAATGAAACATTTACATCCAAATGCATGAAAGTATTTTATATTTGGTTTTCTTTCATTCCATAATTCATAAGGTGTTTTCTTTAAGATTGGTCTTATTAGGGCTCGATTTAAGATGTAGCATGCTGTGTTAATAGCTTCCGCCCAAAAGTACTTTGGAAGGTTACTTTCGCATAGCATGGTACGGGCCATGTCTTCTAGAGTCCTATTTTTCTTTCAACTACACCATTTTGCTGTGGAGTCCTAGGGGCTGAAAAATTATGATTAATTCCATTTTCAGAACAAAAACTTTCAAATAAGTGATTTTCAAATTCTGTTCCATGATCACTTCTTAGAGATACTATAGTAGTGTTTTTCTCATTTGTGACTTTCTTGAAGAATTTCAGAAATATCGAGAAAGTCTCATCTTTGTGAGCTAAAAACATTACCCAAGTATATCTAGAATAATCATCTACAATCACTAGACCATATTTCTTTCCTCCTAGACTTGTGGTTCTAGTTGGTCCGAAAAAGATCCATGTGAAGTAGCTCTAGTGCCCTAGAAGTTGAAACAATGTTTTTAGATTTGAAAGAACTTCTAGTTTGTTTTCCAAATTGACATGCATCACATATTTTATTATTTTCAAAATCTAGTTTAGGTAATCCTTTAACTAAATCCATTTTAATTAGTTTTGAAATAAGGTGTGTGCTTGCATGACCTAATCTACGATGCCACAACCAACTAATTTCATTTATGTTAGCATTGTCAGCAATTAAGCAATGATCACTCAAAGATAATTTTTCTAGATCAACCAAGTAAACATTGCCATGTCTATAACCAGTAAATACAATGCTATCATCAATAGAATTAGTTACAGTGCATACAGAAGATTTAAATGAAACATTAAAGTTTTTATCACATAATTGACTTATACTATTAGATTATGCTTCAAACCATCAACATAAAGTACATTATCAATAAATGTAGATGGAGTTATACGGACTTTACCAAGGCCCATAATTTGACCTTTACCGTTATCGCCAAACGTAACAACTCCACCTTTCTTTTCTTCTAGGGTGATGAATTCATCTTTGTCACCCGTCATATGTCTTGAGCAGCCACTATCAAGGTACCACTTTTTCTTTGATCTTTTGGCTACAAGACATTCCTGCAACATAATCAAACTTTATGTTAGGTACCCAAGCTTTCTTGGGTCCTTCATGGTTAGCAGCAACAAAAATTGTTCCTTTCGGAACCCATATTTTCTTAGCTTTAACATTTAACTTGTTGTTATTATTTAACGTTTTGCATTCAAATGATTTATGACCTTTTCATTACATTTGAAACAAGTTATATTACTTTGGTTAGCTTTTATAAAAATATTCTTTAAGATTTTTGTTTCCTTAATGTGTTATATCCTAAACCTGCTTTGTCAAAAACAGCTTTTTGACTATCTAGGATCATGTTGAGTTTAGTTGAACTTAAAGTGAATTTCTCAACAATGTCTTTATATTTTTTAACATCTTTCTAAGAGAGTCATTTTCTTTAACTTGCTGTTCTTTTTCTAAAGCTAAAGTTTTTAGTTGATCTTTTAAATCATTTGTTGAGTTTTTGGTTTCAGATTTAAACAAATCTATTTCTTGATTAGATTATCTCTTTCTTTGCTTATTTCTTCTTTTTCATTGTTAAGTTCTTAACTTCTAAAGCTAATTCATTTTTACTTTTAGCTAAGCTAATTTGTCATTTTTCAAAAACTTATACTTCTTTTTCAATGATTTAAATCAATCATAAGTTCATTAAAAGCCTCAAACATTTCATCAAATGTAAATTCATCATCGGGGGTTTCGGTACTTACCTCATTGTCGTTGTCGTCGTCGTTGGCCATGAAGCAGACATTAGCAACTTCTTTTTGTTCTTCTTCTTCGGAAGAAGACTCTTCACTATCAGTCCAAGTTGCCATGTAGGCCTTTTTCTTTTTCTTATAGGCCTTCTTAAGTAAAGGACAGTCATATCTAAAATGCCCTGGTTTTTTACATTCATAGCATACTAAGGGCTCTTTCTCTTTGTCCTTTTCCTTTTTCTTATCCTTTTCTTTTTCTCCTTCCATTTTTGAAACAAATCTCTTTTTGTGGAAGGGCCTCCTTCTTTGCATAAATTTCTTGAACTTCCTTGCAAGGAGGGCTGACTCATCATCATCATCCTCTTCATCATCGCTGCTGCTTATTTCCTTTTCCGCAGCTTTGAGGGCGATGGTCTTCTTCTTTCTTGACTCTCCTCATTGACATGTTGTTTGACTTGAAGCTCATGAGTCATCAGCGAACCAAGAAGCTCTTCCAACGGTAGGATGTTCAGATCTTTGGCTTCTTGTATGGCGGTCACCTTGGCTTCCCAAGTCCGTGGAAGTGACCTAAGGATTTTGCGAACAAGCTCAGAATTAGTATAAACTTTTCCAAGACTTTTCAAACCATTCACAATATCAGTAAATCTAGTGAACATGCATGTGATGGTTTCATTTTGTTCCATAGTAAATAATTCATATTTATGAACCAAAATATTTATCTTTGATTCTTTTACTTGGTTTGTTCCTTCATGAGTAATTTCCAACCTATCCCAAATTTCTTTTGCGGAATTACAAGTTGAGATTCGGTTGAATTCATTTGAGTCTAAGGAACAATATAAAATATTAATGGCCTTAGCATTTAGTTGTGCCATTCTCCTATCATTATCATTCCAATCCCTTTCGGGTTTAGGAACAATAGTGCCATCAATAAGGTGTGTGGGTGTACTAGGTCCATTTATTATTACTCCCCACAATTCATAGTCCGAAGCTTGAATGAATATTCTCATTCTAGCTTTCCAATATGAATAGTTGGTTCCATTAAATAAAGGAGGTCGATTCGTAGAATGACCTTCAGCAAAACTTGAACCAATTTGTGTTGCCATATGGATCTTTAGCCCTTGATCGTGAGATCAAATTCTAAATGAGCACTTGTTCTGATACCAATTGTTGGCCCAGATGGCAACCCAAGAGGGGGGGGGGGGTGAATTGGGTTCTTAAAAATTTAAGACTTTTTAGAAGATTTAAACTGATTTGCTCAAGATGTGCAAGTGAGTGAAATTAACTAATAAGCAATGCACAAGCAATTAATAAAGAGAGATAGCGAGAGAGAAAATATCATGGCAAACACAAGATAATTTTATAGTGGTTCGGTGTAACCAACACCTACGTCCACTCCCAAGATTCACTTGGGTCCACACTATAATCTCTCTAGATTACAGCCGAGTTGTTTTCCAAGCTCACAACTCAAACTTGTTGTTTTACCGGGTGCACAACGAACCCAGCTGGTTTTAACTCGGGCTTACCAGCACAAAACCCTACACGTTGTTTTTCACGGGCTCACAACTAACCCAACACAAGCACTCCGGCTTGTAACGAGGTATACCAACCTCCACTGATTCAATCCACTGATTGAATCAGCAATAATAAGAATAATAGTGTTTGAACAATGAAGTGCTCCCTTTGAGCAAATATACAAATAAAGTACAAAAATAATAAAAGGTTAGAAAAGCCTGATAGTATTGCAGATGGTAGTGGCTTGGGCTTTCTTCCTTCTTCTCTTTAACTCCTCTTGAAACGTTGAATCATGCCTCAGCAAGATTCTTGACCGTTGAAGTCTTTGGAGTTGAGATGAAGCTTTTTCCTCTTTTGAAAATCCTCTGATTTGACCTTTGAAATGCTTGTGGATTTTCTTTTGGCTCTTGTGGATTGATGAGAAGGAGCAGACGAAGCTTCCACTTGGATTTCACTCCTTTTGAATCACTCTTCTTTGAGCTAGATGATTTTTCCAATATGCTCTGTTTTTCCCTCTTTTCAAAGATATTCTTTTCTCTCTTTGATTTTCAAAATCGATCTGTTTGAGTTGAAAAGAGCTTCTCTATTTATAGAATCTGCAAAAATATATCCGTTAGAGACAAGGAAAAATAGCCGTTATTTGAAAATCTTACCGTTGGGGCTGATGTGTCATCGTTAATAATCGCGCCCAGATTTCGCGGAGTCGACTCATGCTTTTCCCAAGTCGGCTCGAGCTCATCTTACCAAAAATAGAAATGATTTAAAAGGTTAGGGGTCGACTCGCTAAAGTGAAGTGTTGACTCCTGAAAGTCGGGAGTCTCGTGAAAGGCTTGGGGTCGACTCGAGAGGTGCTCAGAAAAACACTCTTCTGGTGTCTGAGCGGAGTCGACTCGCACAGTCCAGGAGTCGGCTCGACAGAATCAGGGGTCGACTCGATAATTTCATGGGTCGACTCGACACAGATGCACATTTCTGTACACTGAGCGGAGTCGACTCTGAAACTCAGGAGTCGGCTCCGGAACGTATCAAAAATTAGAAACTTTTCTGATTGACATTAAAATCGTTCCAGATTCATTTTAATTCATTGTTTTGACATGAAATCAATAGAATTAACCTTTAGAAGTGATTCATGAACTAATCCATAAGCTTTTTGAATAAAACATGAATTATAACATTTCTTTTCAAAAGATTGAATATTGAGCTTAAAGTCACTTTCAAATTGATTAAAGTTAAACTTGAGCATTCTCATTGATTGTTCAAAATAAATTGTTGCTTCATTTTCATAAATTCATTACATCCTTTAATAAACTCAATGGCTTTTAGTAATCATCAAAATCAAAAGGATTGGATCATATAATTTTTCTATAATCTTTCAACAATTTGGTTCTGATTCAATTAGGAGATTGAATCAGATGAGGCAGTTGGGCTTGGGCAAGCTAAGATTAGCTTGAATTAGGTGTGTGCTGGCGTACCTGTGAAAACCGACTGGAGTCGTTGTGATCTCGTTGTAAAAACACAAGTTTGGGTTGTGATCTTGTAAAATAACTCGGCTGTAATCAGGGTGATTATAGTGTATGCCCAAGAGTTGCTTGGGAGTAGATGTAGGTGTAGCTAACACCGAACTATTATAAATCCTTTATGTTTGTCATGCATATTTCTTCTTCCCTTCACTCTATTTTTACATTGTGCTCTGCATTCTTAACATCACACTCAATACACTCTCTTTGTGCACTCTCATCTTGAAAAATTAATTTTAATTATTAATTTTTTTAAGAATCCAATTCATCCCCTCCTCTTGGGTTGCCATCTGGGCCAACACCATGGTTACAAACCTATGACACCCATACCTAAAACAAATGCTAGAGAAGAGACCTACGACATCTCTAGAGGAAACTGGCCAAAAGAAGAGCTACGATACCCCAGCTTTATATCTAAGACACCCTGGTTGCAAACCTATGACACTCGTGTCTAAAAACGAATGCTGGAGAAGAGACTTACGACATCCAAGAGGAAACCGATCGAAAAAAGAGCTACGACACCTTAGCTTTACATATAAGACACCCTGGTTGTAAACCTACAACATCCGTGCCTAAAACAAACGCTGAAGAAGAGACCTACGACATCCCAGGAGAAAATCGAAAAAAAAAAGCTACGACACCCTAGATTTACAGCTAAAATACGTTAGTTACAAACCTATGACATTTATGCTTAAAATGAATGCTGAAGAAGAGACTTACGACACTGAGGCAATTTTTGGCCAAAAATAGAGCTATGACATCCCAGATTTTGACCTAATACACCAGTTACAAAACTATGACACTCGTGCTCGAAAGAACTTTGGAGAGAGACTTACGACACCCAGAAGGAAATTGGCAAAAAAAAAAGCTTGGGTATAGTAAACTATAACTGAGGTGTCATATTTATACAACAAAGGTGTCGTAATATGAGAACTTGGATGTAGTAAATTTTTTCGAAGATGTCGTATTTTACAACTATGGTGCAGTAACATAAGAATTTAGATGGCATAAATTTTTATATATTCTCCTACATTAATTGACTTAATACATAAGCATCAAACTCCAACAATGTATCAAAAGATGGTACAATTCTTTTTATATCCTATCCGATATTAGTTACCTGCATACAAGTCTGTCTATTATTTGAACCAGCTCTTATTTCATTTTGCATAGGATGAGCATCAATGGATGCCTTGTCTATATTTTTTCTTGATCTCTTTGACTTCTTTTCGACTCCACTCTTTAATCCGCTCTCTCTTGGACGACCTTTCATCCTAATATGCTCAGGATCTTAAATTACAAGTTTTATACTTCCCTGAGCTGTGCAGTTAGCATCCATAACTCTTTTGAATAATGGTGTTAGATCATCCATCACTAAATTAAATGCATCTTCAGATATGGAGGCTATCTCTGCGAGCTTCATCATCCAATGACTCATCAAAGCATATCTACAATCAATAACATAATTTTAAAGAAAATAAAAAATAAGATATTTAAAATATATATAACCGCGTACCGTGATTTTCATGAACTTTATCACAACCTTCAAAATTTATGTTGAAATCATTGAATTGGTATTTCATGTCCTTGCACCATCTCTTCAAGAAGTACTTATCTGGTAAACGAAATACGTCGCTTTGATGAAGAACTAATAAGGCATGCCTACATAGGTAATCCTTGAACTTAAAGGATCGACACTGGCAATGGACTGTAGGAAGAAACAACCTCCAAGGCATGCATATTTTAACAATTTGATAACAATTATCAATGCGGAAACTTAAAGATTAAATATTAATCTATCTAATATGCATCAAGATCATATCTTTGCCTTATACTATAGGATCATTTGATCTAAATTATATATAAATAAAATCATCAAGATCATATCTTGATCTTCAAGATAAGAAGTCATACTACCTATCATGAAGCCTGCCTTGAGATCTAGGGATCATATCACTTACCTTAAGAACAATTGGTAAATCATTTGTGCTCTGCAGCCGTTCAATCGTCCGACCTCTAGTATCGTCCACATGAAGTTCCCAAATGATCGGATTCCCGAAAGTGCTAGCTCACAAAAAAAACAACTTTGCTGATCTTGAATACTCCCACTTGAATATTCCTCCAAGATCTACCAAACTTCTGCTACACTAGAATCACACCAGGATTTTCTGTTCTAACTCTTTAGAATTTCAATCCATAACATATCGTTGTTCATAATCTGGTGAAGAATGTCCTCTAATTTATAGGCTCAATTTAGCCTTTAGCCCATTGAATTCTAGAATTATGAAGTTTGGTGAAAACCAGAGACATGAATTCTAACACTTAGAATTCTAACGTTGAAGTTTAGTAAAAACCTGTGAATTCCAACACTTAGAATTCCAACATTTTGTTAATTCTGACCTTCGGTGAAAACAAAGATGTGAATTCTAACCCTTAGAATTCCATCATCTTGTTAATTCAAAGAGGTACATTAATTCCACATGAATTCTAACACTTAGAATTCCAATAGAAACCGTTTGGAGAAGATTAAGATTATACATTCAATTCTACATGAGAATTTAATCTCTTATGAGATGAGATTTTAACTATCTCATCGTGTGAGATCCTTATGCGAGAAAACTTTTTTCACACATGGGGTTTTGGGTTTAGGTTTTGGTTTAAGCTGATTTGAATTTATTGGATTGAACCTACATAGATCATGGTCCTAGCCCAAATCAAATTTGGCTAGTTCTGAATCTATTTAAATCCAAATCAAGTCTAATTTCAAATCAATATTTGAAATTGATTAGTCCTTCTAATATACTTAAACCTAATTGAATCTTATTCATTTGTACTTAACCCAATTGAGATAATTCAATCAATCAAATTGATTAATTAAATCATATACGATTCTTAATCGTTAATCAGCAATAGATCATCCTAGGAAACTTCAATGCATGTGACTCTCTAGGTTCGAACCTAAGCCGGTAGCATAGAAACAACTTTCTATACTAATCGATGTGCCCATCTAGCAATGGAACCCAACATCCGGATAGGTTGAAGAGTTGTCGAGCAAACTTCAAGAACCATAAGAAATAGTTACCGTATAATTTATCCTTTGACCACAAATGTTAAGGATGGCTTAAGAGCCTGTCAACTCTAAATAGCAAATCCATAAGTGATTTCAACTTTAGTGATCATGTGACCTTCACATGAAGTGCCATGGCCAAGGTCTTGCTAAATTGAAACACAAGCATTTCTCCTTTTAACAGGATAGGTCAAATTTCATCTTGATCTACAACTGACTACCACAAGTACTTGACTGCATCCAGTAACCTTTCATAGCTGGATTAGAAATCCAGATGGTCCGGCACCTAAGTACAATGAGTTGCTTGTAAGTCATTGGTTGTGATCCTCAGGTCTTAAGGATACTTATACCATATCTTCTCGGATTAACTCTTGACAGTAGAGTGTCTGAAAATGAGTCACATTCGATAAAATGTACTCCTACACTGTCACTTGTATGCATACCAGTGTCTCTACACTCCTTGGTTAAGAGGAAAACCAATAAATATGATATACAACGTCCTATAATTGATAGTACTATGGCCCTATCATAGTATATTATTTGGTCGCAAACTCTTTTGAGGACCTTCAAAGATAAATCCTCCTTTATCGTGAAAGAAGATCCTGAGGGCTTCATTACTATTAGGAGTTTTAAGAAGATGTTCTTGTAATGAATAAACTGCCAAATAAATTTTATTAATATATCAATTTATATGCTATTTACATTAGCACAATCATCAAATGATTGGCTTTAGGATACAATTCCTAACATGGACATCCTCCATAACTCTGTCATATGAGATGACATAATCTTTTATCATCTCCTTTCTGATTTCATCGACTTCAATCCTTTCATACGACTTTACAGAATATACATTACAGTTCTTAGCTTCCTTAATTAATTTAGAATTTGATGCAGCCATTTCAAGGATCTCATTTTGAAACTTTTTGAATAGGTGCCTTGTATACTTTTCTGCTGCTTGCCTCTCAAAAGGGGAGGATGTCTTTAGGAAAGTATTCATTTACAATGTCCTATTATCTTCCTCATTTTCTACCTCATACCCTTTCTTTAAGGCATCTTCGACTTATCTATGAACTCCTTGAGTGTAGTCTTCAAATTTATAAATCTATCGAAGAAGTGATTGATAATTCGCTCCTTTGTGAAGATGACACCCCTATACATAAAAATGTCAAAAAAAGAAGCATTAAATATACAAATTTTCTTAGAGTTTTACAAACATTAACATAAATCGAACATAATGTCCTACAAACCTGCAAAGAATGTAACCTTAAGGTAAACTGGGGCCCATTTATTTTGACATTCGTAAAGGCCATTTAACCAATCTATAGCCTTGCGTTCTTTATATTTCTCCATAAGATATGCCTACCTTTTCTCGAATGACTGTATGGTCAGTGAATCATATATCACCTTATCGAAATTAGCCATAAATTTTGGATTTATTGTGTAAATATGGCCAATCTTTTCAAGTATCTTCTTCAATATATGCTAAAGATAAAATTGATATCGGGCATTAGGAAAAACCTTCCTAACTGTAGCCTCGATTGCCTTATCTTGGTCAGTTATTATGGCTTTAGGTGCTTGACCACCATTTGTATCCAGCCATGAATGAAAAACCCATTTGTATGTCTTAGTCCTCTTATCAAACAATAATGCGTAACCAAGCAATGTCGATTGTCCATGATGGTTGACCCCAATGAATGGACAAAAAATATTTGATATCTATTTATCAAGTAGGTTGAGTCAAAGCTTAGAACATCACCAAAGTATGTGCATACCAATCTTGACCTTGGATGAATCCAAAAGACAGGCTTGAGCTAGCCATTATCATTAAGGTCTAAGATATAGAGAAATTAGGATTTCTTACTTGCATTTCGATGAAATGGATTACCATCGACTGAGCATCTCCTTCCTTCAGTTGAGCTGACGTTCGCGACAAATTAAATTACGAGCATCCTTCTCTATGAAATCCAGTTATTTTCTACCCCTTTTCTTCTTACTATAGCAGAGTATATCTGAGTTATAGGCACATTCACGGTATATAAATTGTTAATCTCTGCCTTTTCTGGTGCGCTGATCCTCCTATGGGATCGTATATAACCAGTTGATGTTATGGACATTCGATGATTATGTTCTAGAGAGTCCTTAACCAATATCCACTTACCACTTATAGCATTCAGTTTTGCTTTTATGGATGCCATACAATCAACTTTGCTAGTATCCCTATGATTCATACTCTTCTCTGTTTTTCTAGATTTTTCTTGCCTCCAATAAGCCAGGTGCTTGAAGCAAAGTTGTTTGTTGTAGTTGGCCCTGCTACACATTATTGTGATTCCAAAACCAACTCTTTTTACGTATCCATTGTAGAAAGTATATACATCATTTGCTAGATTGAATTTCATTTCAGTTTGAGGAACAACAGTATCATCCTCTACATTTTGAGTGATTGATGAAGGTGCACGGCCGAGAGTATGTTCAATTTTTTCTTGATCTATAATTTCAGCATCATCTGTGAAAATATAGGCACAGTCATAAACATTGATATCCATAGATTTAGATATTGATTTATCCTGATAAAACATTACGACACCCAAGTTAAAGAAATATGATGTCTCAGTTAAATAAATACGACACCCCAGTTATGTTTGAATCCCAGATACCAGGAATACTACCATCTATGGTCTGAATAATGGCTCCCAAGATGTTATAACATGCCACAAGAGCTATATGGATCATATTATAGGTCAAAAAAATATTATGATACTGCAATTATAAACCTATAACACCCTAGTTAAAGACATACGACATCCCAATTAAAAACTATGACACCCAGTTAAAGACATGAACTTACGACACCCAAGTTCAAAAGTCACGACACTCTAGTTTACAAATTACGACATCCTAGCTGTAAAATAATGATACTAATTCATAAGATATTAAGACAGGGTCTAACGACATCAAGGTTAACATATTACGACACCCTAGCTAAAACTATTAAGGAAGAATCTTATGACACCCCAGAAAATAACTTATGACACTCGAGCTATCAAATGATGATACCCTAGCAGCAAATAGAGTATCGGGATGCCGAAGATGATAACATGAAACTTACGATACCTTAGAAAAACTGTTATAACACCCTAGCAGCAAATAGAGTATTGGAATGTCGAAGATGATGAATATGGAACTTACGACACTTCAGAAAAACTGTTATGATACCCTAGCAGCAAATAGAGTATCAGAATGTCAATGATGATGACAATGGAACTTACGACACCTCAGCAAAACTGTTACGATACCCTAGCTGAAACTGTTAAGGCAGGACCTTACAACACCCCAGAAAATAACTTACGATACCCCAAAAAATAACTTACTACACCCCAGAAAATAACTTACGACACCTCAAAAAATAACTTACAACACCTAAAATGACATCACCCTAACTGTAACTACTAAGCTAGGAACTTACGACACAATAAAAAATAACTTATGACACTCGAACTGTAAAATGATGTCACCATTACGACACCCCAGAAAAACTATTGCTATACCTTAGTTCCCATATTACAACACCCTAACGAAAACTGTATGTTAAGGCAAGAACTTACGACATCCCAGAAAATAACTTACGACATCCAAGTTATAAAATAATGACACCGAAGCTATAGGGTCATGGTATAACACCTGATGTAGGACGAAACACTATGATGATACCCGAGTTCTGAAGGTATAACACCCTAATTAAAAGAGTATGGCATTTGTGCATAAAAACAATGGACACAAAACTAAAGGTATTAACCCCTCCTATTATCAATACCCTTCGCTAGTGGATCGAGTTATAACTCTCAGGGTATCGTAACATGCCACGGGAGCTATAGGAATCGTGTTACGAGCCGAAAAAGTATTACGATACCGTAGTTACAGACCTATGACACCCCAGTTAAAGAAATATGATACCCATTCATAAAATGTTAAGGTTTTATGTTCGAACCCCTAATACCAGAAATACTTATATCTATAGTCTGAATAATGGCTCCCAGGGTGTCATAACATGCCACAGAAGCTCTAAGGATAGTGTTACGGGTCGAAAAAATATTACGATACCACAGTCAAAGACTTAGAACATCCTAGTTAATAAACTTTACCACCAAAGCTATAGGTTCATCGTATAACACCTGATGTCGGCTGAAACACTATTATGACATCCTATTTTAGAAGGCATAACACCTTAGTTAAAAGAGTATAACATTCATGTATAAAAACATGAAACTAAAGGTATGCTAGCGGACTAAGTTATAACTCTAGATTGTCATAACATGCCAGGGATGCTACCTGAATATTAAACGATTTTCTAATGCATTAACTTCCTCTAACGATCAAAATAGTTGGTGTAATAAAGGAACTATAAAAAGATACATAAACAAGGACTTTTTACTTCTTGCAGGGGATGACATTTTCTCCTGAAGTTAATGAAGTCTTCAGTAGCTAGGTATTCCAGCCTCTAAGCAGAAATATTTTCTTTGAGCCAAAAATTAGAATACTTTTTTGAGCACTTTTTCTAAGCAATGAAGAAGCTTATATCACCAACGGAAACATGACAAATCCTTAGACCGGACTCTCAAAGCGAGGAGGAAGGATCTTGCTCAAACCTTGGATTGATTCCTTACAACCGAAAGCCAGAGTGAGGAAGAAGAAATGGAAAGAGTTTTTCATCAGATATAATCCAAGCAAACTAGCAGGCAGAAGAAGAGAAGTATGCTGGAGGGAAAGGGCATTTTCGTCTGCACACCACTTTTAAAATAAGGCTGAACGACTTTTAATGGACATCACGATCAAAATGTTCCATCATATCCCAGTTCTCTTGTCCCGCAGCGTCAGGACACGTTGGATCCATGTGGACCAATAGGGGGGACGGTGCAGTCCATGTAGAACTTGCTGCATCAAAGGCGAGGTACAAAGACTTTTTCTTATTTTTAAGCGAAGGTCTTTTGTTTTCTCTTTTTCAGCTTTTTTCTTTGAAATAAAAAGAATTAAGTTTGAGTCTGATTTTATTATACCTTTACCAAGCTATAAATAACCCGAGCTCCTATTGGAGCTTGGAGATATTTACAAGGATAAAGTCTTGTAATGGGGGAACCAAGTTAAGCATTTTCGCATTTGCTTTGAAAAATGGACCACATAAGATATCTTTAATGCTAACTATATGGGTAAAGTTATGGTTAAGTTCTATTTTTAAGGAACTTTATGTATGAGATAAGGTTGAAATGAATGGGTTGATCAAGGGAAAGCATACGAGAAAGGCTTACTGCACCGCATGCATGTGGTGCAGGAGCACGCATCAAACACGCTGATTTGTCACACGTACATGCAGGCTATACATGTGGTGCATGAAAGAATGAAACTGTTCTTGGTATGTGTGGTTACATATGCATGCGGTCAATCATCGAACATGGTGCGCGCGATCTGCACCGAGCTTGATGCACAAAAACTTTCTCAAAGCATATAGAAGGGTTGGTAAGAATATATATTGGTCTGTCTGGGTTGGGCACTATTGTTATCGGGCTTTCAATCGGCATGTGCAAGCGCTCCTATGGCCACTAGGTCCTTGCATCTACGGTGATGGCGTTAGAGCTCCCTCTCCTAACTAGCTTAGACCCCATAATAATAAAATAAAACCCCAAGCCAAGTCCCACAAACACAACGATATACGGAAAGCAAAGCCTTCCCAACCAAAGAACTTTCCACTAAGTAACTTTGGATACAATGAAGTTGTTCGTAGGCCAAACACTTCTCTCTGTCCCTTAAAAAGATCACTCAAAGTGCCCGTTCCAACCCCACTTAAAAATATGAAACTGACCTTGGCGCCTTGCACCCGCGCACCTCCTGTGTGTACTAGCCAAGTCTCATTCGCGTCTAAGCCCACCTGGCTTAAACCTCTGCACTGTCTTGATCTTCGCTTGTCAAGTCATATGATTAAGATTGTACGCTAGGTGCTCGCTGAATTGACCCCTATGAAGACCCACTGCCTTTCTTTTATAGGTGGAAAGCCGCTACCCATCCGTGTTGAATCCACGTAGAAATCACTGCCTCATAGCACCGCCTAAGAGTCCTTCACGTAAGCCTCCAAGTGGTCTTCATTCTTAGCCGCTGGATGTTTGGATTACTACAAAAGAAACTAAATTTAGCGACGCCAAAATGCGTCACTAATGCGTCGCTAAACTGGCTTTCGCGATGCATTAGCGACGCAATTATGGCATCGCTGCAAGTCTCGTCACATAATGAATTTTGTCGCAATTGCATCGCTAAATATCGACTCTCATCGACGCATTCTATTGCATCGCAATATTGCGACGCAAGGATGTTGCATCGCAATATTTAATAATAATATTTTAGAAATATTAACGATGCAATTTCAGTCGCTAATGCGTCGGTAATTAATTTTTTAAAATATAAAATATTAAAAATTAAAATGGTTAAATTTAATATTGCGATGCATTCGATTGCATCGCAATATTTAATAATAATATTTAGAAATATTAGCGATACAATTTCAATCGCTAATACATCACTAATTAAATTTTTTTAAAATAAAAAATATTAAAAATTAAAATGGTTAAATTTAATATGCGGTGCATTAAAATGCGTCGCAATATTGCAACGCCAGTTCCTTGAGTCACAATATTTAATAATAATATTTTAGAAATATTAGCGATGTAATTTTAGTCGCTAATATGTCGCTAATTAATTTTTTTTTAAAAATATAAAATATTAAATATTAAAACGGTTAAATTTACAAAAATATTGATCGAAACATTGATATTGATTGAAACACTAATATTGATCAAAACATTCATCATTGAATTTTCAAAAATAATTAATATATTAAAATTTTGAAGTTTCCATGTACAACACATAAAAAGTAAACAAATACATCAAGAATCTCCACTATCACGATCAGGTGGTGGCTGGAAACCCTACGATATGCGGCTAACCAAATCCCGCATGTGACTCATCTGCTCTCTTATGTCAGAGAGCTCGTGCTGAAGGACTTCCGTGCGCTAATCAAACTCCTACTGAATCTTCTGTCGAACCTCCTGCCGAACCTCCTCCGTAATAGATCTCCGAATGTCCTCTAAACGCTCGGCAGGAATATCGCCAGAATAGCGCAAACTGGAGGCCTGATGGGAAAAATATGCAGAAGTTCTAGTGCCCAGACCATAGACCCTGCGGTCTCACGGCTGGGCACCAATAACCTCCAAAACACACATCGACTCTCCTCTGATGAGAGTTCGACGGGCGGTCCCCCCATCAGTGGAGTCGACCTGCGATGCCTGGGACTGAAGCTCCTCAACTCGTGCCTTTGAATTATAAAATCAACAATACATGAATCAATAAATTTCTCTAAATAAAATTTTAGAAATTAAACAGATACAATATAAAGCTAATTTCTTACCGCAACCTTCCGTGATCGTGTATCGACTCAGGAACCGTCCCTCCTGGTGTGTGTCGCCCTGAATAGACGAAACTCACCAGGATCTCTGCCCTCCTGTTCAGACTACAACAATAGAAAGAAAAATTGATATAAATATAAGTATTTGTAAATAACTAAATTAGTAATTAAATTATTTATATTTTTTTACCATACGGTGTCTGTGCTTCTGAATCGAAATAGACCCCGCAGTGTGGCGAGAGAGACCCGTGCTAGGACCGTCCCTCTCGGATTGGCGGTTCGTGCTAGCTGATGCGGACCTCCTACGCCAGCCATCAGACTGCCACGCCTGTTGTCACTCATGCCAAATACCCTCCGGCACATGCGCAGGATGCTCACCCGATGTCCTCCAACGATGAAGCATGTCGGAGTATCGGCGTGCCGTAAGAGCATTCCATGCTGCCCTAATGGCATAATGGATGGAGGGTCCCACGTATACTTTTTCTGCATTGAAATAAACAGTTAGTTTTAGAATTTATTAAGATTAAGAAATTTTATATCAATGATAAATTAATTGTATTTAATAAGTTTACCTGAAACTCTGAAAAATAAAACTCCCTCGTGGCTGCAGATACATGGCGCCAATCGTAGCCACTGGGATCAGCATGCCTCTGAAATATGGAGCTGATCTGGCTCAATACGTGATGCTGCTCAATAAATCTGTTAAAAAAATATATATTTATAAGTAATTGGCTTAAAAACATAAACGATATATTTACAATTAGTATATACTTACATCCCATGAGCATCCAGTCCAAGTATGGTGCGTCCGACGGTGGAAGAACTCTTGGAGAAATGTGCCGATCGGCTGGATGATAATACTAATGCAGGATCACCGCCGATGGCTGGAGAGATCAGAGGCTGTACGATGTGTGGAGATCCGAGCTCTCCATCTCCAAAGCTCATGGGATATGATGCGGCAGGGCTACGTCTCTGCTCACTCTGTCTGTCGCTGGTAGATCTACCTCGGCCCATCATACTGAAAATACTAAAGATTCATGAATATAATTATGATTAATGATTAAATATGTAAAAATATAATATTTATAAAAATAAATTGAATTCAAAAAAAACCTCTCTATTTAGTCGGTTTCATTTGTTTCATGAAATGTTGGTTCAACATCCGATGCCATATTGGACTACGATTCAGTTTCATTATCATCGGAAGGAAACCGAACATTTGGATTCGCAATTTCTTGGACATCACCATTTGGATCTCTAAGTGATGTTCAGGAGCCCTTGTGTCGTCCTCAATTGCATGCATTTCCATCTCATCCTCTTGAAATGCAGGGCACTCGGCTGATTGACTTGATGAACTCTCGTCTAATACGATTTTTGAACGTGGGACGATTTTATAAACAGCCCACCAATCTCGCTTGTCGTTGCGCAAACTTAGATATCCGCAGTAAAATACTTGCTGAGCTTGGGATGCAAGGTGAATGGTTCATATTTCTGCAATCTTCGTCGATGGTTCACTTCAACTAAATTGTAGTCGTTATGAACCCTTTTGCCCACAGGAACTATCGGATCGAACCAATCGCAATAGAACAATACGGTTTGTTTAATAGGCCAACCGGGATATTCAACTTCAACCACCTCTACTAACTTTCTGTAATAATCCTGCATATTTACTCCAATACTTTCTCCTTTAACACACACACCCTAGTTTTACGTGCCTCTTGAAGCTGCTAGTCATTCAATCTAAAATTTGTATCCATTAACAAAATAGCCAGTAGAGGTTGTTACAGTCTTCAATGGCCATTGCGATAGACATTTAATAAATATTGTCGGTTATGGACCATGGACTGTTTACCTATAAATTAATAAGCTATTTACAACCAATTCAAAAATAAAAGCCATTATTGAAATTGATTGAGTGATACAACTCACAAATTCATAAAACCAGTAAGCGAACTCCGTTTCTAACTTCTGTCCAATGGCAACTTGACTGATGTCGGGATTCATCTGTCGTTGTCTATCACAATATATCCTTATGGGATGATAAGGATTAAAACTTCTGTTAGCAATTAAATATTATGAAATATTGTAATTTTAAATTAGAAGTTCCAATTAAGCATTGAAGTATATACTTACTCAATGTATGGATCAACTTCTCTACAGTTCATTAGGATGTAACAATGTATCGATCAGAATCACTAATTAGCAAATACTACAATGATGTTATATTGCAACCATTATTTATTAGAATACCATAATTTATTATTATTATTTTATATTATAATATTATGAACTAATATAAGTTAATATATTATAATATGATATTATTAATAAAGTGTCTTAAATTAATTATCATAACATACTTTTTATGATCACAGTAAATACTATAAGTTAAAGGGATAATAAATTTTATTTTTCTAATTTAATAACAAAAAATCTAAATATTGAATTATATCATAATTTCATATTAATTTATAATGAGTTTATTATAATATTTTTTATGGATGAAATAAATAAAATATTATTTAATATTGTAACATGAACTTATAATAACATTCTGACAATAAGACATGCATGAAGAAAACTATTTCGAATTTATTTTAAAATTTCATCAAACCCAAATAGTTCAATATAATATGTTATAGAATAATTATATTATAATATTATAATATCACATAATATAATTTTTTATATAATTAAAATATAATATAGTGTATTCTAATGTTATTGTAATAGTATTTATTTGATATAATAATATTACTAGAGGGGTTTTCTAAATTTAATTGATATAATAATAAATTTGAATAAATTATTAAGATTAAAATATCAAAACAGCTGACTATAATATTTTTAATAATAATAATTAAATAATTTAATCATGTAATTTTAATAAATATTTAATAATAAATTTAACCCCCCGCGTGTTAAATTTTTTTTTCTTGGCCTGGCCACTGTGGCCAGGCCACGACTGGCCACGGCCGCGTGGCCAGGCCACGACTGGCCACGGCCGCGTGGCCAGGCCACGACCAGCCACGGCCGCGGCCGTGGCCGGAGAAGACGGGAGGGGAGGGGGCAAACCCCCGTGTTATTTTTTTTTTCCATGGCCTGGCCATTGTGGCCAGGCCATGACCGGCCACGGCCGCAGCCGTGGCTGGAGAAGACGGGAGGGGGGGGCCAAACCCCCACCCGTGTTAATTTTTTTTCCGTGGCCTAGCCACTATGGCCAGGCCACGACCGGCCACGGTCGCGGCCATGGCCGGAGAAGACGAGAGGGGGGTTCCCCTGTTAATTTTTTTTTTTCGTGGCCTGGCCACTATGGCCAGGCCATGATCGACCACGGCCGCGGCCGTGACCGAAGAAGACGGGAGGGGGGATTTCCTCATGTTAAATTTTTTTTCATGGCCTGGCCACTGTGGCCAGGCCACGGTTGCAGCCATGGCCAGGCCACCGAGTTGCCGGCCATGGCCGTGGCCGAAACAGGAGGGGGGGGTGGGAAAAAAAACCCCCTCTCATACTAATTTTTTTATATAACAGGGGGAGGAGGGAGGGGTACCTGAAAATAACCCTCGCCGGCAAGGTCGTTGGGTGCCGGAGAGTCGCCGGAGAGCCGCCGAAGGCGGGAAGAGGGAGGAGAGAAGGAGAAGACGAGGGGGGGGGGGGGGTTCGGGCTAGCGAGGAGGAAGAAGAAGAGGGGGAGGGTTTTATGAATTAGGATTAGCGACGCATAATTGCGTCGCTAATACGTCGCTAATCAGTGACGTTGATTATGCGTCGCTGTTTGCGTCGCTAAGTTAATAGGCATTTTGACAGGAAATTAGCGATGCATTAGATTTGCATCGCAATATTGCGATGCAATTTTGTAATATTAAATTAATAAATTAATTTGCGACGCATAATGAATGCGTCACAATATTGTGCGCATAATGAATGCGTCGCAATATTGCGTGCATAATGAATGCATCGCAATATTAGTTTATTAATTTTAAACTAATATTACTATGCGTCGCAATATTGCGACGCATAATGAATGCGTCGCAATATTGCGACGCATAATGAATGCGTCGCAATATTGCGATGCATAATGAATGCATCGCAATATTAGTTTTAAATTAATAAACTAATATTGAGACGCATTCATTATGCGTCGCAATATTAGTTTTAAATTGATAAACTAATATTGCGACGCATAATGAATGCATCGCAATATTAGTTATCAATTTAAAACTAATATTGCGATGCATCCATTAAGCGTCGCAATATTGCGACGCAAATACAATGCATCCAATTTAGTTTTAAATTAATAAACTAATATTGCGATGCAAACTAATATTGCGATGCATTATATATGCGTCGCAATATTAGTTTATTAATTTAAAACTAATATTGCGACGCATAATGAATGCGTCACAATATTAGTTTATTAATCAGCGATGATCGATCCGACGGTTGCGATCCATATGATCGGCGATGATATCCGATGGTTGCGAGCGATCCAAGTCATGATCCCGATCGGCAATGATCGATCCGACGGTTGCAATCCATCCGATTGGCGACGATATCAGACGATTGCGATCCATCCGATTGGCGACGATATCA
>UESW01001894.1:50529-69132 GCA_900491605.1 Calamus simplicifolius
TGTTGCTAGCAGATTTCTTGCAAATCCAGGGAAAGAGCATTGGCAGCAGTGAAGTGGATCTTCAGATATCTCAGAGGAAGCTCCAAAGTTTGTTTAAGCTTTGGGGGTGGTCCAGCTGTGCTGATTGGTTACACAGATGCAGATATGGCGAGAGATATTGATACAAGGAAGTCCACATCAGGTTTCATACTTACTTTTGCAGGGGGAGCTGTGTCATGGCAATCCAGATTGCAAAGGTGTGTAGCTCTCTCTACCACAGAGGCAGAATATATTGCTGCTACCGAGGTCTGTAAGGAGATGCTGTGGATGAAAGAATTCTTACATGAATTGGGATTGAAACAGAAAAATTATGTGGTACATTGTGACAGCCAGAGCGCCATCCACTTGTGCAAGAACCCAACTTTTCATTTCAAGTCAAAGCATATAGATGTGAGATACCACTGGATTCGAAATGTGTTTGAAGAGAAGCAGTTACAGCTTCAGAAAATTCACACAGATGAAAATGGGGCAGACATGTTGACAAAGACCTTATCAAAAGAAAGGCAAGAGATATGCCGACAGCTGGTCGGCATGATTTCACACTAAGGAAGCATGAGACAGCCTCCCTTATGGGCTGAAGGGGGAGGTTGTTGGGCCCATGGCCCACTTATTCAGCCCATTAGGGCAAAAGGGAGGGCTACTCCTTTTTCCACTAGGGTTTGTTCTCTCTCTTTCTCTCTCTCTCTCTCTCTAATATAATAGCCAACATTAAAGAGTTTCCTACCTACCTTTCCGATTGAGGAGGCGTTTGTTGCGGCTTAGGCAATTGCTGGTGCTGTTTTAGCTGCTGGGCCACCACAGATCGGCTCTTTCTTTCGAAAGGCTTAGGATTTGGTTGAGCTAAAGCAGTCCCAAAGCAGGGAAGCGATATTGGGATGCTACAGGGGCCCGGGGCCTTGCTAAAATCCTCGGATACTGCCATGTTCTTTTGTCGGAAGGCTTAGGATTTGGTTGAGACAAGGCAGTCCCAAAGCTAAAAGGCTCGAATGCCATGTTCTTTGGCTTAGGATTTGAGGCAGTCCAAAAGCAAAAATCCTTGAACGAGTCGAAAACCTTAGGATTTGGTTGATAGGAGGCAGTCCCAAAGCGGGAAAGCAATATTGAGACACTATAGAGGCCTGGGTACTTGCTACAATCCTCGAACGCCATGTCCTTTGTAGGATTTGATTTTCTTTTTGTCTAAAAAAAACGCTTAGGATTTGGTTGAGACGTGGCTTTTAGATTGCCTACCAAGAAAACCGTAACCCAGCCAAAATCCCACCCCCCCTAAAAGCCGTTGCCGGCCACCGCCTAAAGAGTCCAAGAACAGAGAAAAATAAGCTGGGGGTGGAGGAGAGAATGAATAAAGACCGAAAAGAAGGGGAAATGGAATACCCAAGAAGATGGTGGCGGACCAAGAATGGCAAAGGTGAGGAGGTGGAGGGCCGAGGACCAAGAAATGACCGCGAGGGAGGTGGGCAACGGCAGGAGGCGGGGTGCGGCGCAAGTTGGAGGACGCCGGAAAGGGCCGCTGAACGGCGGAGGAGAAGGCGGCAAGATCAAGAACTCCAAGAACCAAAACCAGCGAGAAGAAGAAGTCGGTATCTCAGAGCAATGTATTCGTTTTCGCGGCTCGTATAGCGGGGCTTTTAAATAGCGAGAGCCAGGCTGGCAAGGGAGATAATCAATCATAACCGTCAGTGGATTTCTAGTATTTATAAATCATTTGTTTTATGATTACATAAGTATTTCATTTAAACATTAATTGATATTAATATTAAAAAATATATAGATTACGTTGTATATAATTACTATACTACCCAATACGTTGAGATCATTGAGACGAAAATGAAACGAAATGAACGATGTTTTTTTATTTAAAAAAAAAAACTCACAGCTGGTGCCAAAGGAAAAGCCGTACATCATTCGCAATGCCGATGAAAAAACCGTACATCATTGGCAAAAAAAACATATATAGCCTTGCCAATAAAGACATAACCAGTTGAACTACCGACGGCAAGACGTTGCCGTCTCCATAAGCGTCAAAGCCGCCTCTATTATATATCTTCTCATCGTCTTCATCCATGGGAACCTCCTCTTCTAATTCGCTCGACGACTCAGACCTTAACATCGCCAAAAGGAGCTCCCCTTCCTTGCTGCTCTCTCCCTCAACCTCCCCAGAGCCTCCTCCTTGCTGCCCCATCCGTCGAGGGAACGTCTCGCCAGCGTTCAACTGGTTATTTCTCACAAATCTTTTGTAATCAGTTGTGATGAAGCGGTAGTACTTGTTTGAAACGAGTTTGAAGGTCATACGGTACTACGTACTGCCCCAGCTACTCCTTCGTATGAACCCGCATGGCTCCTCCTTCGTTGGCTTCTTTTTCTTCATCGTTTCTTTCTTCTTCCTTGAAACCTTGTCCGCTCTCATCTTCATTGGCTTGCTATCAACTTTTCAGATCGTACGTGGTGCTTTCCTACCTACCTACGTCTCTCTCTCTCTCTCTCTCTAATATAATAGCCAACATTAAAAGAGTTTCATCATATATAATAAACGCGGATGTAATCAAATATATGCGAAGCAGATAATAACCGATATGAAAAGATATCGGAACCGTTACGAAGGAAGCCAATACTCTTACGCTACTTTATTTTATTGGTGGATGATTTTTTGTTAGGATGCTAGCTGCCTCCGGATCCACGGTGGAGGCTCTCCTGAGTAAAATTTCATAATCCGATTGTCGCACCCTAGGATCTTAGGATAGATACGAGAAGTGGCAATCCCTTACATGCAAGATGTCTAAGGAGCAAATAACTAGCATACAATTAAAATGAAATAATTATTTTATTATAATCCAAATAAAATAATGTTCAAGCTACTTAAAAAAACTAGAAAACTTAATGAGTTTGAACTAGACTAGCAGGAGCTTCAATCTATTCATGTCTCTCTTTATTTCTTAAGCTTTGAAAAATATCAAAAAGGATTTAATGAGCTCGCACTCAGTAAATAAGGTTAATATAAATATATAATTATAAATTCAAAAAAAAAAAACATGCCATTATGTTTTCTAATTTTTTTAATATATTCTTGAATTATTTTGAACTTATCTTCCATACCATATCTCAAAAATTTCAGTTACAAGTTTTTATATCATTACAATCATGATTTACTTACTTTCATAGGTTAGAATTTATATGTCATCATGTTATCTAGTGTTACTTATATTCTTAAAATATTTTAAACTTAATTTCATATTATATCTCAAAAATTTCAATTCCAAGTTTTAATTTCATGATTTACTTATTTTTATATGTCAAAATTTGCATATTTATTTATGTGCTACTTATATTCTTAAAATATTTTAAACTTATATTTCATATATATTGAGTCTCAAGAATTTTAGTTTCAAGTTTTCATATAATTGCAATCATGATTTACTTATTTTTGTGTGTTAGAATTTACTTGTCATCTGATTACAAACGCCAGAGAAATATCGTTCGGATTCGGACAGTTTACAAGCTCCGGCCGAACCAACCAATCTCCAAAATATCGTTTGGATTCGGGCAGCTTACAAGCCCCGGTCAGATTAAATAATCTCCAAAACATCGCTCAAGGTTCGGGCAGCTTACAAGCCCCGGCCGAACCAAGCAATCTCCAAAGCTTAATTCAGATTCGGGCAGCTTACAAGCCCCGGTCGGATTAAATAATCTCCAAAACATCGCTCAAGGTTCGAGCAGCTTACAAGCCCCAGCCGAACCAAGTAATCTCCAAAGCTTAATTTGGATTTGGGCAGCTTACAAGCCCCGACCGGATTAAATAATCTCCAAAACATCGCTCAAGGTTCGGGCAGCTTACAAGCCCTAGCCGAACCAAGCAATCTCCAAAGCTTAATTTGGATTCAGGTAGCTTACAAGCCCCGGCCGGATTAAATATCTCCAAAGCAATGCTCAAGGTTTGCACAGCTTACAAGCCCCGGTCAAACCAAACAATCTCCAAAGCTTAATTCGGATTCGGGCAGCTTACAAGCCTCGGCCGGATTAAATAATCTCCAAAACATCGCTCAAGGTTCGGGCAACTAACAAGCCCCGATCGGAACCAAAGGATAAAAACCTCGACAACAACCGAGTGATATCCTTGACCTCAGCAACAATCGAGTGATATCCTGAGGCTTCGCCCTATTCAAGTAATCTCTCCAATGCCCTGACGCAACCAAGGCGTCCTATTATACCTCAGTAGAGGCAAACGACCTCCATTATTCGATAGCAAAAACATGCCATGAGCTGTCTTTCCCCGAAGGAACACTGCTTCGTTCTGCAAACAGGATCATGCTTACTTCATGACTCCACAGGACCGCCCAGGTCCCTCTTTGACTCGCACATGGATATACGTGTTCTCCACTGAGAACCGGACATTGATCCTAGCAAGAACAAAGGAGCAATAGCGCTGCTGAAATATGCTGCAACATAAGAAGCATAATATGTGAGCAACAAAAAAAAGAAACAGGTGCTAAAAAAAGAAGGAATGAAAACTTTCTTTATTTCCTCATCAAAAGAAAAGTTACAATATCCTGAAAGGAGTTACAAGTGCATCAAAGCACAAGAAATAAAAATGAGTAAATAGCTTGGCCGAACTGCTTCAGTCAGCTTCGGTTAACAATGACGCTTCGGCATCTGGCCCAAAAGATCAGGCAACCAACCAGCTCGCCCTGATAGATAGCAAGGCCGGTTTCCTACGGGTCCTCTGGATGAATTAAGAGATCCAAAAAGAGGCACAGACCCATGGATGCAGATGCTGAGGAACCTTCCCCCTGGATGGAATGCTAGGCTGCAGGTCGCTGCCCAATTGAGAGAGATAGGGGACCATCAGCCCCACACTGCTCTCAACTCCCTCTTCACATGGCGAAAAATTTCCCGCTCGAAGGGGCTAAGCATCCAGCCAGAGGGAGAAGGAAAAGTCCACGCATGCTACGGGGGTACATGTGCACTTCCTACCCTGCAACCCCCATAGCAAACCACAAGGACACCTAGGAAGCGCATATGTGCGCTCTCCATGTGATCTATGTAGACCTCCTGTGCGCTCTCCATATGATCTCCGAGCTCCTCCCTTGAGGACGAGCTGCTCTCCAGTGGTTACTTATATTCTTAAACAAAAATTTCAATTCCAAGTTTTAATTTCATGATTTACTTATTTTTATGTGTCAAAATTTGCATATCATCTTATTATCTGGTGCTACTTATATTCTTAAAATATTTTAAACTTATATATTTCATATATATTGAGTCTCAAGAATTTCAGTTTCAAGTTTTCATATAATTGCAATCATGATTTACTTATTTTTGTGTGTTAGAATTTACTTGTCATCTGATTACAAATGCGCGCTATGATCACAAACTCCGCCCATATATATCTCTTCTTATTTAACCCTGCAGATGTGGTAACAGTACCACATTTAACATTATGGATGTAGTATATCCTTCGCATACCTATAGAGGTGGATTTCGGCATTCATCGTCATATCAACAACCCATCAAGTCATATCATAGTAGACCATGGATGATATATTCTCATTTCTTATTTAATTATTGTCCATGAGATTTTTTAGTTTAACATGCATAGATACATATTTATATCATATTGGTTATATTAAACCAACCTCATGTAGTTGGAAAAAAGCTTAGATGAGAGAGAGATTAGTTATATTAAAATATCAATACCAAATATTATTACAATTTTATGATTTAAATAAAATATAATGATTATTTTACATTTTTATTAATAATTTATGATCATTTTATTTTATGAACATGCACTATTATTGTTATTGCTATTATTATGTTATTATATTTTATTTTTATTATTTTATTTTTAAATAATAAAAATACAAAAATAAATAAAATTCGAAAATAATAATAATAAATATTCAAATGCACATATTAAAGCATCAAAATTTATTTACAAAATAATGACAAATAATAAGCAATATTTACAATGATATTAATATTTTATTCTTAAATTGCATAATTTAAGAATTTATTAAAATTACTAATTATAAATGGCTTACTTACCTCGTATTGCCAATCCACATATCCAAAGCCCTGCAGAATAGTTAGGAATTTGGTGATGAAGAGCCTGCAGTGGACCAGATCAGGCATTTGAATGCCAGATCCAGAGCACCAGCACCCAGCTGGATCTCCCTGATCCCATAGGCCAGGAAAAAAATTCCCGCATATGATGACATGATAATCATCAAATAGTAGCATATAAAAGTTAAGTGGCAATACAGCTAGAAATTTGGCACTCGGAGCATAAACATTGGATGATATATAGCTAACCAACTTACCCTTTCTTCGTCTTCCATGCTGCATGGAATGTCTGATAAACTGTCAAATGAATAATCAACATACTCCTCTTCACTTGTGGATGGAATGAGCTTACCATGTTGGCAGCCATTGGAAAGATTAGAACCATAAATTCTAGAAGAAGATGGACCAGCACCTAAGCCACTTCCATTTTCCTGCAGCCACGAACAAAAACATGTGGAATGAACTTGCGTATGAATTGACTCACATACATCACCCATAGAGTGTTTTCTACTGTCATTATGATAGTTACTGGTAAAATAAGCTTCCAACAAATAAAAATTGTCAACATCAATTTTAAGTGAATGATCCTTGTGGAAGTAGCTTGGGCATTTCAAAGTAGACGATCTTGGTCTGTCCTATTTAGGTGACTGAAGAAAACTGGTTACCTTTATATTTATATATTTTTGCATCCTTCATAAAGGCAATAACATTGTTGGTTTTAGAGTCATTTTGGGTATGAATTGTGTTTAGAGTTTCTACCTTGGGGCCATTTGTGTTGACGCTCGATCACCGATGTTAACCATCGATAAATGCCGGTTGACGGAAGTAACTTCCTCCAAAGCAGATGACCTGCAAAGAGTCATGGCTCAAATACTTCTTTCGAGCTTGATACCAATCGTGAAGGACAATATGGCAAACAAGGTACTAGATTTCTTTCCCTTCATAATCCAGTTCTGTTTTGCTTAAATATGGGCAAGAAGTTAAAAGATATCGTAGAGAAGATAGATAAAATTGTAGCATGGGGTGCACAGTTTGGATTTAGAGAGAGATCACAACCACAGAGAGAGGACAGACCACAAACCCATTCCTATGTTGATGAAACAAAAGTCATCGGTAGAGAAGAAGATAAAGAAAAAATAGTGCAGTTGTTGCTCGGTCAGCATGAGGATGAGAAAGTCATAGTCCTTCCAATAGTTGGCATGGGAGGACTAGGTAAGACCACACTTGCTTAACTTGTCTGCGGAGACCAGAGGGTAAAGGAACATTTCAATAAGCCATATGGGCCTGCGTGTCTGAAGAGTTTAATGTTGCAAAGCTGGCTAACTCCATCTTAGGTTCAGCCACAAGGGCAGAGTATAATTTGCCCCAACCAGGACCCTCCAATAGTCAAGTTAGCAACCGAGGTCATAGCAGTGAGAGCTCGAAATAGCTCTTAGAAGAAGAAGGCCCAGAGAACAAGGGAGTTTTTTAGGGTGAGAAGGATCTCTCCCCTTACTTTCAATTCTCTTACCCTTTTATAGGCACTCGGTTATCCGTCTGGGGATCAGCCATATGGGGTTTAGTGAAGGGGAATGTCTGTCAAACTAAGGGAGATTACGTGAACAGGAGCTAGTTGGTGGGCCTAGTCCCATTAGACGTATGGGTCTGACGGTTGGTGGGCATGGTCCTATCAACTATGCGGGTTAGATGGTAGGTGGGCCTGATTGTGTCAGATGGCACAGCCCAGGCGGTAGGTGGACCGGTTGTATCAGGTGGCCCAGGTCAGGCTGTAGGTGGGCCTGGTTGTATCAGGCGGCATAGGTCGGGCGATAGGTGAAGTCGAGAATGCTGGAGGCTGCCTTGGAGAAGTCGGGACCACTGAGACCGACTCGGAGACGTCAGGGCCATCAAGGGCTGACTTGAGAAGCTGGGGCCGCTAAGGTCGACTCGAAGAGTTCAGGCCGCCAGGGGCCAACCTGAAGAGGTCGGGACTGCTAAGGCCGACTCGGAGAGTTCGGGGCCGCCAAGGACTGACTCGGAGAGGTCGGAGCCACCAAGGGCCGACTTGGAAAAGTTGGGGCCGCCAGGGGCCGACTTGGAGAAGTCGGGGCCACTGTGGCCGACTCGGAGACATCAGGGCCGCCAGGGGCTGACTTGAAGAAGTTGGGACTGCCTACCTTGTCCATGCCATCAGTTGACTTCACTATGAATGGCAACGTGGCACCACAAGCCACATCAAATGCCCCCCGCTCCCGAGCTCGAGGGGCCATGCGTTCGTTGACCCTTGGGCAAGAGGAGCCCGAAGACTTGCAATAATCGCTGACTTTTGCGTGCCTTCAATCGTCGGAGGGGCAGCGTGTCCTCCCGAGGCTACATCGCCTTGAAATCCTTTCGTAACCAATTAAAGGCACAGAAGATAACGTCATCATTGGGTGCACCAAGAGAATACCTCTCGAGGGATGGGGAAAGTGGGCGCCATAATTACTCCACCGCTCCTTGCGTCTTATCATTGGCCGAAAATCTTGCTCCCTGGGCGGGAATGAGGCATCGTATCTTGGGCACAGGAGGGTTTGTCAACAACTGGAGGCCGCGCGTGTAATTGTAGAAGGCCATGTGGCGCTGCCTTGTGCGAACATCTTCACACTCTCTGGAGCTATGCTTTTTGCTTGTTCAAGAACTTTTAAGTAAAGTTTGAAGGTAAGTTAATTACCTTCAACCAGCTGAGGACAGCTAACGATCCTTTATCAACATAGGGTCCAAAAGTGGATTCCCATCAACTATGAGCCGGGGAGTTGGTCTCTCCCGCTGTGAGCCGACTTGATTTTTATTTTGACATGAAGTCTGAAAGTCTTTTTGCAGCAATCTGCTGACTTGAGGCTGCCAAGACAGAGATAAAACCTCTGATGCTGAGATAAAATTGTCGAGGCAGAAAAAGAAATGCAAGGGCTGAAATAAAATTAACAGGCTCAAATTAACAGGCTCAAGCCTGTTAAGGGCAATGATCGATCTCGGACCATTGCGATCAATCCAATCGGCGACGATCGGACGGTTGCGATCGATCCAAGCCATGATCCCGATCGGTAACGATCGATCTCGGACTATTGCGATCAATCTGATCGGCGATGATCCAACGGTTGCGATCGATCCAAGCTATGATCCCGATCGGCGATGATCGATCTCAAACCGTTGCGATCAATCCGATCGGTGATGATCCAACGGTTGCGATCGATCCAAGCCATAATCTCGATCGGGGACGATCGATTTTGGACCGTTGCGATCAATCCGATTGGTGACGATCTGACGGTTGCAATCGATCCAAGTCATGATCCCGATCGGCGACGATCGATATCGGACCGTTGCGATCAATCAGATCGATGATGATCCGACGGTTGCGATCGATCTAAGCCATGATCTCGATCGGTGACAATCGATCTTGGACCGTTGCGATCAATCTGATCGGTGACGATCCGATGGTTGCGATCGATCCAAGCCATGATCCCGATCGGCGATGATTGATCTCGGACCGTTCCGATCAATCCGATCGGCGACGATCCGACAGTTGCGATCGATCCAAGCCATGATCTCAATCGGCGACAATCAATCTCGGACCGTTGTGATCAATCCGATCGGTGATGATCCGATGGTTGCGATCGATCCAAGTCATGATCTCGATCAGTGATGATCTATCTCAGACCATTGCAATCAATTCGATCGGCGACGATCCGATGGTTGTGATCGATCCAAGCCATGATCCCAATCGGCGATGATCGATCCGATGCATGTAACAAAATTAATTTTTTTTAAACAATTGCGACGCATGGAACAAAATTAATTTTTTTTTAATTTTTTTGATAACATTTATTTTAAAAAAAAAATTGCGATGCAATACTTGCGTAGCTAAATTTAAAATTAATTTTTTTAACTTTCTAGTTTATTGCGTCGCTAATGCATTGTTATTTAACATAATTTATTTTTTTAAAAAAATTGTGATGCACTGATTTGCATTGCAATATTTTTATTTGATAATTATATTTTATAAAAATTATTTTTCTGAAAATAATTACGATGCACCTGGTTGCATCGTAATGTTTTATTTTTAATTTTTTATAACATTTATTTTTTTAAAAAAATTGTGACGCAATACTTGCGTCGCTAAATTAAAATTAATTTTTTTTATTTTCTGGTTTATTGCATCGCTATTTAAAATAATTTATTTTAAAAAATTGCAACGCACTGATTTGCGTCGCAATATTTTTATTTCATAATTATATTTTATAAAAATTAATATTTCTAAAAATAATTATGATGCACCTGGTTGCATCACAATGCTTTATTTTTATTTTTTTAAAAATCATTTATTTTTAAAAAAATTATGATGCAATACTTGAGTCGCTAAATTAAAATTTTTTTTTTTAATTTTCTGGTTTATTGCAATCTCGGACCGTTGCGATCAATCCGATCGGCGACGATCCGACGGTTGCGATCGATCCAAGCCATGATCCCAATAGGCGACGATCGATCTCGGACCATTGCGATCAATCTGATCGGTGATGATCCAACGGTTGCGAGATCCAAGCCATGATCCTGATCGGCGACGATGATCTCGGACTGTTGTGATCAATCCGATCGATGACGATCCGATGGTTGCGATCGATCCAAGCCATGATCCCGATCGGCGACAATCGATCTCGGACCATTACGATCTATCCGATCGGCGACGATTCAATGGTTGCGATCGATCCAAGCCATGATTCCGATCGGCGATGATCGATCTCGGACCGTTACAATCAATCCGATCGGTGATGATCCAATGGTTGCGATCGATCCAAGCCATTATCCTGATCGGCGACGATCAATCTCAAACTGTTGCGATCAATCCGATCAGCGACGATCCGATGGTTCGATCGATCCATGCCATGATCCCGATCGGTGATGATTGATCTCGGACCGTTGCGATCAATCTGATCGACTACGATCCGACGATTGCGATCGATCCAAGCGATGATTCCAATTGGCGACGATCGATCTTGGACCGTTGCGATCAATCCGATCGGTGATGATCCGATGGTTGCGATTGATCCAAGCCATGATCCTGATCGGCGATGATCGATTTCGGACCGTTGCGATCAATCTGATCGGCGACGATCCGACGGTTGCGATCGATCCAAGCCATGATCCCGATCGGTTGATGATCGATCTCGGACCGTTGTGATCAATCCAGTCGACTATGATCCGACGGTTGCGATCGATCCAAACCATGATCCCGATCGGCGACGATCGATATTGGACCGTTGCGATCAATCCGATCGGTGATGATCTAACGGTTGTGATTCATCCAAGCCATGATCCTGATCGGCGATGATTGATTTCAGACCGTTGCGATCAATCTGATTGGCGATGATCCGACGGTTGCGATCGATCCAAGCCATGATTCCGATCGGCAACGATCGATCTCGGACCATTGCGATCAATCCGACGGTTGCGATCGATCCAAGCCATGATCCGGATCAGCGATGATCGATCTCGGACCGTTGCGATCAATTCAATCGGTGACGATCCGACGGTTGCGATCGATCCAAGCCATGATCTCGATCAGCGACGATCGATCTTGAACTGTTGCGATCAATCCGATCGGTGACGATCCGATGGTTGCAATCGATCCAAGCCATGATCCGATCGGCGATGATCGATCTCGCACCATTGCGACCAATCCGATTGGCGATGATCCGACAGTTGCGATCGATCCAAGCCATGATCCCGATCGGCGACGATCGATCTCGGACCGTTGCGATCAATCCGATCGACGACGATCCGACGGTTGTTATCGATCTAAGCCATGATCTCGATCGACGACGATCGATCCGACACATGTAACAAAATTAATTTTTTTAAAATAATTGCAATGCATTTCATTGCGTCCAATATTTATTTTTAATTTTTTATCTTTTAATTATATTTTATAAAATTTAATTTTTTAAAAAATTACGATGCATTATTTTTGTCGCTAAATTAAAAATTAATTTTTTGATTTTCTGGTTTATTGCATCGCTAATGCGTCGCTATTTAACATAATTAATTTTTTTAAAAATGGCGATGCACTAAGTTGCATCACAATATTTTTATTTCATAATTATATTTTATAAAAATTAATTTTTCTTAAAATAATTGCGACGCACCTAGTTGCGTCGCAATGTTTTATTTTTTTAAAAAAATTGCGACGCAATACTTGCATCATGAAATTAATTTTTTTTTAATTTTCTTATTTATTGCATCACTAATTAACATAATTAATTTTTTAATAACATTGCAACGCAATGAAATGCATCTCAATATTTTTATTTCATAATTTTATTTTATAAATATTAGTTTTTCTTAAAATAGTGATGCACTATTTGCGTCATTAAATTAAAATTTAATTTTTTAATTTTTAAGTTGTGTTGCTATTGCGTCGCTATTTAGTGACGCAATTGTTGCATCACTAAATTAAATTTTTTAATTATTTTAATTTTTTGCATTGCTATTGAGTCGCTAAATAGTGACTATGTTCTGGGGTGCTAAATGTGTTGCTATTTTTTTGTTATCGCTAAGCGTCGCAATTTGGTCACTTTAGCGACGCAAAGATGTGTCGCTAAATTTGCGTCGCTATTTAAGTATTTTCTTGTAGTGAGACTCCGTCCTTCAACCTCAAAAAAATAAAATAGATAGAGAAAAGAGGAAAAAGAATTAAAACATAAAGAAGAAGAAGAAGAAGAGAGGAGTGAACTGTGGTCCTCAGCTTTGTGATCTTATATGGTTATTGGAGCTAATTGTTTCATAGCTTAGAATGTTGCACATTATTGTATGACTGGCTGTTGGCTTATTCTTGAATGGTTCATAAGTTGAGTCAAATCAGTCACTTGCTAAGCTGGCATTATGCATTTCCTTTAATGGGCTTCAAAAGATTAATGGAATAAGGCTTGTCACTTATGGATAAAGCTAAGATTATCCAATCACTTCACTCAATGTTTGTCCAAGGTACTGCATTATCAATCTAGTCATCAAGGACCTGCTGACAAGTACATATGCAACAAAGATCGATCCAATATTATAGAACTAAATTTTAAAGTCAGTAAATGTATGCATATGTAGTGTGTGACCATGAAAAAATTAGGAAGAATATGTACTTCCAATTCTTTTCAGTTTCATACATTTTTGCATGCCAAGTTAATTATATGCTAATATGAGGATGTTTTTAGATTACGAGGTACTAGTAGTGAGTATGACAAATTCTTTGGTGAAGGCATATATATTCATGTGCTGTTTGTGGGACTCCCCTTTACAAATCCACTACTAAGTTCGATTCTGGGTGTGGTTGGCCAGCTTTTTACGAGGGTCTTCCTGGGACCATAAATCGCTCAGTTTGTTCTAGGATAAAAAACAACATGATCAAAATGAACTACAGAGGAAACAAAACCTTCTAGCTTTTTAAGGCTTTGTTTTAGTCTACTCTTTTTAAGTTTGTAGAGTGGCGTTATTGTGTTCTTGGAAAAGTCTTTGTACATCGCCTTCGGTGCAGCAAGTCTTACGTGGGCTGCACCACCTCTCCTTATTGATCCACTTAGATCCTACGTGGCTAACGATGCGAGACGGATAGCTCTGATACGATGTTACGTTTTGATCGTGACGTCCATAAAATGCGCTTTCCCTTTATTTTAAAAATGGTGTGCAGACGAAAATGCCTTTCCCTCCAGCCTACTTCTCTTCTGCAATATTTGTATGTAAGGCAAGTGACATGTTTGCCCTTTACAAAATCCCTGCTTGACCTTAAGACACCGTAGGTTTGGCGATGTCGCAGGAGAAAATCGACGAAAATCAGTAGTATTAAGACTCCCCAGATTTACTATTAAGACATCGTAGTTATAAACCTACGACACCCGTCGGATGCTGGAGAAAAGCCTCGCGACATTGCAGGAGGAAATTGGTGATAAACAGTGAGGACACCCCAGGTGAATAATGACACCCAAGTTACAAACCTACGATACCCCAGCTTTACCGTTAAGTTACCATAGGTTCAAACTTACGCACTCGTGCCCTTACAACGAATGCTGGAGAAAAGCCTCGTGACATCGCAGGAGTAATCGGCCAAAAATAGTAGGACACCCCAGCTGAATTATTACGACACCCAAGTTACAAACCTACAATACCCCAGCTTTATCATTAAGTCACCGTAGGTTCAAACTTATGACACCCGTGGCCTTACAACGAATGCTGGAGAAAAGCCTTGTGACATCGCAAGAGGTAATCGACCATAAAACAGTGAGGACACCCCAGCTAAATTATTACGATACCCAAGTTACAAACATGCGATGCCCAAGTTACAAACCTACGACACCCGTTGACGCTTAGGAGAAAACTTTACGACATCCAGGAGAAAATCGGCCAAAAATTATTGACAACACCCTAGCTAAAATAGTACGACACCCTAGTTACAAACCTAAGACATCGTTTATACTTAGTGGAAAAGCTTTACAACATCTCAGAAGAAAAGCCTACGATACTGTAGTTATAAGCCTATGATACCCGTGCTTCAAACGGATGCTAAAGAAAAGCCTCCCAACATCGCAAGAGAAAATAGCTGAAAATCAATGACGACACCCCAGGAGAAAAGTCAGGAGTATTACGACACCCAAATTAAAGAAATATGACACCTCAGTTAAAGAAATACGACACCCAGTTATGTTCGGCCAAAAATCCTTCACTATACCCAAGCGACAAAGCTACAACACAGTGCTTATAATGGCTGGAGAAAAGGCTCGCAACACCCAAGAAGGAATTTGGCAAAAAATCATTCGTGACACCTATTTGAAACGTTACGACACCCTAGCGACAATGCTACGACACCTGTGCTTATAACGGACGCTGAAAAAAAGCCCCCATGACACCCAAGGAGGAATTCGGCCAAAAATCATTCGCAACACGCAGTTGAAACGTTACGACACCCTAGCAACAATGCTATGACACCCATGCTTATTACAGACACTGAGAAAAGCCCCACGACACCCAAGGAGGAATTCAGCCAAAATCCTTTGTGACACCGCAGTTGAAACATTACGATACCCTAACAACAATACGACACCAGTGCTTATAATGGATGTTGGAGAAAAGCCCCGTGACACCCAAGGAGGCATTTGGTTGAAAATCATTCGCAACATCGCAGTTGAAACGTTACGAGACCCTAGCGACAATGCTACGACACCCGTGCTTATAACGGACGAGAAAAGCCCCGCGACACCCAAGGAGGAATTCGGCCAAAAATCCTTTGTGAAACCGCAGTTGAAACATTACGATACCCTAGCGACAATGCTATGACACCGTGCTTATAACAGATGCTGGAGATAAGGCCCGCAACACCCCAGAAGAAATTCAGATGAAAATCAATCACGACACTAGTTGAAACGTTACGACACCCTAGCGACAATGCTACAACACCCGTGCTTATAACGACCGCTGAAGAAAAGCCCCGCGACACCCAAGAAGGAATTCGATCAAAAATCATTCACGACACCGCAGTTGAAATGTCACGAAACCCGTGCTTATAATGGACACTGGAGAAAAGCCTCGCAACACCCAAGAAGGAATTCGGCCAAAAATCCTTCGACACCGCAGTTGAAACATTATGACACCCTAGTAACAATGCTACGACACCCGTGCTTATACAAACGCTGGAGATAAGGCCCGACACCCCAGGAGGAATTTGGATGAAAATCGATCATGACACCGCAGTTAAAATGTTACGACACCCTTGGTATAAACTTATGACACCACTAAAATATATTTGAACTAGGCGGGAGTATTGAGTCACCCTAGTTGTAATTCGATGACACCCTATTAAGTCAGCTATGCCATCTTTTCTAAAATGTTGCATAACGTGGCCGAACGATACGGGTTTGCGGATCAGTGATATGATTGCGCCGCTCCTAGTGTCCTTTCATCTTTCTCTGAACCCTAGAGGTCCTTCGTTTTTGCTCGAGAACCCGCTGATGTCCTAAATTTCCTTCACATTTCTTCCATCTATTTCTACATGGAGATGAGTGGTTTCGTTTCTGGACGAAGACCACGAACAAAAAAGCACCGAAAGGAGAAAATGGTGGAAGAAAGCAAAGAAATTGTTCTTTATTCAAATTCAGAAAGAGGTAAACATCACCTTGATTCCTTTATTCATATTATGACATCCTTTCTTAAAATATCATGACACCTTAGTTCATATATAATGGCACCCAGCTGACAATATGTTTATCCCGTATGTTTTAGATGACATGAGAATTATTCAGTCCCTACAATGAAGGCTTTCCAGTTGTTTAAGAATAGTTGCAGGCCGGTCGTTTACGTTCAGAATGTTTGGAAGATGGGGTTTACTACAACATACAAAACTTATCCGAAGGACCCCATTTGGTGCCTTCGTCGACATGCAGATGTTTTCAGTCGACGGCGATGCTAGCAAACATTATACGATGTCACAATGGAGGTGAGGAGTTTATTTTCTATGGCAAGGCTCTTATTCAGTGCTGACGAAGTCGTACTTATTCTGGGTCTTCCAACTATGAAAGAAGATCGAACATCCTGCCAGTTGTTCAATGGAAGGTTGTTTAACGATTTGGCCAAGTTTAGATCTTCATCAAAAAGGATTGGAGAAGTTAATATATGGACTCCGATCATCCAAGATATAGGAGGATGTCGAGGACACTGTCAGACTTTGGATTGCCTACATGTTTGTCATGTTTTTAGCTTCAAAGTCTAATTAGACATGTCCACGATATATCATCCAGCACTTGGATGACTTAACTCAACTGGAGAGGATCGACTGGGCTTCCACATTCAAGGAGTTGATCATTCTGGCTCTCCAGAAGTCACTGCTTGCTTGCGATCCGAGAAGCCAATCCACTCAAAGAGCAAACAAGGTTAGGAGGCAGCCTACCTGTTCGGATGCTCGACAGCACTGGTGGTAAGGATTTTTTATGCAGAAAGAGTATCGTTATTATAATTTTTATAAAATTATATTTAAAAATGATCAAAATATTTAATATTATTACATATCAAAAATATTTGCATAAATATTGAAAAAATTTATTTACATGAACATTTATTTTAATATCTATTTTATTTGAAATATTAATATCTTATTATTAATATTTACATAAATATCATTCATGTATTAATAAATAAATAATATTAAATAAATAAAATAACATTTATTAAAAATATTAATACTATATTTATTAGATATATTATTATTATATATATTGCTAATATAATTGTAATTATAAAATTATATTTTTTAAATATTAATATCAATTAATGTTTAAATGAAATACTTATGTAATCATAAAACAAATGATTTAAAAATATTAGAAATCTATATTTACATTTAAATTGTCGAGAGTCCAAAACTCATCCGATAAACAAACTATTCTTCTTTATATAAATATAATTATAACCCGGTCCAACCCCACCAACGGTTATGATTATCTCCCCTTGCCAGCCTGGCTCTCTCTATTTAAAAGCCCCGCTACGAGCCGCGAAAAAGAATACATTGCTCTGAGATACCGACTTCTTCTTCTTCTCGCTGGTTCTTGGAGTTCTTGATCTTGCCGCCTTCTCCTCCGCCGTTCAGCGGCCCTTTCCGGCGTCCTCCGCCTTGCCGCACCCCGCCTCCTGCCGTTGCCCACCTCCCTCGTGGCCATTTCTTGGTCCTCGGCCCTCCACCTCCTCACCTTTGCCATTTCTTGGTCCGCCGCCATCTTCTTGGGTATTCCATTTCCCCAATTCTGCTTCTTTTTGGTCTTTATTCATTCTCTCCCCTCAGCTTATTCTTTCTCTGTTCTTGGACTCTTTAGGCGGTGGCCGGCAACGGCTCTAGGGGAGTCTGGGATTTTGGCTGGGTTACGGTTTTCCTGGTAGGCAATCTAAAAGCCTCATCTCAACCAAATCCTAAGCATTTTTTTTGACAAAAAGAAAATCAAATCCTACAAAGGACATGGCGTTCGAGGATTGTAGCAAGTACCCGGGCCCTATAGCGTCTCAAGATTGCTTTCCCGCTTTGGGACGGCCTCATATCAACCAAATCCTAAGGTTTTCGACTCGTTCAAGGATTTTTGCTTTTGGACTGCCTCAAATCCTAAGCCAAAGAACATGGCATTCGAGCCTTTTAGCTTTGGGACTGCCTTATCTCAACCAAATCCTAAGCCTTTCGACAAAAAGAACATGGCAGCATTCTTTAGCAAGGCCCGGGCCCCTGTAGCATTGCTTCCCTCTTTGGAACTGTCTCAGCTCAACCAAATCCTAAGCCTTTCGAAAGAAAGAACCGATACGTGGTGGCCCAGCAGCTGAAACGACAGCAGCAATTGCCTAAGCGGCAAAAACGCCTCCTCAATCGGAAAGGTGAGGACTACTATATCATTTTTCTTTGTATATATCGATCAAAACATATTTTAAAACAGATATTCTATATGCTTTCTTAGGATGTGTTTATTGTGTGAAGAAAGTTTA
>UESW01001894.1:73258-93734 GCA_900491605.1 Calamus simplicifolius
ATCTTGGTAATGACCTAAGAATTTTCCGAACAAGTTCAGAGTTAGTATATGTCTTACCAAGACTTTTCAAACCATTTACAATATCAGTGAATCTAGTGTACATGCATGCAATGGTTTCAGATTGTTCCATGCTAAATAATTCATATTGAACAAGAATATTAATTTTAGATTCTTTTACTTGATTGGTACCCTCATGGGTAACCTCTAATCTATCCCAAATCTTCTTTGCGGAATTACATGTGGAGATTCTATTGAATTCATTAGCATCTAAGGAGCAATATAAAACATTCATGGCCTTAGCATTAAGCTGTGCCATTTTCCTATCATTATCATTCCAGTCCCTTTCGGGCTTAGGAACAATAGTGCCATCTATAACATGTGTGGGTGTACTAGGTCCATTGATTATAACACCCCATAGCTCATAATCAGAAGCTTGAATGAATATCCTCATTCTAGCTTTCCAATAAGAATAATTTGAGCCATTAAAAGTGGAGGTCTATTCGTAGAATGACCTTCAGCAAATGAACCAACTTGTGTTGCCATTTGGAACTTTAGCTCTTGATCGTGTGATCAAAATCTAATGAGCACTAGCTCTGATACCAATTGTTGGCCCAGATGACAACCCAAGAGGGGGGGGGTGAATTGGGTTCTTTAAAAATTAGCCTTTTAAATTATTTAGCTTGAGATGAATGAAGGCAAATGCAAAGTAAATATAAATTGCAGTGAATAAAACAGAGATAGAGAAAGAGACAATAGAACACGGCAAACACAAAGATTTTATAGTGGTTCGGTGTATCCAACACCTACGTCCACTCCCAAGATTCACTTGGGTCCACACTATAATCACCCTAGATTACAGCAGAGTTGTTTTACAAGCTCACAACTCAAACTTGTTGTTTTTCCGGGCACAACGAACCCAGCTGGTTTTCAAGGGCTCACCAGCACAAAAACCCTTAACCCAAGCTTAACCAAGCTTGAACTGAGGTAAGACTACCTCCTCTAGTTCAATCCCCCAGATTGAGCTAGACACAAAGAATAGAAATATTGTTTGTTTAGTTACAAGGCTCCTTAATGAGCAGATAAACAAATGTAAGAATAGAGTTTAGATAAGCCTGATTTGCAGTTGGTTGGCTTTGAGCTTTTCTTCTTTTCTTCAACTCCTTTGAAGTGTAGAATCAGGCCTCAGCTCGGATTCTTCACGGAATGTGTGTTGGAGTTGATTTGGGCTTTTCCTCTTTTCTTTGAGTGTTGAAAATCTCTTGAGATGCTCTTGAATAGCACTTGGATTTTCTTCTGAAGCTTCCTTGGATTTGAGCTTGAACACAGAAGGAACTTCCTTTGATTTCACACTCTTTCTTTCACTCTATTTTGAATCACGGATTTTTTCAACTGAAGCTCTGTTTTTCTTTTTCTCTTTTTCTTTGAAATAAATATCTCTCTATTCGTCTCTTTGATTTGAAAACGGCTTCTCTATTTATAGATTCTGCAAAAATATAGCCGTTAGAGACAAAGAAAAATAGCCGTTAATCAAAAATCTTACCGTTGACGCTGAGTTGGCATCGTAAAAATTTGCCCAGATTTGCTGGAGTCGACTCATGCTTTTCCCGAGTCGCTCGAGGTCGTGATACCAAAAATAGAAATGTTTAGAAAGTCAAAGGGTCGACTCACCAAAAGTAAAGTGTCGACTCCTGAAAGTCGGGGGTCGACTCATGAAAAGTTGGGGTCGACTCGCGAAGTGCTCAGAAAAATACACCTCTGGTGTCTGAGCGGAGTCGACTCGCACAGTCATGGAGTCGGCTCGACAGAATCAGGGGTCGACTCGAAAATTACGTGGGTCGACTCGAGACAGATAGACATTTCTGTACTCTGAGGGGAGTCGACTCTGAAACTCAAGAGTCGGCTCCGGAACGTATCAAAAATCAGAAAGTTTTCTGATTGACTTTAAAATCGTTCCAGATTCATTTTAAATCATTGTTTTGACTTGAATTCAATAAAATTGACATTAAGAATTAATTCAAGAAGTATTCCAAAAACTCATTGATTAAATATGAATTATAAAATTTCTTTTTGAAAGCTTAAACATTGAGCTTAAAGTTACTTTCAAAATGATTAAAGTCAAACTTTAACATTCTCATTGATTGTTCAAAATAAATTCATTGCTCATTAAATAAACTCATTACATCTTTTAAGTACTCATGGCTTTTGGTAATCATCAAAATCAAAAGGATTGGGGTATATAATTTTTCAATAATCTTCCAACACACTATCGAGATACCACTTTCGCTTTGATCTTTTGACCGCAAGACACTCCTGCAAAAATAATTAAGTCTTATATTTAGGTACCCAAGCCTTCTTGGGTCCTTCATGGTTAGTAGCATAAAAGATTGTTTCTTTGGGAACCCATATTTTCTTTCCTTTACTACTTAAATTTTTGTACTATTTCTCACATTACATTCATAGGATTTATAGCATTTCTTGTTACAATAATGACATGTAACATTATCTCTATTTTATTCTTTTCTAAAGAAGTTTTTGATAAATTTTTATTTTATGTTAGGTCCATATCCTAATCCAGCCTTATCAAATATAGCTCTTTGATTACCTAATAATAAATTAAGTTTTTCTGAACTATAAGTAAATTTATCAACAATATTCTTATATTTATCAACTTTCTTCTTTAATTTATCATTTTCATTGGAGATTGACTCTTTTTCTTTTGTCAAATTTTCATTTTCAGATTTTAGCATCTTAATCTCATTAGTAAGATTATCTTTTTCTTTAATGACAATTGAATTATCATTTTTCAGAAATCTGTATTTCCTTTTTAAAAATTTAAAATCATCAACTAGTTCATTAAAAGCTTCAAACAATTCATCAAATGCAAAATCATCACAAGGGTTTTCAGAACTTACCTCGTTGTCGTCTTTTGCCATAAAGCAAATGTTTGCAACTTCTTTTTGATCTTCCTCTGAAGAGGATTCATCGCTGTCGCTCCAAGTTGTAACATAGGCTTTCTTCTTCTTCTTGTAAGCTTTCTTTAGTAGAGGACAATCATATCTAAAGTGCCCCGATTTCTTACACTCATAGCAAATTAAGGGGTCTTTCTCTTGTCCTTGTCTTTGTCCTTTTCTCTTTCTCCTTCCATCTTAATTCCAGATTTCTTCTTGTGGAAGGGTCTCTTTCTTCTCATAAATTTTTGAATTTTCTAGCTAGAAGAACAGTCTCATCATCATCATTATCACTGCAGCTCTCCTCACTTTCTGTAGCCTTAAGAGCTATAGTCTTCTTCTTTTTAACATCTTCCTCTATGTGCTGCTTCATAGTTAACTCATGGGTCATTAGTGATCCAAGTAGCTCCTCCAAGGGTAAAGTGTTAAGGTCCTTGGCTTCTTGGATTGCTGTCACCTTTGCTTCCCAAGTCCTTGGAAGTGACCTAAGAATTTTGCGAACAAGTTCAGAATTAGTATAAATCTTACCTAGACTTTTTAAACCATTTACAATGTCGGTGAATCTAGTATACATGCATGCTATAGTTTCAGTTTGTTCCATGCTGAATAATTCATACTTATGAACAAGAATATTTATCTTAGATTCTTTAACTTGATTTGTACCCTCATGGGTAACCTCTAATCTATCCCATATCTCTTTTATGGAATTACATGTAGAGATACGATTAAATTCGTTAGCATCTAATGAACAATAAAAAACATTCATGGCTTTAGCATTAAGCTGAGCCATTTTCCTATCATTCATTCCAATCCCTTTCGGGCTTAGGAATAATAGAACCATCAACTACGTATGTGGGTGTGCTAGGTTCATTAATTATAACACTCCACAATTCATAATCTAAAGCTTGAATGAATATTCTCATTCTTGCTTTCAAATATGAATAGTTAGAACCATTAAACAAGAGAGGTCTATTTGTAGAATGACCTTCAGCAAATGAAGATCTAATTTAAGCTGTCATTTGGATCTTTAGCTCTTGATCGTGTGATCAAATAAACAATGAGCACAAGAGCTCTGATACCAATTGTTGGCCCAAATGGCAACCCAAGAGGGGGGATGAATTGGGTTCTTTAAAAATTTTAACCTTTTAACAACTATGTGCTTGGAGATAGATGAAATGCAATGCGAATGTTAAGTACAACAAAGGAGATAGAGAAAGAGATAATCAAAGCACGGCAACACAAAGGTTTTATAGTGGTTCGGTGTATCCAACACCTACGTCCACTCCCAAGATCCACTTGGGTCCACACTATAATCCTCTTGATTACAGTCGAGTTGTTTTACAAGATCATAACTCAAACTTGTTGTTTCCCAGGGATCACAATGAACCCAGCCGGTTTTCCGGGCTCACCAGCACAAAACCCTAAACTCAAGCTAATCTAGCTTGACCCGAGGTATACTACCTCCACTAGTTTAATCTCCTCGATAGAACTAGCACAAATGTTTTTCAATAATACAAAGCTCCTCAAATGAGCAAATATTCAAAATGAATAAGCAAGGTTAGAAAAGCCTATTTTGAAGATTATTGGATTTGAGCTTTTCTTCTTTTCTTCTTTTCCTCTACTCTCTGGAGATGTTGAATCAGGCCTCAGCTTTGATTCATTGCAAATGTTGCAGATGAGAAGTTGAGAAAACAGAGCTTTTTCTTCTATTTTGGGAATCCTTCAATTTTTCCAATATGAGCGCTTTGGATTTCTCTTTAAGCTTTTGGAGTGGAAGAATTTGAGATTGGATACTTTTCTCTTTGATTTCAGGCTCAAGACTTCTCAGATTTTTGATTTGTATTCACTCTGATTTTTCTGTTATATTTTCAAACGAGCTTTCTCCCCCTTTTTATAGATTTCCTTTAATCCATTTTTGGTGAGAAAACTAGCCATTGGAATGTACCTGGAAAGTTTTTCCAAACAAAATATATCTGTTAGAAGTTAAGTGAAAAGAAAATATTACAGTTAGAGCTGATCTGGCATTTTAAAATTTTGTTCCAGATAGGTTGGAGTCGGCTCCAACTTTTCAGGTGTCGGCTCCAAGTCGTTTATCCAAAAATAGAAAGTTCTGAGTTCGTCGAGGAGTTGGCTCGAAAAAGTTAGGTGTCGGCTCGCCATACTCAGGTGTCGGCTCCAAAAGACTGTAAGTGTCAGCTCCGAGGTAGTCAAAAATTAAATGTTCTGTCTCCGCATCGGAGTCAGCTCCAGACACTGTAAGTATCGACTTTGAAACTCTGGGTGTTGGCTCCGAAACTCTAGGTATCGGCTCCGGACCGTATCAAAAATTAGAAGAATATTTGACTGGCCATGGGGTCGGCTCCAGCATTCCTAGGTGTCGACTCCAGGCTCTGAAACTTTAAAACTTATATTTTGCAATTGATTCAAAACACGTTTCTTAATGCCTTTAAATCAATCAAATATTTTAAGCCCTGAAACACTTATTAAATCTATTAGTAATCAAATAAATATACTCAATTTCTTTATTAATCATCAAAATCAATAATTGGGTAAACATACATTAATTCCACATAAATTCTAACACTTAGAATTCCAACAAAAATGGTTTGGAGAAGATTAAATTAACATATTAAATTCTACATGAGAATTTAATCAAGTTATCTCATCATGTGAGATCCTTATGCGAGGGGTTTGGGTTCGGGTTTTGGTTTAAGCTGATTTGAATTTATTGGACTGAACCTACATAGATCATGGTCCTAGCCCAAATCAAATTTGTCTAGTCCTGAATCTATTTAAATCCAAATCAAGTGTAATTTCAAATCAATATTTGAAATTGATTAGTCCTTCTAATAGACTTAAACCAAATTGAATCTTATTCACTTGTACTTAATCCAATTGAGATAATTCAATCAATCAAATTGATTAATTAAATCATATACGATTCTCAATCGTTGATTAGCAAATAGATCATCCTAGAAAACTTTTATGCGTGTGACTCTCTAGGTTCGAACCTAAGCCGGTAGCATAGAAACAACTTTCTATACTAATCGATGTGCCCATCTAACAATGGAACCCGATGTCCGGATAGGTCGAAGAGTTGCCGAGCAAACTCCAAGAACCCTAAGAAGCAGTTACCGTATAATTCATCCTTTTGACCACAAATGCTAAGGATGGCTTAAGAGCCTGTCAACTCTAAACAACAAATCCATAAAGTGATTTCAACTTTAGTGATCATGTGACCTTCACATGAAATACCTTGGCTAAGGTCTTGCTAAATTAAAACACAAGCATTTCTCCTTTTAACGTGATAGGTTAAATTCCATCTTGATCCACAACTAACTACCACAAGTACTTGACTGCACCCAGTAACCTTTCGTAACTGGATTAGAAATCCAGGTGGTCCGGCACCTAAGTACATGAGTTGCTTGTAAGTCACCAGTTGTGATATTCAGGTCTGAAGGATACTTATACCTATATCTTCTTGGATTAACTCTTGATAGCAGAGTATCCGAAAATGAGTCACGTTCGATGAAATATACTCCTACACTTTTACCTGTATGTCATACCAATGTCTCTACACTCCTTGGTTAAGAGGACAACCAACAAATATGATATACAACATCCTATAATTGATAGTACTATGGCCCTGTCGTAGTATATCACTTGGTCATGAACTCTTTTGAGGACCTTCAAAGATAAATCCTCCTTTATCATGAAGGAAGATCCTGAGAGCTTCATTACTATTAGGAGTTTTAAGAAGATATTTTGTAATGAATAAACTGCCAAATAATTTTTATTAATATATTAATTTATATGTAATTTACATTAGCACAATCATCTAATGATTGGCTTTAGGATACAATTACCAACAGTGCCCCAATGGAGCAACGGTGAGCCACCATGTAGTTTCCCGTCAGGAATTGCCTGGCCGCCGAACGGGCCCCCATCCGGCACCGTCCGGCCGTCGTCGGCCCATCCTCCGCTGTGAGGTGGTCCCCCGAGGGGATTGCTTCTAGCATGACCACCCAGGAGATAATCAATCTCAGCACTCATTATCAAATCCCTACTGACCTCCGCTTATACCGACCTCTTCCCGAGGATAGGGTAACCTCCTCTTATCCTGGTAGGGTTACTCTTTATGAGACCTACCTCAAGGCCAGCCTTCACCTTCCTATTCACCCTTTCATACTTAATCTTTTAGATAAATATTCCTTATCTCTGGCACAATTGGTTCCGAATTCCATTCGGACTGTCATCAGTTTCTTAGTATTATGCCATATCCATGGGATAGAGGCTAGGATTTCTCTCTTTCGTAGTTTCTATACCCTTAGGAAATAATCGGTATGGTGGTCCTTTGCCCCTAGACCGACCAGAACCCTTAATCTGTATCTTCCCACTTCCATCAAAGGGTGGAAAGATAGGTTTTTCTTCGTCTAGGTTGAGGGGGTAAGGACAGAGTGGGGAATTCTCGGCACCGAGCCAAACAAGGACCCGACAATACTCCCAAGAGATAAAGAGGCATTCGGACAGTTGATCACTACCGACATCCTCAATGCAACAAGCTGCTAGCTGAGGAGAATCTTCGGCTGGCAAGCCTTATTCCTAGCAATGGTGAGTAGCCACAACTTTTTCCCCCCTTCCATCTGTTCTCCTCTTCCTTCTCTCTCTCTCTCTCTCTCTTTTTAATCCTTTGGCTTGTGCAGGTATGGCACCATCACTTCAAGTAGTGAGAAAGGCCGCCGCCAAGGAAAGAAGGGCCCGAGCGGATGGAGACCCCGCTGAGAAGAGGGAAAAAATCAAAGTCATTAAGAGAGCCGAGGCCGAAGGAGCTTTAGGAAGAAACGAAGAGGCCGAGGAAAGGAGACGTCCTCGATCGCCTTCACCAACACCGCCCCCGTCCCCCATCGACTTGACCAACACTCCTCCAGAGCAGAGGATCGAAGTCCCACCACCATCACCCGCTGCTTTCGAGATGGAGCCAACCGCCCTAGCCACAGGGCCGATTCCAGAGGCCGCTCCACTCGCTGAAGAGCCCGCCATCGAGGAGCAGGCAGCAGCACAGGTGAGAGGGGCACCGCCGGCTTTTGACCTAGCGCCCATAGTTCCAGAACCTATCGAGACTAAGGAAGATGAAGCCGACGCGCCTTCCTTCCAATCGATTCTTCTGCACCATGGCCGTTGGGCCAAGCAAACGATGGCTAAGGTCTGTGTACCTAAGCTTCAGAGTGTCCTTCAGAACCAAGGGACCTCTGTCTTCTTCCGGAAAGCATCCATGACTCACCTCTGGGTAAGTGTCCTTCCTCATTGCCAATCTTTAGATTTTTTTTTTACCTAACCTGCATAATTTGCTTGTACAGGCGATGAACTCCTTGGCTGCCATCCGAGGCCTTTTATCCCAGGCCGAGGCTACCCTCAGCCAGCTGCAGGAAAATGTCAATCAAGTAGGCCAAAGTGAAAAAGGCCAACGCAGCTCTAGAGGCGGCCCAAGCAGAAGTGGCCCGGGCACAAAGGGCTAAGGCCGAAGCCGAGGCCGCCCGATTCAGGAACCTAGCCCGGGCTAAAAGGGTAGAGGAGACACTTGAGGTGGCTCAGCGCCAGACGGCCAACAAGCTTGATAATGCTCAGGTGGCGAAGGAAAAACAAAAGGTAGCAGAGGAGAAGCAGAAGATGGCAGAGGCGAAGGTATTCCTTTTGAAGAATCAACTACACTCTGCCACCATCGAAATAAAAGCGGCCGACGAGCGGGCTAAGAACGCCGAGAAGATTGCCCGCCGATCCTATGCCGAAATAGACGAGCTGAAGGCGGTGGTGATTGCGGTCGAAAAGAAGGCCACCGAGGCCGTAGAGAATTTTAGGAAGTCTGACACTTATGATGAAGAGCTGGCCGAGACCACTGCCTTCGCGTATAACGGTGGCTTCCTCTACGATCTCGAGGGGATCGAGGAGCTAGAACCAGACGAGGCTCCTAAGGATGATGGTCCAGCTCCGGCTGAGCCTTGAGTTTTTTTTTGTAATGAGGCCCGGAAAGAGCCAGTAATTTTGTAAGATGTTAACAATCAATGAAAAGCAACTTTTGAAATCTTTGAGATTCTGCTTGCTCATTTTAGAACCGAGGCCAGGGCCAAGATCGTAGATCCCCTTTAGGAACCGACACTGTAGTTAGGACATGGCCGATACTTGACATCGGTGCCGAGGCCGGAGTCAAGATGCAGAATTCAAAACTGGAGCATTAAGGCTGAAGTTGAGCCCGGGACGCATTAAACACTGATCCAATGCAGGCTTACGTACCGACATGAAACCGGGTTGGAGCAACGACCTTTAATCGAGCTTGAGTGCCGACGCAGGGTTGGGCATAAATACTGATGCCGAGTCAGACGTGAATGCCGATGTGAGTCAGGGTAGAGTGCTGATACGGAGTCGGATTTAAGCATCGATGGAGTCGGTAGAGTGCCGACACCGAGCAGGGTTAAGTGCCGATGCAGAGCCGGGCTTGAGTGCCGATGTGGAGTTGGGTTTAAGTGCCGATGTAGAGTCGGGTTTGAGTGCCAACACAAAGTCGGGCTTCAGGGCCGACGCAGAGTCGGGCTTTGAGTGCCGATGCGGAGTTGGGCTTGAGTGCCGACATGGAGTCGGGCTTGAGGGCCGATGCGGAGTGGGGTTTGAGTGCCGACGCGGAGTCGGGCTTGAGGGCTGACGCGGAGTCAGACTTTGAGTGCCGATGCAGAGTCAAGCTTGAGTGCCGACACGGAGTCAGGCTTGAGGGCCAATGCCGAGTAGGGCTTTGAGTGCCAACGTGGAGTCGGGCTTTGAGTGCCGACAAAGAATCAGGCTTGAGTGCTGGGCTTTGAGTGCTGATGCGGAGTCGGGCTTGAGTGCCGGGCTTTGAGTGCCGATATGGAGTCGGGCTTTGGGTACCGACACGGAGTCGGGCTTTGGGTACCAACACGGAGTCGAGCTTGAGGGCCGATGCAGAGTCGGGCTTTGAGTGCCAACGCGGAGTCGGGCTTGAGGGCCGACGTGGAGTCAGGCTTTAAGTGCCGACGCGGAGTCGGGCTTGAGGGCTGATGCGGAGTCGGGCTTGAGGGCCGACGCGGAGTCGGGCTTTGAGTGCCGATGCAAAGTCAGGCTTTAGGGCTGACGCAGAGTCAGACTTTGAGTGATGATGCAGAGTTGGGCTTTAGGGCCGACGCAGAGTCAGGCTTTGAGTGCCGATGCGGAGTCGGGCTTGAGGGCCGATGCAGAGTCGAGCTTTGAGTGCCGATGCAGAGTCGGGCTTGAGTGCCGACATGGAGTCAGGCTTGAGTACTGACACAGAGTCGGGCTTGAGGGCCAACGCGTAGTCGGGCTTTGAGTGCCGACACGGAGTCGGGCTTTAGGGCCGATGCGGAGTCAGGCTTTAAGTGTCGATGCAGAGTCGGGCTTTGAGTGCCGATGTGGAGTCGGGCTTTGAGTGCCAACATGGAGTCGAGCTTGAGGGCTGACGCGGAGTAGGGCTTTGAGTGCCAACACAGAGTAGGGCTTGAGGGCCGACACGGAGTCGGGCTTGAGTGCCGACGCGGAGTCAGGCTTTGGATGCCGACATGGAGTCAGACTTGAGGGCTGATGCAGAGTCAGGCTTTGAGTGCCAATGCAGAGTCGGGCTTGAGGGTCGATGCGGAGTTGGGCTTTGAGTGCCGATGCAGAGTCGGGCTTGAGTGCCGACACGGAGTTGGGCTTGAGGGCCGACACAGAGTCAGGCTTTGAGTGCCGATGCAGAGTCGGGCTTGAGGGCTGATGCGGAGTCGGGCTTGAGGCCCGACGCTTTAAGTGTCGATACGGAGTCGAGCTTGAGTGCCGACACGGAGTTGGGTTTGAGGGCCAACACAGAGTTGGGCTTTGAGTGCCGACGCAAAGTCGGGCTTGAGCGCCAACGCAGAGTCAGGCTTTGAGTGCGGACATGGAGTTGGGCTTGAGGGCTGACGTGGAGTCGGGCTTTGAGTGCCGACATGGAATCGGGCTTGAGTGCCGACGCGGAGTTGGGACTAAGCTGAAGAAGCAAGATTGCTCGAAGAGACTTTCATTAGTGAAAATAAATATTATTTTTGTAAACATGCTCAAGCTTATGATATTAATATCTTTACTAGTAATACCGACGGAGGTTGTCCGCGTTCCAAGTGCGATGAAGAGATTTCCCATCCAGTTCTTTGATCCGGTATGATCCGCGATGAAGTGCATCGGTGACTCAGTAAGGTCCTTCCCAGTTGGGAGATAACTTTTTCCTCTCAGTGGGTTTGAAGACTTCGGCTCGTCTGAGGACTAGGTCTCTGGGGAGGAATGTTCTGGGACGAACTTGGGCATTGTAATACTTTGTGATCTTTTGTCGGTAGGAAGCCATTTTGAGTCGTGCTCGACCGCAAAGTTCATCAACAAAGTCAAGACTGGCTCTCAGCTGGTTGGGATTGTCCTCCTCATCGTACGATTGTGTCCGAGGACTAGGGATGCCAATGTCTACTGGAATGACTGCTTTCAACCCGAACACAAGGGTGAAAGGAGTTTCTTCCGTGGGGGTTTGGGGCGTCATGTGATAGGCCCATAGCACGTTCGGGAGCTCCTCCGCCCACCTTCCTTTGAAATCATCCAGACGTGTCCTAAGCCCTTGAAGGATTGTCCGATTTGTCACTTCTGCCACTCCATTTGTTTGCGGATGACCGACAGAAGTGAACCTCTAATATATTCCTAGTTCGACACATAATTGTTTGAAAGGAGCATTATCGAACTGGCATCCGTTGTCGGTAACAAGTGTGTGGGGTAGTCCAAAACGATAGATAATAGACTTTTAGAAGAAGTTCTCACCTTGGTTTTGGTAATTTTGGCCAGCGCTTCGGCCTCTACCCACTTGGTGAAATGGTCGATGGCAACGAGCAGAAACTTCAGCTGACCAGAGGCTGGGGAGAATGGTCCCAAGATGTCCATTCTCCACTGGGCGAAAGGCCATGGAGCCGATAGGGGGCTTAGCTGAAAGGTTGGCAGCCATTGAATGCTAGCATGCTGCTGACAACTATCGCATTTCCGGACCAGCTCGGCCGCGTCTTCCCGCATGGTGGGCCAGTACTAGCCTTGGCATAGGGCCTTGTGTGACAGCACTCTGCCTCCCAAGTGGTTTCCGCAAATACCTTCATGGATCTCACGGAGGATGTAGTCGGCGTCTGCGGGACCAACACATCTGAGGAGAGGGTGAGAGAAGGATCTTCGGTACAGTTGTCCATCGAACATCAGGAACTTGTGTACTCGCCACTTGAATAGCTTGGCTTCAGCAGGGTCGGTTGGGAGGGTACCAGTGGTGAAGTATTGGATGTAAACATCCATCTAGGAAGGCTCTTGGCAGACTAGCATTGATTCTTCTACCACGTCGATGCTTGGGGCTTCCAGATGCTCCATGTAGGTTCTTTCCAAGGTCCCGTCAGCTGAGGTGGCTAGTTGGGACAAAGCATCAGCTCTAGCGTTCTCCTTTCGGGGAATGTAACTAACACTAAAGTGGGCTAAGGGAGAAGCTTGTGACTGCACCATACTCAAGTAACGGAACATAGTAGGATCTCAAGCCTCATACTCTCCCTTGATTTGACCGGAGATGAGTTGGGAGTCGGTGAAAACTCTAAGGCATTTCACCCTGAGCTCCCATGCCAATCTCATTCCTGACAGTAAGGCTTCATACTCAGCCTGGTAGTTCATGGCTGGGAAGAGGAAATGGAGGGCGTACTCGGTCACAATTCCGTCCTGACTTGCTAAGATGAGGCCCGCCCCGCTTCCTTGAGAATTTGATGATGCGTCCACGTAAAGGATCCAGTCCTCCCCCCTTCCCTCGATTGCAGTGTCCGAAGGGTTTGCATGGGGCTCCTTCGGCTGCTCTTCTGTCCAAGTGCACTCGACCAGAAAATTTGCTAGGATCTGAGACTTCATAGCTGTCCTTGGTCGAAATGATAGGTCAAATTCCCCCAGCTTGAGTGCCCACTTTGCCAGTTGGCCAGAGGTATCAGGACGAGAAAGGACTACCTTGAGTGGCTGATCCGTGACCACCACGATTGGGTGAGCTTAAAAATAGGGCCAGAAGTATTGGGTGGAGACAATCAAGGCAAAGATAATCTTCTCGACTCTGGAATATCTAGTCTCTGCATCATGAAGCACCTTACTGGTGTAGTACACTGGCTTTTGTGTTTCGTTAATGTCCATGTGGACAGGCATGGAGCTGACAGCCTCGGGGGATGCCGCAAGGTATAGGAGGAGTTCCTCCCCGCCCCTTGGCCTAGACAACAATGGCGGGATGGATAAGAACTCTTTTAACCCCTTGAAGGCCTTCTGGCACTCCCTCGTCCACTCGAAGCCGTTGATTTTGCACAGCGCCTTAAAGAAAGGCAGACACCTCTCCACTGACTTAGACAAAAAATGACTCAAGGCCGCCACCCTTCCAGTTAAGCGCTGCACCTCCTTCTTGTTAGCCAGAGACCTCATGTCCAAGATGGCTCGGATCTTATCGGGGTTCACCTCGATCCCACGCTGCATCACCATGAAGCCCAGGAATTTGCCTGTTGTTACCCCGAAGGCGCACTTGCGGGGGTTTAGCCTCATCTGATACTGGCGGAGGTTGCCAAAGGTCTCCGCTAGGTCGGCAACATGGTCAGTGGTATGGATACTTTTGGTCAGCATGTCATTCATGTACACCTCCATGTTGCATCCGATCTAGTTTTGAAAGACTTTATTCATCAGCCTTTGGTAAGTGGCCCCTGAGTTCTTTAATCCGAATGGTATCACCTTGTAGCAGTATATCCCCTTCTCAGTCACGAACGAGGTAGCTTTCTCGTCTGCCTGATCCATCTTGATCTGGTTGTACCCCGAGAAGGCATCCATGAAGCTAAGGGTCTCGTGACCGGATGTAGCATCCACCAGCTGATCAATCCAAGGCAACGAGAAGCTGTCCTTGGGGCATACTTTATCTATGCACATTCTTCAACTCCCGTTAGCCTTGCGGACCATCACGACGTTGGCCAGCCAGTCGGGGTAATGGACCTCTCGAATGTGGCCTGCAGCCTCCAGCTTGCGGATCTCCTCGTCAATGGCCTTCTGTCGGTCTGGGGCGAAGCTTCTCTTCTTCTATCGGATAGGCCGGAACCACAATTTGATGTTGAGTTGGTGAGTAATTACCTCTTCAGGAATACCAGGCATGTTGAACGATGACCATGCAAAGATGTCAGAGTTGGCTCATAGGAAAGGAAGAAGTTGATCGCGCGCTTCCTCTGGAAGTAGAGCTCCAACCTGGATGGTCTTCGTTAGGTCCTCCTCCAATGGGAAGGTTAGCAGGTGCTCGGCTAGCTCCCCTCTCCTCTCCAAGTCTTGAGGGTCGAGCGGCTCAGGCGCTATTGTCGACTCCGCCTCTTGTGGACTGGAGGTCAAGTGGTAGCAGAGTGGTAGTGGGCTCTGCTCTTCCCTCATCTCCCCAACTCCTTCGCTGGTAGGGAACTTTACGAGTAGTCTTTTGGTGGAGATAACAGCATCTAGTAGGTTCAAACGGGTCTCCCAATGATGGCATTGTAAGCCAGTGGGACTCAGACAACTAGAAAGTTCATGAGAACCATGCTTTGGCGCGGTGAAGTCTCGGCTATGACAGGGAGAGTTATCTCCCCCTTGACCCTTACAGAATCTTCAGTGAATCCCATCAGGGGCATAGTGATGGGTCGAAGAGAGTTATGAGACAAATTCATTTGGACAAAGGCTTCGTAACTCAAAACATCCACAGAGCTCCCACTGTCAACTAAAATTCGTTTTATAGGATGCTTTACGATCGTCATAGACATGACGACGCTATCATCATGTCTGTTAACTACCCCTTCTAGATCCCTTTTAAAGAAATGAATTAAAGAGTCTGCTCCCTCCTCACATTGTCTTTTAGAATTGTTACCTGCCCCCCAAGAGATCATGGCTACCGTCTTCTCCGTCGGGGCATTGTCCACGCCAATCTGAGGTGTAGAAGGTGCCGACGGGCCCGGGGCAGTAGGGTTCCCTCTCTGGACGAACTTGCCTAGGTGGCACTACTGGACGAGTTCCTTGATAGCCTTCTTCAGCATGCAGCAGTCTTCTGTATCATGGTCGTAGTCTCTGTGGTATCGACAATATAGTTCTTTGCTACAAGGAACCCCAGGCCTCATGGGAGGTGGACGCCGGAGGTAGGGCTCGTCCACAATTTCTAACAGAATGTGGAATATTGGGGCAAGAAGTGAAGTGAAGTGTTCTTTGGGAACCAACGTCTGAGGCCGGGTATCTGAACGATGAGGTGGCTCAGACTTTCTGGACCGCACTCCAGCAGGTTCCGAAGGTGCTGGCTTCTTGTCGGACCCTTTGTCAACCTCCCTCCTGGAGGAGTCTGCTTCGTCGGCATAAATATACTTCTGCGCTCGGCTCAGCAGTTCGGCGTAAGAGCTAGAAGGTTTCTTATCCATGGAGTAAGCGAACCTAGAAGGACGGAGTCCCCGCTTCAGGGCCAGAGTGGCCACGGAGTCTTCAAGATTGTATACCTCGAGCGCAGCCTCCTTGAACAGAGCCATGAAGTCCTTTAGGGTTTTGTCGCTCCTCTGTTGGATGGCGAACAGGCTATCAGCCACCCGGGGAATCTTTCAAAATGCATCAAAGTGGACCAAGAAAGATCTCTCGAGCTGCCTGAAGGGGTTGATACCATGTGGTGACAAACGAGAATACCACGCACGTGCTGCCTTCCAAAGTGTAGCCGAAAAGACGACGCAAAGGAAAGAATCTATTGCCCCCTAAACTTGCATGATGACCTTATAGCTCTCCAAGTGATCCAAGGGGTCTGCAGTGCCGTCGTATGGGTCTAGCTGAGGTAGAAGGAACCGGGGTGGGACTGCTCCTTCATAATACGGCAAGACAGCGGGGGGAGGTAGTTGTAGTCCACCCCGTGTGGGTTGGTGATTATGCGGCTAAGCTCCTCCAGTCGTTGATGGTATTCGTCCAATCGTTGCTCGACCCAGCGAGCAATCTTTCTATTGGTGTCTTCCTTTGAGGATTCAGAAGATGAATAGGGAGAGGGTTGCTGGTGCAGAGAATGCACCTGCTTAGGTTCCTTTCCACCACACCGCTTGGGAGAGCGGTCAGAATGACGGGAAGGGGATCATCGCCGCTTGGAGGTTTCCTGGCGACGAGACTTCGAGGATGCATAGTGGGAGGCCTCCGGAGGGGTCCTGCCATGATGAGACTGGCCAGTTCCATGACCCTCCACATGAGGCGGAGAGTGTTGAGGCGGCAATGGCATCATGGCGGAGCATTGCTCTTGTAGTCCCCGCACCACCGCCATCAGGTCCTGAACCTGTTGAGTCAGGGTATCGAGCCGATCAGCTTGACTAAACTGTGGCTATACAAGGGGCAAAATAGGGAGGTTGGCCTTCGATTACTCAATCTGCAGGAGGCATCCCCCAGCCTGGCTTGTGGAGGCCTCCTGTGCACGTATAACTGCCATCTTCTTCCTTGCAGAGGTTGCGGGGTCGCAGATGCAATGTTTGTGCTACTGCCTTGCGAGCCCCTTCCTGGCGCACCAATCTGTTGCTGCCAAATCACTTCTGAAGAGCATCGAGCAAGGTAAGGGCTTTGCGGATCTCCAAAAGATTGACAGGATCGCCTCCTTTGGCCGAAAACCTGCAAGAAAAGTCCCGGACCGGTGGTTCCGGTGGGGATCCTCTGATGCTCAAGTTAGTGATTTGAAGAACAGGGATTTAGATGAGATGGTCAAGACTGAGAGTTTTTTTCCTCATTATGGGCCGGGGTCTTTATATACCTGTTTGGGGGTCCCTCTTACCCTTCGTCGATAACAGTCGAATCCCATCTTCCGTTAAGATCGGCTCCGTAGGTGGGCGCACAGCTGCTATATGCGTGCCATGAATATCGGCAATTGCACACAGTATCTGTAACCACCCGTGATCCTAACAAGAAGCGGGTGAGCGGGCTATACGGCAGTTTTTAGTGTTTTAAATCACCCTGTTCAATATTCGAAGTCAGTTTCATGACTAAAACTATGGGCCGATAGCATGCGAGGCAAAACTCGAAGCCAAAGCAGTGCTCAAGGCTGAGGCTAAAGCCGAGGCCGAGACCGAAGCCGAGGCCGAGGCCGGAGCCAAAGTTGATGCTGGGACTAGCTGAAATCATTACTTGGCTCCGAGAACTGTGTGGGCTGTTACCACACTGCCTGGGGGCATGATCAGCCACATCAATTATAAAAATAAATTATATTCATGCTATGTGAAGTTTATTTTTTTCTTATAAAATTTAAGTACATATTCTAACAAGAAATAATTAGTCTAGAAGATTAGAGAAACCATTGTGACTCATAAATATCAATTAAAGGTTATTAAAAAGATGAATTCCCTGGAAACTAATTAATGGATGGCATCAATCATTCAATAAATTATCATACCAAAATCACATGCAAAATGCAGTAAAAGAGAAGAAGATCTACACTATATCATTATTATTTTCATTCATGCATTAAAATTTTAAATAATACATTAAAAGAACACCAACTATAATTAAATAGAGTGACCATCTATTCAAAATGTGAGTTAAAATAGCTTCACAAGGGATTTTTTATTAGGGTTAGATTTTTTCATGCAAATGCCATTATAGTGTTGTATTACTCTGCACGTTTTATTAGCAAATATGGATTATAATCCTCGTATCTACTTTTTGAGCTTAGATTTAGAAGGTATATGTGAGGGTAAACTAATCATTTGAGATATCTTTGGCATTTTCATTTGTTGACATCCCAGAATATTATTCATGTAATCAGAATAGATAACTCTTAACTAAAATTGGGATTTGCCTAGATGTACTCCTGATGAAATAAATCTTATACGGTCCATGATGTCAAAATCTTTGCCCATTACATTGCCAACGTTGCCAACTAGTTGCTACACTGAATTGCTGCCTTATTTACTTCACTACTATATCTATCAAACATTAAAGCCAGAGAGATGAATTTAGAAGCTTTTTAAAGCTAATTTTGGCTCTTAAATGAATTATAATTATTATTATTAATGCATCATAATTATTAGTATCGTTATCTTTTGAACAGGGAAAAAATGCTATTTTTCTTGTTGTGTTGCATTAAAAGGAAGCGTTATTGAATTAAAACCTGATTTTTTTAATAAAAAAAAGCCATTTTATTCTTTCCATAAAACAGGAGGTGCCAAACAGTGAGTTTATTCCGTACCATATTTTTCAAGCAGTTGGACCATAAAGAACGATGAATATGGAGATGTTTTTCATTTAAAAATCAATAAACAAAAGTTTCTCTTTTCCCCCTTAAAATTTCGACCTCATTACTGATGGGAACGGTCACTGCTAAAGATATCCTAATTGTACGCTAACAGCTTGTCTGCTCATTCTAGCCATCCATCCATCCTCTCTCCGTGAATCTAATCATTAATTAGAAAACTTCTTTTAATTTTATATATAATAAACCCTAAAACAACTTAAAAATTTTCCAATCAGGCTATAAAACAATTCTTGGCTATTAAGGTTTGGAGTAGCCCGGTGACTCTTGGACCTATCGGTCTCCAGCTATGAAATATTGCAAAGCCTGGCCTAATGTTTTTGGTACATAAGCCAGACCAAATTTTTAGGGGATGTTTTGTATACGGTAAACTTGCAAAGGTTTTATAGTGATTCAAAATCATAATTAGATCATTCTAATTGATTTTTCTATTTAAAGAGTGATATACTTGGATTAGGAGGTAGGAATGCTAATTGCTAAATCAGAGTGATGATAGTGATTTTTATCCAAAAAAATAAGATAATTTTATCTCTATATTTATCACTATCTTCCTTTAAATTATAATAACATGATATAATATAATTTTTATAATATAATAATATATTATAATATTAATATAATTAGTAATTTAATTATATATAATATTATAATTATGTAATATTAATTATTGTTATATAGTATATTATATTTAATATTTATTACATATACTAATAATATTATTAATATTAAATTATTACTATATCATAATATATAATATTGATGTTGTAATTAACCATATATTATTATTATTATAATAATAAATATTATTATTATAGCATATATTATATATTATATATATATACATAATATTTATTTATGATATCATTAGTGATAGTATTAATCTTATATTATAATATATAATTTGTACATAATATAATATCTAATATAATATTTTTACTATATAAAGTATATTATGCAAATAGGTCTTCAAAGGTATTACCGGTATTATGGACATGATGACCTTCCATTCTCATGATATAATAAATATAATGATCAATGTTCACTAATGATTTTTAATTATTAAAATATTTCATACTAAATGAGGTTATGCTGGGTTAAGAGTGATCCTATCACATGTTAACTAGATAGCACCTTATGCTTATGCAAATTTAGGACTAGATTTAGGCTTAAAAAATAAGCGCTTAGCATAGCCTTGGTGATTGGCGCGTGTCGTATGCGCGCATGCTAGGGACAAAATCATTCTTTTTTCTTTGGCATATGCTCGCGCGTGGCACAGGCCAATTACCGGGAGCAGTGCAGCTTTTGCTGCACCGCCCCGGTGCAGCAAAGACTTTTCCAGACTAGCAATTGAAATACCATACATCTGAGCCCAGCTCAACCCAGCCCTGACAAAGCCCAAGCCGTCAAAAGCCAGGCACGAACCATTTGGGTCTAGTTGGGCTTTGGGGGCAAAAAAAATTGCACGAACGAAGACCCAGACAAGTTACAAGGAAAGTCTTGCTGTTGGCGCATGCTGTGTGCACGCATGTCAAAAATAAAAATATCTTTTTTTTTTAAAATGCACGCGTGTGCCAATTGTTGAGTACGGTGCAAGACTTCCCTAAGTTACAACTCGGAGTGCTGGGCCGACACGGCACGTGGCCATTTAGTGTTCCGCCCACAAAATTTGAACTCCTGGGGCTTCCCATAGGCATGGTTTTTTTTTTTTTTGATTTTTAATTTTTTATATGTTAAATTGACTAAATACGTGTAAAATATAATTATTTAGGACGGTTAAAAGAGGTATCCTCAACGCAGCTTACAAGCCTCAAACTCCTGGCCCAACATGGTTCAAGATCCAGGCCATGTCGGAACCCCTCGTTATGGAGTGCTGAGCATGATCATGTCGTATCGGACTGTGCTGACCTACAGGCAGCATGGCACATTTTACACCATTAAAATTAGTTGGACATGTCTTAAAAGAAAAAGAAAACCAAGTTAATTTTTTAATAAAATTATTATTAAGTAATCTTTGACGAAATAAAATTTTTCATACTTGATGGCACCTCAAGGATTGCTGAGAGCAAACAAAATGAGGCACCAAAGGTTAAAACGTCATGTAAGCCTTTTCATTTCTTTTATTTTTTTCAGAAAATATAGTTGTCGGCCTTCAGAGAGGCAATAATTTTTTTTTTTTTGTACGGATGATCACACTGGTACGGATCGAATCATTTACTTCACT
>UESW01001894.1:94665-134811 GCA_900491605.1 Calamus simplicifolius
GCCGGAGGAGGGTTTGTCCAGGAGCGAAGACCGGGAAGTTGCGGGGTTTCGGAGGAGGCTGCGAAGGAGAAATGCCAGTTGGCTTGGGGGCCCCCGTGGGCGAGGTGGTTCGGTCTCCCTCATTGGAGGCCAGCGGCTCGGCGAGGTTACAGGAGGAGGTGGGAGCGACCTCCGCTTCCATCGAGGCGGGGGAAGAGGTTGCAGATGCTGAGGTTTGGCCTGGGTCACCGGTAGGAGAGCTAGCGGGTGACGAGGAGATGGCCGAACCTGCCGAACCAACAACCAAAATTTGCGGGGGGCTTTCCGGTGAAGGGCCTTCCGCCGAGGTACAGGAGGCTCTGGGGGAGCTGAAGTTCCTGAAGAGTCCGTTGTGGACAGGGGGATTCCCAAGGAGATAGAAGCAGAAGGGGAAGAGGAGGAAGAAGGAGAAGGAGGGGAGCCGGCGAGTGAAGGGGGTGCTCCTGCTAGGGCTCTCCCCGCCGGAGTTGAAACGCCCGAAGCTTCTCAAGCGAGGGCCCTAGTGGCGGAAGCTGGCCTATCGAGAAGCTCATGGGTCGCGGGTGTCCTGGCTGGCTCCCTGGGAGCAGACTTCCACTCACGCGACCCGAAGTGAGCGCCAGGTTCTCCACCCTGATGCGGTCCGTGTTTCAAGGGAGGAGAGTTCCTTAACAGGAGGGGGTCATCCGGAAGACCTTGTCGAGATAGCCTTCCGTCGTGCGGGGTGCCGAATGAGGCTTTTCTTCTCCCCGAAATTGACGACCTTGCTCTCACAAGGATCGCCACAAACTATGCATCTCGGGTAGGTTGTCGCACCGAAGTTGGGTCTTTAGTCAGTTAGTTCGACTATGTCTTTTATGCGTGTCATCCTTTTTTTGCAGAGTGCCCTGATTATGAGGGCACTGAAATGGCGCTTACATCTGGCCGTTGGAGCTTGGGCTCGGGCCCACTACGAGACTGATCACTTCAAGGAGAGGACGGATTCTACTGATAAGCTCTCTCGAGCCCTGATGGTCCTCCAAAGGGAGCTCGGGGAGGCTCGCAGGAGTCTTGCGATTGAGAGGGAGAGAGCCCCTCGACTCGCCGTACAGGTTGGTGAGCTCCAGCTGGAGCTTGGGGAGACCCAAAGGATTCTTGCGGTTGAGAGGGACGGAGCCTCACAACTCACCATACAGATTGGTGAGCTCCAAGGCTTCCGTGAACAATACGAGAAGGCTAGTATGGAGCTTTCTCAGGCCAGGCGGAGCACGAGAGCAAGGTTAAATCCATGCAACTATTCTTTGATAAGAGGTGGGACCAGCTGAAAGCCAGCCACACCGAAGATAAAGCCAGCTGGAGCAAAAGGCTCGAGGAGGAAGAGAACAATGCCGGCGGCAGCAGGACCACCTCACCCACCTAAGCAAAGAGCTCGCCGATACAAAGGACCGGCTAAAGTGGTCGGATGAACGAGCTGCCTGACTATCTGACGAGCTTGACTTTTCCCATCAAGAAATTGGAGATACCCAATCCCGGGTGGATGAGCTAAAAGAGAGCCTTCGCTAGAACCAATCGGCTAGGTCTAGGGCTCTCAACAGGGTCCACGTGCTGGAGGGTGAGCTAGCCCGTGGATGAGCAGGTGGGGCGCTATTAGTTTCACTCATTTTAATCTTTCGACTTTCACTTTACTCGGCTTTTTGCCTGCAGTTGCACTGGGTGAGCCAGGAATTTCAGGGGCGGTTAGCGGCGTTCGGAGAGGAGGCGGCCTTGAGGCACCGAAGGATCTCCGAACTGGAGAGGCAATTAGCTGAGGCAAATGCGCGGGCCTCTTCGGCGGTGGAGGAGTACAAGAAATCCACCGAATTTGCCGACGAACGCAGGCGGCCTGTGCCGATGCATTTTAGCTGGGCGAAGATGAGGCGCGGGCCAAGGTTGCCCAGGCTTATCCTAACCTGGACCTATCGTGCCTAGAGGCCGAACATTATGAAGTGTACACCCCGGGGGTCGAGGAGGACGAGTATGGAGAAATATCTGATGTCGACCTCGAAGCTATTCTGGGAGTCGATGACTACCGACGTATCCCGTCATGACACCTTCGAGAAGGGGGGGCCAAGCGATGCCCCTGCTGATGCGGCCGCAGGAGATGCTGGGATTGACCCCAAGTCCTGACCCTTTGGGGGACTATATGTGCTTTTACTTTCTTTTGTCTTGTAGTTCGACTGGAAATCAATAAATGGATCAGTCGTTTTTATTTGTTTGTCTTCCCTGGATGGTTTCTTGTCTCGAATTTTGGAGGAACATCCTAGTAGAGGCCAAGGCATAGGGATTGTCTCGACGAAAAGGTCGGGCGACAACGTAGCCTGGTATAAAAAGGGGGTTGAGAGATGATTTAACTCGGCTTAGGCCGAATGACCCGGTGGTTCAACCAAGTCCGAAGAATGAGATAGCTTTTTAAGGGCTGAGGGACAAAGTAATTTGGCTAGGGCCGAGGAACGAAATGGCTCAGCTAGGGCCGAGGGACAAAGTAACTCGGCTAGGGCCGAGGAATGAAATGGCTCGGCTAGGGCCAAGGGACAAAGTAATTTGGCTAGGGCCGAGGAACGAAATGGCTCAGCTAGGGCCGAGGGACAAAGTAACTCGGCTAGGGCCGAGGAACGAAATGGCTCGGCTAGGGCCGAGGGACAAAGTAGCTCGGCTAGGGCTGAGGGAGTTCGTTTTATTAGTGATCAAACTGAGATTGCATTCTTGATGAAAAGAGGGGAGTTCATCCCCGAACTGGGGGTTCGCTGAATCATCGCTGCCATCTCCTTATCTCTATTCATTACCCCTACCAGTGTTTTGTCTTTTCCAAGGCGGGTCGATTCTCGTTTCACCGAAGTAGGTGGTACGGCCTGTGGCTAGCGAAAGGTCGCCTAGCAATTTCCGGCGAGCTTTTATTATGTCGACCTTTTCCAACATAGGTTGCTTTGTTGTGCGGTGTTAGTGCTCGTTTGCCATTGGAGGATGTTGTTTTCATAGGACGATCTCTCGGATTGCCAGTATCCGCAAGGTCGGTGGACGGTTTTATGCATTAAAAGCTCGCGATCCGGGGTCAAAAGTAATCTTTTGGCATGCGTCATGGTTCGGGCGACGTGCCTGGCGTGCATTGGGGGGCATTGTTTTCATCTCAGGAGGCCATGTGGTGGCGTAGGCTTGGCGTTTTAAGTCCCGAGGCTTTCTGATAGCTGTTCCCGGCTCGCCTCTGCTTATGAAAAGGGGAAAGAGGGGTGTGTTGGGCCATACCAAAATTTTCTTTCCTGTGAATCATGAAGATACTCGTGATGCCTGTTTCTCCAAGGTTTTTTGCGGGAGGACCGAGCTTGTCCCCTGGAAGTCGCCGCTATCCCCCGGATAGCTGGGGTGACAAAGGAGCCGCTGGGGGTGGCTTGCCCTCAAGAAAGGACCTTCAGAGATCGTATGGAGAGCGCACAAGAGGTCCGCAGGGATCGCACGGAGAGCGCACATATACGCTTCCCGTGTGTCCTTTGTGGTTCCCCCTTGGGGACGTACGGTAGGAAGTGTACGCGGGCTCCCCATGACTCACGTGAATTTCTCCTCCTCCCCTGGCCCAATTCCTGGGCTCGTCCGCCTAGGGAATCTTTCGCCACATGGGGAGGGGGTGATGGTGTGTCGCCCGCAGGTACCTTGCCTTTGAGTTTGGGCAAGGTGGAGCGGTACACACCCGGTTTGGGGGAGCGTTCTGGCGCCAGGGCCTGCGAGCTTCCTTTCTACTCGTTGGGGGCCTCTTGGTTGGGTGGTTTGGGGTAATATCCCGTCCACCCTTTCTGATTATTTTGATATCCCGGTTGGGTCGCCGAGATATCATTATTTACCGAAGCTGGCCGCAACGTTGGTCCCTGTCGTCCGCCCATTATTGGCTCGGGCTGACCGTTCATGGTTTGTCTGATTTGTCGGTCCGGACACCGGAGCATCACAGTTGCTCGGATCTGCTTTGAATTGATGATAGCTAATCTTTTGACTAAAGGCATGCCAATTAAGAATTTTAAGGATCATATGGTACGAATGGGAATTGGTCCAATAATATAATTTAGTTGCATGAACAACTACTTGTATAGGGAAACTCTTATTTCAGTTATTTGCTTATTTCTTATTCTGATGTTCACATTATTTGACTTTCGAGAAATGACAAAAATTTTCTTTTGGACTCAGAATAAACATAGAGTTTATTCACTATGTTATGTTGTCACATTTGGAATAGTGGTAAAGAAATTGAATGCATTGTAATACATAGAAGATAATACTCAATTATAAAGGACCTATCTCTATGATTCATGTATTTGGTTTCTTGTTCAGTGTTGAGGACTGTGGATTAAAATAAAATATATGGATCAAATAGAAGAATGTAGTATACCATTGGTGATGGTTCTATTTCATTTTATTTTATTTGGTAACTATTTGCAGATATATCTCAATAATTCTCAACAATATCTATCCACTAATTAATTAAGTGATAATCATATCTTTTTTGAAATTTAAAATACCTACTTTCATGGGAATAGACGGTGAAAGAAAGTTAAGAAAATCTCTATAAATAGAGATCCCTTTTAAGGTTTTGAAGATCACATCATATGTGATATAGAGAAGCAAGAGAGATTGGGTCCTTGATCAAGAGCAAATGGCTGGATGTAATGCATTGATCCTATTATTATTTATATAATTTCCGTGTAGATTTTTTTAATAGATCTCTAACAATTTGATGTAAAAAAATTAATAGTTTCTATCTGAAAAAAAATATTTTTCATGGAAAGCACGAACCAGCTAGAAACAATTAATAGCTTGTGACTGAAAAAAAAAAAAGAAAAAGAAAAGCCCTGAGAAAATAAGAAAAAGAACGAGATTCCAATTAAAAATATTAATTAAATCAATTAAATTCAATAAAAAAAGTTCAAAATTTTAACACGCAAGAAACAGTTATAACGCTGCAATCAAGAAGCGGTAGAGAGCAACGAGGAAAAAGTCATGCATTTAACGAATTTGACACGTCACAATATATAGATAAAAGGGGAAGCAGAGAGGATTTGTTTGACGCGCGGCAACGGAAGCTGGAAATTCTTCTCACCTCTCCGCTTAGAGGAGAAATATACAAAGCAGATAAAAAATTTATGAGCGCGCCCCTCAACCTCCGATTTCACGTACAAGATTATGAGAAGCGGAGGCTGGGAGTCCTTTTCTCAGCTTCTTCTTTAATCTACCAATCTTATCTTTTAGATATGATCATTCTTAAAGAAAAATACAGGACTAACACACACACAGGACAGGTTTGGCGAGCACAAGATTTTCCATCTATTTTTGAGTTTGAAAATTCCATAACATGTTCATGCTTTTAAGTTTAATGTCTAGATTGCTGTAAATCAATAACTACACTAGTTGGTGTCTCATTACCTTTGTTTTGAAGATTATAGCATATGACACCCCAAACCTACCTCCTAGTTTAATTAATGTGGGACTATTTCAGAGCATCATCCATTCGATGTTGGACTATTTTGAGATATTAGCGAAATAATGATTTAAAATAATTTAAATAAAAATTAATTGATAGCAAGTGAACTTGAGTAATAGATACATAGCATATTTCTTTTCCATCGTACTCTAGCGCCAATCTGTTGTTGCTGAAATCTGTCCTTCGGCTCGGGCGCGATCGGGCTGCAGCGCGGGCTCCCTCCTGGGCGGACCTGCAAGACAGTCCTCACGCGAGAGGCGTTGGGGGTGGCCCTCTGCGGAAGACCCTCCGATGCCCAAGTAGTGGAGACCAGCAATCAACAAATATGGGAAGAAGGATCCCCCAGGAAGAGTTCCTCCGAGCTCTCATGGGAGCTTTCATGGCGGAGTGTGAGAACAGCGAATGAAAAATGGGCGTAGAATAGCCGTACCTGAGAGGCTTGAGGGTGGTAGTATTTATAGGCGGTCACCTGACTTCTTGGACGTGCTCTGGATGAGGTCTGAAAGTTGTTGGAATTCGAAACGGATTCGAATCAGGTTGTTACAGGGCCGGTAGGATCCGTATCTGGTTAGTTAGAGGATCGACGGCTGGGAGGCGGGAAGAGCTGACCGATGGATTGAGACTCAATGGCTGCGTGGTCCCTAGGCCACTATTGTAGGTCCTAGGCCACGTTTTGGCATATTCCTTGTTTGGAATCTTATTCTGTTACAGTGAATTTGAACTCTCCCGCGCCAGATTCCGTAGAGGTCCGAAGTAGCTCGGATCGAATGGCCGAGGAATGGTCTGGCCTTGATGGCAGTAGCATAAGAATAGCTCGGGTTGCCGAGGCATAAGGTTGGCCGAACCTGCCAAAGTACAATGTGGTTGGCCGAGTCGGACTTCTGTGAAGCATGGAGTCAAGAACTCTTTGTCTCGGCTTTATTACGCCATCCTTCCTTACGAACGTTGCAGCCATAAATGCCTTAATGATGGAAGGAGATAAGGCATTAAATGCCTTAAAGTAGGTAAATGCACATGGCCTTTATGAGGCCATAATTGCATTGGTGGTCATAATGCGGTTGCGGAAACCGAGCTAGAGTGCCGAGGTATATTGGCCGAAGCATATTTACCGAACTATATTGGCCGAACTATATTTGTCGAAGTATATTTGTCGAGGCATGTTAGCCGGACTATATTTGCCGAGGCATCTTGGCCGAACTATATTTGCCGAGGCATGTTGACCAAAGTATGCTTTCTCTTCTCTTTTTATTCCATTAAATGCCGGCTAAGTCATTATGACCGTTTCTGCACCATTAAATGCTCCAGCCTATTGATTTGACTTCCGGATATTAATGAGGGGGCCCTTGGGAGAACCCACGCACGTGAAGTAGCCCTTTTTCCTCTCTTGTTCTCTTCCTTCATTATGAGGAGACTCTTGTTGCTAGAATGTCGCGCCAACAGGCCAGCTGGCAAGCAGGGCATTTGGACTGGGCGCGACCCAATCGCCGATGTGAGTGGTCAACAATGCGATGACGATTTTACCCCTCATCACATGCCCCCCACTCCCTAGTCCGAAGTGTAATTTCGGATATAGGGAGTAGAATTCTGGAGCAATCTTATTTAGGGGACGTGTCATTCGATCCTCTGTAGAGGAAGTGTTTATCTCTGTGTCGGTTAGAGAAAGGCCTGGGCGGCCCTCTTGCTGAAGTAAAATAAGGTGCTTTAGTTGCACTAGAGTGTCCGAGAAATTATCCGGCTGGGACGAAGCTTTAGTGTTGTATCACTCGGATTGGCCGAGGCTGCAGAAATATATCACTCAGTCTTTGGCCGAGGCTTTTGATAATAAGAGATACACTCCGGCTTGGCCGGGGCTTTTGAAGATCAGTAAGAAATTCCCTCCAGCTTTAGCGAGGGTTCCGACATGTCACTCGGTCTTGGCCAAGGTTTCTGTTAATAGGTGATGCCCTTCGGCTCTGGTCGAGGCTTTTGATGATAAGAGATGCACTCCGGCTCTGACCGGGGCTTTTGATAATAAGAGATGCACTCCGGCTTTGGCCGGGGCTTTTGAAGATCAGTAAGAAATTCCCTCCAGCTTTAGCCGAGGGTTCCGACATGTCACTCGGTCTTGGCCGAGGTTTCTGTTAATAGGTGATGCCCTTCGGCTCTGGCCGAGGCTTTTGATGATAAGAGATGTACTCCGGCTCTGACCGGGGCTTTTGATAATAAGAGATGCACTCCGACTCTGGCCGGGGCTTCCGATAATGAGAGATGCACTCCGGCTCTGGCCGGGGCTTTCGATAATGAGAGATGCACTCCGGCTCTGGCTGGGGCTTTCGGTAATAAGAGATGCACTCCGGCTGGCCGGGGCTTTTGGTAATGGGAGATGCACTCTGGCTCTAGCCGGGGCTTTCGGTAATAGGAGATGCACTCCGGCTCTGACCGGGGCTTTCGGTAATAAGAGATGCACTCCGGCTCTGGCCGGGGCTTTCGATAATGAGACATGCACTCTGGCTCTGGCCGGGGCTTACGCACTTCGGCTCTGGCCGGGGCTTCCAATAATGAGAGATGCACTCCGGCTCTGGCCGGGGCTTCCAGTAATAGGAGATGCACTCCGGCTCCGGCCGGGGCTTTCGGTAATAAGAGATGCACTCCGGCTCTGGCCGGGGCTTCCGATAATGAGAGATGCACTCTGGCTCTGGTCGGGGCTTACGCACTTCGGCTCTGGCCGGGGCTTCCAAAAATGAGAGATGCACTCTGGCTCTGGCCGGGGCTTTCGATAATGAGAGATGCACTCCGGCTCTGGCCGGGGCTTTCAGTAATAAGAGATGCACTCCGGCTCTGGCCGTTGCTTCCGATAATGAGAGATGCACTCCGGCTTTAGCCGGGGCTTACGCACTTCGGCTCTGGCCGGGGCTTCCAATAATGAGAGATGCACTCCGGCTCTGGCCGGGGCTTTCGGTAATAAGAGATGCACTCCGGCTCTAGCCGGGGCTTCCGATAATTTGAGATGCACTCTCTGGCCGGGGCTTACGCACTTCGGCTCTGGCCGGGGCTTCCAATAATGAGAGATGCACTCCGGCTCTGGCCGGGGCTTTCGGTAATAAGAGATGCACTCCGGCTCTGGCCGGGGCTTCCGATAATGAGAGATGCACTCCGGCTCTGGCCGGGGCTTACGCACTTCGGCTCTGGCGGGGCTTCCAATAATGAGAGATGCACTCCGGCTCTGGCCGGGGCTTTTGGTAATAAGAGATGCACTCCGGCTCTGGCCGGGGCTTTTTATGACCTGCTTCTCATTGTGACTTTCAAGGAGAATTATAAAAATTTCGCAGGCCTTAAAAATTAAACTTAATTCAATGAAGAAAAATGGGTCTAGAAAGAGTGTACTTTTAGGGATGAATTTAATACTCGGTTGTTGCCGAGCCTTCAGAAATATATCACTCGGTCTTTGGCCGATGCTCTAGAAATTTATTACTCGGTTGTTGCCGAGCCTTTAGAAATATATTACTCGGTTGTTGCCGAGCCTTCTCAAGATGCTACTCGGTTGTAACCGAGGCTTCCAAATATTAATTGCTGCTTGGTTGTAACCGAGGCTTCAAATAATAAATTACTCGGTGATGCCAAGCCTTCCAAAATGCTACTCGGTTGTAACCGAGGCTTTCAAATAATAAAATACTTGGTGTTGCCGAGCCTTCCAAGATGCTACTCGGTTGTAACCGAGGCTTCAAATATTAATTGCCACTCGGTTGTGACCGAGGCTTCAAATAATAAATTACTCGGTGTTGCCGAACCTTCCAAGGTGTTACTCGGTTGTAACCGAGGCTTCAAATAATAAAATACTCGGTGTTGCCGAACCTTCCAAGATGCTACTCGGTTGTAACCGAGGCTTCCAAATAAATTACTCGGTGTTGCTGAGCCTTCAAAGATGCTACTCGGTTGTAACCGAGGCTTCCAAATAAATTACTCGGCGTTGCCGAGCCTTCAAGATTTATTTTACTTGGCGCTGCCAAGGTTCGGAGACCGTTACTCGGTTGTAGCCGAGCCTTCAAGATTATATTTTACTTAGCGCTGCCAAGGTACGGAGATATTGTTGCTCGGCCCGGCCGAGGATTTATACGACCTGCTTCTATTGCATCTTTCAAGGAGAGTTATAAGAATTTCGCAGGCCTTAAAAACTGAACTTAATTCAATGAATAAAAATGGGTCTAGAAAGAGCGTACTTTTATAGATGAATTTAATACTCGATTGTTGCCGAGCCTTCAGAAATATATCACTCGGTCTTTGGCCGATGCTTTGGAAATTTATTACTCGGTTGTTGCTGAGCCTTTAGAAATATATTACTTGGTTGTTGCCGAGCCTTCTCAAGATGCTACTCGGTTGTAACCGAGGCTTCCAAATATTAATTGCTGCTTGGTTGTAACCGAGGCTTCAAATAATAAATTATTCGGTGATGCCAAGCCTTTCAAAATGCTACTCGATTGTAACCGAGGCTTTCAAATAATAAAATACTCGGTGTTGCCAAGCCTTCCAAGATGCTACTCGGCTGTAACCGAGGCTTCAAATATTAATTGCCACTCGGTTGTGACCGAAGCTTCAAATAATAAATTACTCGGTGTTGCCGAGCCTTCCAAGGTGCTACTCGGTTGTAACCGAGGCTTCAAATAATAAAATACTCAGTGTTGCCGAGCCTTCCAAGATGCTACTCGGTTGTAACCGAGGCTTCCAAATAAATTACTCGGTGTTGCCGAGCCTTCAAGATGCTACTCGGTTGTAACCGAGGCTTTCAAATAAATTACTCGGTGTTGCCGAGCCTTCAAGATTATATTTTACTTGGCGCTGCCAAGGTTCGGAGACCGTTACTCGATTGTAGCCAAGCCTTCAAGATTATATTTTACTTGGCGCTGCCAAGGTACGGAGATTTTGTTGCTCGGCCCGGCCGAGGATTTATACGACCTGCTTCTTATTGCATCTTTCAAGGAGAGTTATAAGAATTTCGCAGGCCTTTAAAAACAGAATTTAATTCAATGAATAAAAATGGGTCTAGAAAGAGCGTACTTTTATGGATGAATTTATTACTCGGTTGTTGCCGAGCCTTCAGAAATGCTACTCGGTTGTAACCGAGGCTTTCAAATAATAAAATACTCGGTGTTACCGAGCCTTCCAAGATGCTACTCGGTTGTAACCGAAGCTTCAAATATTAATTGCCACTCGGTTGTGACCGAGGCTTCAAATAATAAATTACTCGGTGTTGCCGAGCCTTCCAAGGTGCTACTCGGTTGTAACCGAGGCTTCAAATAATAAAATACTCGGTGTTGCCGAGCCTTCCAAGATGCTACTCGGTTGTAACCGAGGATTCCAAATAAATTACTCAGTGTTGCCGAGCCTTCAAAGATGCTACTCGGTTGTAACCGAGGCTTCCAAATAAATTACTCGGCGTTGCCGAGCCTTCAAGATTATGTTTTACTTGGTGCTGCCAAGGTTCGAAGACCGTTACTCGGTTGTAGCCGAGCCTTCAAGATTATATTTTACTTGGCGCTGCCAAGGTACGGAGATTTTGTTGCTCGGCCCGACCGAGGATTTATACGACCTGCTTCTTATTGCATCTTTCAAAGAGAGTTATAAGAATTTCGCAGGCCTTTAAAAACAGAATTTAATTCAATGAATAAAAATGGGTCTAGAAAGAGCGTACTTTTATGGATGAATTTATTACTCGGTTGTTGCCGAGCCTTCAGAAATTCTACTCAGTTGTAACCGAGGCTTTCAAATAATAAAATACTCGGTGTTGCCGAGCCTTCCAAGATGCTACTCGGTTGTAACCGAGGCTTCAAATATTAATTGCCACTCGGTTGTGACCGAGGCTTCAAATAATAAATTACTCGGTGTTGCCGAGCCTTCCAAGGTGCTACTCGGTTGTAACTGAGGCTTCAAATAATAAAATACTCGGTGTTGCCGAGCCTTCCAAGATGCTACTCGGTTGTAACCGAGGCTTCCAAATAAATTACTCGGTGTTGCCGAGCCTTCAAAGATGCTACTCGGTTGTAACCGAGGCTTCCAAATAAATTACTCGGCGTTGTCGAGCCTTCAAGATTATATTTTACTTGGAGCTGCCAAGGTTCGAGACCGTTACTCGGTTGTAGCTGAGCCTTCAAGATTATATTTTACTTGGCGCTACCAAGGTACGGAGATTTTGTTGCTCGGCCTGGCCGAGGATTTATATGACCTGCTTCTTATTGCATCTTTCAAGGAGAGTTATAAGAATTTCGCAGGCCTTTAAAATAGAATTTAATTCAATAAATAAAACAAAATCTACGCCCATTTTTCATTTACAGTTCTTACACTCCGCCATGAAAGCTCCCACGAGAGCTCGGAGGAACTCTTCTCGGGGGATCCTTCTCCCCATATTTGTTGATTGCTGGTCTCCACTGACTTGGGCATCGGAGGATCTTTCGCAAAGGGCCACCCCCAACGCCTCTTGCATGAGGACTGTCTTGTAGGTCCGCCCGGAGGGAGCCCACGCTGCAGCCCGATCGCGCCCGAGCCGAAGGATGGATTTCTGCGGCAACAGATTGGCGCTAGAGGAAGGGCCTCAAGTCCCGTTAAACTTGAAAAACGGAGACAAGGATCTCGATCTGGAAGAGAACATCTCCAATGGCTAATCGGAGAAGGACAACTTCTGAAGCCCAGGACCGGGTCGCCTTCCAGAGACCCGATCCGATGAATATCGTGGCACTGCCGCTGCCATCAGTTGAGACTCCGTCGCCACCAGCTGTCCCAGTGACCCAGGACCCATTCGTCACACTGGTCCAGCAGGTCCAGGCCCTGACCCGTCTAGTTCAGGAGCGCCATACAACTCCCCATCCAGTTGTAGCTACCCCTGCTCCATGCCTCCCAGAAGAGGCCGCAGCTCCTCTTTCTCCAGCCACTTCTTCTTCTGGTCCGCATGGAGTTGCGGACCCCCCATATCAACCTAAGGAGGCCAGACCAGTCCCGCAAGGGGGCTGCGACAAGGATCTCCCCAGATCTCGACGGGCCCGATCCATCTCTCTGGTGTCCTCTCGCCACGACTCAACGCCGTCTCCGCCTTCTCCCTGCCTTGGCACAACAGATCGGCTTCCATAGCCGCGCTATGCGCACTAAGGCATTTATGGCCTCATAAAGGCCATGTGCATCTATCTGCTTTAAGGCATTTATGGCTGCTGCGTTGCCCCCTAGGCACTTTTTGCGTGAGGAAGGATGGCGTCATAAAGCCAAGACAAGGAGTTCTTGACTCCAAGCTTCACAGAAGTCCAACGTCCAGCTTCAACCTCGGCCAGTGGATCTACCGCACCACACAGAGAGTCCCCACAGGCGAGACCCCGTTACAGATGGCCTTCAGCGTAGAAGCTGTCATCCCCGTGGAGATAGGACCCCCCTATCCGCGGATGCTATCATGCCTCCAGAGTCAAAGGGAGATCCTTCTCGCCCGGCGACCCTGTTCTCCGGAAAGCATCTGTCTCCAAACCGCTGGAGCAAGGAAAACTGGCACCAAATTGGGAAGGCCCCTACCAAGTGGTGGAGATCATTGGACCGGGAACCTACAAGCTGCAAGATCTAAACGGAAAGTTTTCCCCCGGACATGAAACTCGGACAATCTCCGTAAGTATTATCAATAGGGTATGTCCTCTATAAGTCCATTTTGATATGCCTTATTATACCTTCCTGTCGGCATGTATTTTCATAATTTGCAACGTGAATCATCACACATTATGTTGCCAAAGATTGCGAAAAGAAACAGGTGCTGCTCACCAATCCTCGGCACGACCGAGTTGCCTATTTGCACAGGAAATCTTCGAACCTTGGCAGGGCCAAGTAAAAATCTCCGAACCTCGGCTGGGCTGAGCAACAAATTCTCCGAACCTTGGCAGGGCCAAGTAAAAATCTCCGAACCTCGGCTGGGCCGAGCAACAAAATTCTTCCGAACCTTGGCAGCGCCAAGTAAAATAATCTTGAAGGCTCGGCAATGCCGAGTAATTTATTTGGAAGCCTCGGTTACAACGAGTAGCATCTTTGAAGGCTCGGAAACACCGAGTAATTTATTTGGAAGCCTCGGTTACAAACGAGTAGCATCTTGGAAGGCTCGGCAACACCGAGTATTTTATTATTTGAAGCCTCGGTTACAACGAGTAGCACCTTGGAAGGCTCGGCAACACGAGTATTTTATATTTGAAGCCTCGGTCACAACCGAGTGGCAATTAATATTTGAAGCCTCGGTTACAACCGAGTAGCATCTTGGAAGGCTCGGCAACACCGAGTATTTTATTATTTGAAAGCCTCGGTTACAACCGAGTAGCATTTTGGAAGGCTCGGCAACACCGAGTAATTTATTATTTGAAGCCTCGGTCACAACCGAGTGGCAATTAATATTTGAAGCCTCGGTTACAACCGAGTAGCATCTTGGAAGGCTCGGCAACACCGAGTATTTTATTATTTGAAAGCCTCGGTTACAACCGAGTAGCATTTTGGAAGGCTTGGCATCACCGAGTAATTTATTATTTGAAGCCTCGGTTACAACCAAGCAGTAATTAATATTTGGAAGCCTCGGTTACAACCGAGTAGCATCTTGAGAAGGCTCGGCAACAACCGAGTAATATATTTCTAAAGGCTCGGCAACAACCGAGTAATAAATTTTCAGAGCATCGGCCAAAGACCGAGTGATATATTTCTGAAGGCTCGGCAACAACCGAGTATAAATTCATCCATAAAAGTATGCTCTTTCTAGACCCATTTTTATTCATTGAATTAAGTTCAGTTTTTAAGGCCTGCGAAATTTTTATAACTCTCCTTGAAAGTCACAATGAGAAGCAGGTCATAAAAAGCCCCGGCCAGAGCCGGAGTGCATCTCTTATTACCGAAAGCCTCGGCCAGAGCGGAGTGCATCTCTCATTATCGAAAGCCCCGGCCAGAGCCGGAGTGCATCTCTCATTATTGGAAGCCCCGGCCAGAGCCGAAGTGCGTAAGCCCGGCCAGAGCCGGAGTGCATCTCTCATTATCGAAGCCCCGGCCAGAGCCGGAGTGCATCTCTTATTACGAAAGCCCGGCCAGAGCCGGAGTGCATCTCCTATTACCGGAAGCCCCGGCCAGAGCCGGAGTGCATCTCATTATTGGAAGCCCCGGCCAGAGCCGAAAGTGCGTAAGCCCCGGCCAGAGCTGAGTGCATCTCTCATTATGGAAGCCCCGGCCAGAGCCGAGTGCATCTCTTATTACCTAAAGCCCCGGCCAGAGCCGGAGTGCATCTCTCATTATTGGAAGCCCCGGCCAGAGCCGAAGTGCGTAAGCCCCGGCCAGAGCCGGAGTGCATCTCTCATTATCGGAAGCCCTGGCCAGAGCCGGAGTGCATCTCTTATTACCGAAAGCCCCGGCCAGAGCCGGGGTGCATCTCTCATTATTGGAAGCCCCGGCTAGAGCCGAAGTGCGTAAGCCCCGGCCAGAGCCAGAGTGCATCTCTTATTACCGAAAGTCCCGGCCAGAGCCGGAGTGCATCTCTCATTATTGGAAGCCCCAGCCAGAGCCGAAGTGCGTAAGCCCGGCCAGAGCCGGAGTGCATCTCTCATTATCGAAGCCCCGGCCAGAGCCGAGTGCATCTCTTATTACCGAAAGCCCCGGCCAGAGCCGAAGTGCATCTCTCATTATTGGAAGCCCCGGCTAGAGTCGAAGTGCGTAAGCCCGGCCAGAGCCGGAGTGCATCTCTCATTATTGGAAGCCCCGGCCAGAGCCGAAGTGCGTAAGCCCCGGCCAGAGCCGGAGTGCATCTCTCATTATCGAAAGCCTCGGCCAGAGCCGGAGTGCATCTCTTATTACCGAAAGCCCCGGCCAGAGCCGGAGTGCATCTCCTATTACCGAAAGCCCCGGCCAGAGCCGGAGTGCATCTCCCATTACCAAAAGCCCCGGCGAGAGCCGGAGTGCATCTCTTATTACCGAAAGCCCCGGCCAGAGCCGGAGTGCATCTCTCATTATTGGAAGCCCCGGCCAGAGCCGAAGTGCGTAAGCCCCGGCCAGAGCCGGAGTGCATCTCTCATTATCGGAAGCCCGGCCAGAGCGGAGTGCATCTCTTATTATCAAAAGCCCCGGTCAGAGCCGGAGTACATCTCTTATCATCAAAAGCCTCGGCCAGAGCCGAAGGGCATCACCTATTAACAGAAACCTCGGCCAAGACCGAGTGACATGTCGGAACCCTCGGCTAAAGCTGGAGGGAATTTCTTACTGATCTTCAAAAGCCCCGGCCAAAGCCGGAGTGCATCTCTTATTATCAAAAGCCCCGGTCAGAGCCGGAGTGCATCTCTTATCATCAAAAGCCTCGGCCAGAGCCGAAGGGCATCACCTATTAACAGAAACCTCGGCCAAGACCGAGTGACATGTCGGAACCCTCGGCTAAAGCTGGAGGGAATTTCTTACTGATCTTCAAAAGCCCCGGCCAGAGCCGGAGTGCATCTCTTATTATCAAAAGCCTCGGCCGAAGACTGAGTGATATATTTCTGCAGCCTCGGCCAATCCGAGTGATACAACACTAAAGCTTCGTCCCAGCCGGATAATTTCTCGGACACTCTAGTGCAACTAAAGCACCTTATTTTACTTCAGCAAGAGGGCCCCCAGGCCTTTCTCTAACCGACACAGAGATAAACACTTCCTCTACAGAGGATCGAATGACACGTCCCCTAAATAAGATTGCTCCAGAATTCTACTCCCTATATCCAAAATTACACTTCGGACTAGGGAGTGGGGGGCATGTGATGAGGGGTAAAATCGTCATCGCATTGTTGACCGCTCACATCGGCGATTGGGTCGCGCCCAGTCCAAATGCCCTGCTTGCCAGCTGGCCTGTTGGTGCGACATTCTAGCAACAAGAGTCTCCTCATAATGAAGGAAGAGAACAAGAGAGGAAAAAGGACCACTTCACGTGCGTGGGTTCTCCAAGGGCCCCCTCATTAATATCCGGAAGTCAAATCAATAGGCTGGAGCATTTAATGGTGCAGAAACGGTCATAATGACTTAGCCGGCATTTAATGGAATAAAAAGAGAAGAGAAAGCATACTTCGGCCAACATGCCTCGGCAAATATAGTTCGGCTAACATGCCTCGACAAATATACTTCGGCCTGACATGCCTCGGCAAATATAGTTCGGCCAATATAGTTCGGTAAATATGCTTCGGCCAATATACCTCGGCACTCTAGCTCGTTTCCGCAACCGCGCTATGACCTTCGCACCAACGCAATTATGGCCTCATAAAGGCCATGTGCATTACCTGCTTTAAGGCATTTAATGCCTTATCTCCTTCCATCATTAAGGCATTTATGGCTGCAACTTTGCCCCCTTGGCACTTTTTGTGTAAGGAAGGATGGCGTCATAAAGCCGAGACAAAGAGTTCTTGACTCCATGCTTCACAGAAGTCCGACTCGGCCAACCACATTGTACTTCGGCAGGTTCGGCCAACCTTATGCCTCGGCAACCCGAGCTATTCTTATGCTACTGCCATCAAGGCCAGACCATTCCTCGGCCATTCGATCCGAGCTACTTCGGACCTCTACGAATCTGGCGCGGGAGAGTTCAAATTCACTGTAACAGAATAAGATTCCAAACAAGGAATTATGCCAAAACGTGGCCTAGGACCTACAATAGTGGCCTAGGGACCACGCAGCCATTGAGTCTCGATCCATCGGCCAGCTCTTCCCGCCTCCCAGCCGTCGATCCTCTAACTAACCAGATACGGATCCTACCGGCCCTGTAACAACCTGATTCGAATCCGTTTCGAATCCCAACAACTTTCAGACCTCATCCAGAGCACGTCCAAGAAGTCAGGTGACCGCCTATAAATACTACCACCCTCAAGCCTCTCAGGTACGGCTATTCTACGCCCATTTTTCATTCGCTGTTCTCACACTCCGCCATGAAAGCTCCCACGAGAGCTCGAGGAACTCTTCCTGGGGGATCCTTCTCCCCATATTTGTTGATTGCTGGTCTCCACTGACTTGGGCATCGGAGGGTCTTCCGCAGAGGGCCACCCCCAACCTCTCGCATGAGGACTGTCTTGCAGGTCCGCCCAGGAGGGAGCCCGCGCTGCAGCCCGATCGCGCCCGAGCCGGAGGACAGATTTCAGCAACAACAGTAAGATTATTTTTTAAGTATTACAACTAGCTATACCTAACTAATTGGAAATTGGGTATGTACTCTAATTAAATTATGGTAAATGGTCATGTTTTAACACACAAAGACCATCCACACAAGGAGAAAGGAATGAGACCAACCAGGCTGATCATATTTTATATGGCAAAATTCAGTTCCATGATCCAAAAGCAAATTAATTAAACCAACAAAACCAAATGAAAGGATGGAAAGAGTTTCAGCCATGGACTAGCGTCCTGCTCTTTTATTGTAAGCCTCAAATTCTAGACTGTCAAGGTGCCCGCCATTATAGTCACGGCTTCTCCCCGAATCAGCACACGTTGTGTCCCCTCTTCCCATTTCAAGTCCAATATCCCACTCCTTGGAGAAGCCTGCTCAATAATACAAAAGAGAGCAGCACGGCAAACATTAGGAAAGAAGAGAAGAAATGAACACTGACAGAACTCCAATGACAATGTTGTTTCTTAATGGAAATAATTATTCTTGCATGAAGATAAATTGACAGTATGTGTGGATTGCTACCATGTAAGCAAGAAGATTGTGTTTCCCCAGCTTCTTACTCCAATAGGGTGCTAATGCACAGTGCGCGCTGCCACAAACAGGGTCCTGTAAGATGTAGTAACATATGTCAAGAAACAGAGAATTGTTAGAAATTGTGCCCTTGGAATCAGATGTATTTAAACTTTTAATTTTTTAAATTAATAAAAAAGTAATTTTCTTCAATCTTGTTTCTTTTATATAAAAGATGAATGTTTATAAAAATTTAAAATATATTATGAGGCTGTAATTTTAGTATAATGTATACAAGAGGATTGAACGACTAATATATTTAAACATGTCCGTGATTGATCGAAGTATGGATCTTCTATCGCTAATCACTAATACGATCCATAAACATTATGAATGTGACAATCTTATCCGGATTGTTGTGTAGAGACACTTAGTGAAGATATTATATATAATAAGATTATATATGACTTGGACCAACATAATTTGAATCTTTATTTAAGTACCATTATAAAGAATTCAATTTATGTCAAAAGATGATCATATGTATATTGACCTTAATCTTAACTTAATCATAGACCCCTTGATTGTGTTACTGGATCTTTTGATTTGTTCGTTTAAGCCCATTTTATGTCGGATCCAACACTTACATTTTGGAGGTTCAATAACACATTGGGTTGCGAATGTGATTTAAAGATATAGAATCTGTTGCCGTAGAAATCCATTCTCCAACTTGGGTGTGGCTCGTACCTGGATCCGGATGGCGACATCCCGTCCGGATGAACCTGCAAGACAGTCTCCACGCGAGAAGTATTGGGGGTGGCCTCTGCGAAAGACCCTCTGATGCCCAATTTAGTGGCAATTTCTCAACAATCAGATATGAGAAGAAGGCTCTCGTAGAAGAGTCCCTCAAGAATGGCCTTTTGAGAGCTTAAGAACTCTGCTTGAGCTTTTTTAGCTCAGAGTGAGCATAGGGGCATCGAGCGTACTTGAAAATGTCTTAGAACTGGGTATTTATAGACTGTTGGAATGATGGTGGGTTGATATCTGACTTCCTGAATGTGTCTTGGGAAGCTGAAAGCTGATACGATTCGAATCTGATTTGAATCTAGTTGGATATAGGGCCGGTAGGATTCGAATCCTGTTAGTTAGAGGATCGACAGTCGAGGAAGCTGATAGGTGCTTTGAGATTGGGTTATAGGCACTAAGCTATTTTTGGCTTTACGGGCTTTATTTTCTTCTTGGGAATGCCAAAAACTGACATGATCGGAATCTCACTAAATAATTAGGAATTTGAACTTTCGTTGATTGGCATAGAGGTCATGTTTAGCTCCTCACTTCTATTTTAAGAGGATTGCTTTGAAAATCATATGATAAGAGCCATACATCGTGCGAAGGACTTGGCGTAATGCTAAACAACAAGGGCGCTTGAGCCGAGAAAGGAAATAGCTTGGTCCTATCGAGGTATGGAAATAGCTCGGTCCTGCCGAGGTATGAAGATAGCTCGGTCCTGCCGGGGCATGGGGATAGCTCGGTCCTGCTGAGGCATGAGGGTTGTTTTGTCCTGCCGAGGCACGAAGGTGGTTATGTTTGTTCGAGGTGTGGCAGTTTTATCTTTTTCTGAATGTGGCGGCTGTTGAGTCAGAAATTGAAAATGATCCTAGCCTTATCGTTGTATGCACGGATATTAACACAATGACGATTTTACCCCACATCACATGCCCCACTCCCTAGTCCGAAGCGTAGGTTCAGGCATAGGGAGTAGAGTTTCAGACGGCTTAATTTGACTGAAGAAATTTGAATTTGAAAAGACATGTAATGATGGCCTTATAAATGCCACGTCGTCGCTCCATCATTCTTCTCGGGCGGATGAGACGGGACCCCTCGTCTGCCGCAAATGATGATTGAGGGAATGACATGCGGCAAATCTTCATGCTTGCAGCGCCTATGCAGGCAGTCTGGATGTTTGGGGATCCTTGCCGATAATATCTTTCCTTTCTGCTAAAGCGGTTTAAAAGAGATCAGGACAGTTCTATTTCCCGCTACACTACCTTTCTCCTCCTTATCCGAAGGCTTTTCTCTCACAACCTCTGTGACTCCGGTCAGAGCTCCTTCCATTCAGCCCGAAAATATGGAACGTCCGAGTGAGATTGCTTCCTTGATGACCTTAGAAGACTTGGAGAGAATCCCCTGTAGGTATGGGATTCCTCAGGATATCAATCTACGGGTGCCAAAGCCTGAACAGAGGGTTACAGAGCAATTGGAGTCCGGGGTTTTCCTCTACGAGGAAAGTCTAAGAGCAGGTCTCTGATTTCCCATCCACCCATTGGTGAAAAAAATAATGAGGCTCTACAGAATTTGCCCAATGATGGTGGCTCTAAACAGTTGGCGCAATATCATTGGATTCATATCGATGTGCAACCGCGTTGGAGTAACAGCAACACTTCCCATGTTCCGGATCTGCTACAACTTAGTCCTTGGAAAGAATTCTGAATGGCCTTATGTTGGACCCCAGAGGTCGTTCAAGATGAAATCGGAAACTCCATCTTCCATAAAGGGATAGAAGTCTCGATTTTTCATTGTCGAAGGAAACATCGATTCTGACTTCCCTCGAGTATGGGGGAACTATGTGAAAGATTTAGACACACATCCAAAACTTTCAAGACGAGAAGAAGAGGGGCTAACCATCCTTCGTAGTGGTCAGGTATCCTCAGTAGGCATTCTCTTGGCCGAGAATACCCTTTTCAATGCCAAACTTAGCCCCGTCGATCTTGGGGTAAGTTTTTATCTCTTTCTTTTGTCGATTGGATCTCGGCGATTTGATAGCTGACTAAATTCTTGCTTCCTGTATTTACAGCTGGTAGATCAAAGTTTGTGGCCCAGATGAAGGAAGAGCTGGGCAAGCGCGAAAGGAAACCTGGTTCCGGGGAAAGGTGCAAGCCTGAAAAGAAAATTTGCCTTCCAAAGAAGAAATTGGTGGTGGAAGAGAGGCAGACAGTCGAAGAAAGGCTGATGGTCGAGGGTACATTGGGAGAAATTATTGACAAAATTTCTTGCGGGCGAGTAATGGTGATATTGGACCATTCTGATGGAATGCCACCATCTAAACGCATGGCTCCTATGTCTAGGGATGGTGAGTCACAACCCGAGGGGGTTAGAAGCCCAGGAATCCCCCCAACTCATGAAGGAGAGTTTCCAGCTCCAGTTGAGGGGATAAGGGAGGCCGAAGAAGATACCAAAGCACGGAAGGAGCCTTCTGTTGGAGAACTCCCCTAAAAGAGTCAAGGGAAGCTGAGGAAGGTGCCGAGGCACAGGGTAAGCCGAAAAAGGCTGCAGGAGACACTGAAGTGCGAGGGGGGCCTCTCGAGGAGGAATCCTCCCTAGAGGAGCCGAGGGAGGTCGTGCAGATGTCCATGGATCAAGAAGGGTCCTCGGACGAGGAGGATGTTCGGATCGGGGTTCCTTCAGTCAAAGCGCCAAACAAAAGGAGCGAGCAGACCAAAATCACTCAAGCCGAGGCTTCCCAGGCCAAGTTTCTGATTGAAGAGGCCAGGTGAGTTGGGGTCCCTTGGATTGAAGCTTCTCAGACCAGTTCATCGGTCGTAAACTTACTCATACACAATCCAGATGTTGAGGAAACACTAGCCACCCTAATGCTGTCCGTTCTGTATGGGGGGGAAAGTTCTTCGAAAGGAGAGGATATTGTTGTGCGGCGTTCGGACGAGCTGAGTGCCGAGGGATATCGATCTCTTATCCAAAATTGACAATTATCCTCTTACCAGGATTGCGACAGTATATACTTCCCGAGTAAGTCGAAATATCAAGGCGTCTTATCTTTATAGATTAATCTAGCTGAAGCTCATCATTAGAGTTTTATTTACAGAATGCCCTTATAACAAGGGCATTGTGCTGTCGTCTAAACTTGGCTGCGGGAGCCTGTGCCCAAGCTAGGAGGTATTCGGTGCTTGGGCTTCTGCGGCTGCTCGTCCTCCACCATCTTATTAATATAAGTTCTTCTACCTCTACCTCTCCCTCTCCCTCTCCCTCTCCCTCTCTATAGTTTCAAAAAAAAAAAAAAGGGAAAAAAAGGAGAGGTAACTACAGGAAAGCCCTGTTTTTGGGGGGTGGGCAGGACTAGGAGAGGGAGGTCAATTTGGTTGGGGGAATTAAAGGGGTCTCTCGGTGTCAATCTCCATATCCCTTCCTTCTTAGCCGAGCAATTCCAGGGGGGAAAGCAAAGCATGGGGCCAAGATGATAAAAGAGAAGCAGGGGGCATTTGAAAAGCAAAAGCAAAACCCAGAGGCTTTTGGGGCACGGGGGTCTTTAGCCAAAGATGCTTTCTTTGAACTTTATTCTTTTTTTTTTTTTTTTTTTGTTTTTTTTTTTTTTTTTTTTTTTGGAACAAGCGGGCGATCACACTAGTCTAGTGCGAGTCAGCCCAATAGATCAGAATACAAAATTGCTGCAAAGGAGCAGGGCAGGGGTCACCCGGAGTCAAAATCCAAGGACCAGAAAGCAGAGCCACTGAAGCAGCAACCCAATCCGCCGCCGAGTTGGCTTCGCGAAATATGTGCCTGGTCTGGACGCATTCAATCTCCCCAGAATTGCCCAAATATCCAACAAAATAGGATTAGAAAGAACAGGAGGGCAATTCTGCATCTGAATCCAAGAAATAACCGACATGGAGTCGCCCTCAATGCAAAGCCTCTGAGCATGAAGAACCCGAGCAGCATAAGAAATACCCGCCCAAGCCGCATGAAGCTCAGTCATGGGGACAGAGGAGTCAAGAGTACCAAAACCTCCCGCCGCCAAAAGGTCACCATGAGGACCTCTGATAATAAACGCGGAACCAGCACTTCTACCACGGACACTCCCGTCAAAATTGACTTTGATAAACCCTGGAGGGGGGGCTCCCAAGAGATAAAAACCGTATGCCGGTTCGCTGCCGAAGCAGCAGGGGATCCCCAGTGGCCAGAGATATCAAAACCAATACGAGCACAGTCCGCCGCCAATAATCTGATCTTCCTAGCAATTTTGTAAAGAGAAATAGTGTCATCAGAGAAAATAAGCTGGTTCCTAGCTAGCCAAATCTGATAAGCAGTGACCCCAGAGACCTTTCTTATACTGAGGGCACCTCCGAAGGTCCAGAAGGAAAGAAGAAAGCAGGGAGCCCGAGCCATTATGTCTGAACGGATATCCCATCATAAGCCAGACCCGTCTAGCCCTGGGGCAGATGAAAATAGCATGTTCAATAGATTCCTCCTCTAAGCTGCATAGCGGGCAAATCGACTGAATAGGAAGACCCCTCTGAGATAGGAGAGCACAGGTAGGAAGAGAGCCCCACAGAAGCTTCCAGATAAATAACTGAACTCTAGGAATAGTAGGAAGCTTCCAAATCCACGCTGCGTCCTCTAGGCGCTGAGGCTGAGGTCTAAACATCATAATCAGATCCCTGGTCGGAGCCTTAGAGAGACAGGATCTCTGCCAGAGCCTAGCATCAGAAGATCGACCCGGAAGAAGAGGCATCGATAAAATTCGCCGGGAAAGCTCAGCACCGAACAATCTGGTCACCGAGGGGATATGCCAAGCAGGAGGGTCTGAGGAGATCAAGTCCTTAACCCTTAAACTGGGAGGGGTCTCAATACTAATAAAGGAGGGCCACCGAGAGAGAGGAAGCTCAGAAATCCAGGTATCCTGAATAACATTAATCGAAGAACCGTCTCCGATCATCCAAGAGATATTGTCCAAGATAGCCTGACCATAGCAACAGACCTCCTTCCAAAAAGAGGAACAACCCCGAGGAGCAGATATCTGCATGGCAGCCGACCATTCTCCATATCTAATACGCATCAGAGAGCTCCAGAGACAATGTGGCTCAAGAAGAAATCTCGAAGCATGTCTGGCAATAAGGGCTTTCCTTCTAACAATCAAAGACGGGATACCGAGACCACCCTCACCGATAGGCATGCAGACCAAATCCCAGGATAAGAGGTGAATCCCATGACCATCCTGACCAGAAGCCCATAGGAAATCACGGAAGCATCTCTCGATCCTTTTCAGGCATGTAATCGGAATGGCTGTATTCGACAGGATATGCAGGGGAAGAGAGGAAAGAACTGATCGAATAATGGTAACCCTAGCCATCATCGAAAGACCAGTAACCTGCCATCCCTCAATGCGCTGGCGCACCCGTCTCTCGATCTTGGAGAAGTCAGAGCAACGGGGGCATCTCCCCGTTATAGGGATCCCCAAATACATAAATCTATCAGTCTGAGTGGAGATACCCGACAAACTGATGATGGCTTCTCTAGTGGATCTAGAGGTCTTCGGGCTAAAACAAATAGAAGACTTCAGAAAATTGACCTTCTGACCTGAAGCCTGGCAGTAGTTCTGTATAATAGAATGAAAGGAAGCCGCATTCTCAATAGAAGCATGGCCTAGGAGGATACATTCATCAGCAAAGAGGAGGTGGGAGACAAAGGGGCCCTCAGAACCAGCTATAACCGGGGCAATCCGCCTGTCCTGCTGAGCCTGACGTAAAGCACGAGAAAGATCATCTGCAGCCAGGATGAACAGCAAAGGAGATAAGGGGCAACCCTGCCTGAGACCAACACTAGAGTGGAAAAAATTAGTCGGGTTTCCATTGATGATTAGAGAAAAGGAGGGCTTGTGAATGCACGCCATAATCCATTCTATAAATAATTCATCAAACCCAAACTCCAGAAGAGAGCGGTACAAAAAAACCCAACTCATTCTATCATAAGCACGCTCCATATCGAGCTTAACAGCCATAAGACATCGTCTGACCGGAGCTCTCTGAAGAGCATGCATGAACTCCTGAGCAATAAGAACATTGTCCGAAATAGACCTCCCTCTAATGAAAGCCCCCTGCTCCTCCGATATGAGACGAGGAATCACCAGACAAAGGCGGCGAGCTAAGAGACGAGCACAGATTTTATACAATGTAATGCAGAGGCTAATGGGCCGAAAGTGCTGCGGAAGAGAAGCATCCACTCTCTTGGGCACCAAGGTAATGAAAGTCAGATTCCATTCAGAAGGAATGTGTCGATCTCGGAAAACATCCTGAATAGCTTGGACCACCTCCTGACCAACAATATCCCAGTAGTGCCGAAAGAAAAAAGGCAGAAACCCGTCAGGCCCAGGGGCCTTATTCGGACCAAGCTCCCACAGGGCCGCCCTAATCTCGTCCGCAGAGATCGGCCTGACAAGCATATCATTGTCCAGAGAGGAAACCTTCCTAGAAGCCGGAACCTGCATAACCGGGTCCCCATCACCAGAAGAGTCAACCCATCGAGCCCGGAAAAAATGAAGAAGAAGGTCACTGATAGAGTGGAAATCCTCCCGAATATGCCCCCCTTCATCAACTAACCTCCGAATCCGATTAGCAGCTCTCCGCTTGAGAGTGGCATGATGGAAGAATCTGGTGTTACGATCCCCATCACAAATCCACTGAGTCCTTGATCTCTGCCACCAAAACATCTCCTGCTGCCGCAAAAGAGTGGTGCCGAGCCAGCAAATCCCTAAGGAAAGAGAGATCCGAGTCCGCCAAAAATCCTTCGTGATCCTCCTTAGCCTGCAGAATATTAATATCATTTTCAACCTGCTCAACTTGTCTAACCAGATCCCCCACCTCATTCCTATTCCATCTGGATAGTCTGTGTCTGGCTATCTTAAACCGACGAGATAACCGATAGACAGCATTGCCCCTAATAGGAATATGCCAGATCTGAGAAATAATAGAACGAGCAGCTGAAAGACCAATCCAAAACTGCTCAAATCTAAACTGCTTCTGCATAATATGATCAGTCTCCGTAGAAATCAAAATAGGGCAATGGTCAGAAGCAATCCTAGGAAGATGCGTGACAGTAACCATAGGGTATCTTTGGAGCCATTGGGGAGTGGCCAAGGCTCTATCAAGTCTCTCCCATACTCGAGCAGACCCCTGCCGATTATTGCACCAAGTGAATTGGGATCCCGAATACCCCATATCCAAAAGCCCTGAAGAGCCAATGAAAGTTCTGAATTCGTTGATATCAGCTGAGCCTGAAACCCGTCTGCCTCCACGTTTTTCATTAGCCTCAATGATACAGTTGAAATCCCCCGCAACAATAGACGGCACACCTTGAGCAAGGAGGGAAAGCAGTTCAGACCAAAGAATTCTTCTCTCCCGATAGTCCGTGCTAGCATAAACTGCCGAAAGAAACCAGGGGGCAGAAGATCCCTCAGAGATCATGAGACCGATATGCTGATTGCACTGATGAAAAGCATCAATCCTGACTGCAGAGGTGCGCCATATAGCCAATATACCCCCGACAGACCTTCAGCCTCCACAGCATAAGATGACCAAGTACGGGCAATCTATCTACGAAAACGGAGAAGACTATCCCCGAAAGTCTGGTCTCCAAGAGGACACATATATCAAAGTGGTGTAATTGCAATAATCTACTGAAGGAGGATCGAAAAGAAGGCTTTCGAGCTCCTCTAACATTCCATAGTAAAATCTTCATTTATAGGATAGAGGAAGATGGGACCCCTCCTTGATCCTCTATCATATCACTATCAACAAGACCCCTATTCAACTGAGGGCCGTCGTCAGGCTTCAGTAATGGATTGATCAGCATTCCATCCGAACCTGGATCAGACACATCTAAACAGGAAGACTGTGCCTGAGATAAGGAACCAGGGCCCAATCCCTTAGGTTCACCAATAGCATCAGCCAATGGAAGACCGGCCCCCCCAGCAGCTTGGACCCTCACCGCCTCCTGGGCACCAACTTGAAAACACGGGACCTGATCCGACTGGCTTGGAGAGAAGCAACTCACCTCATTCTTTTTGGAGAAAGGAACCATCCCTTTTCCCTTCCTCTTATCAGATTTGGATAAAGTCCTAGGAGCCAGGGAAACCTCCGGTCTAGCACGCTTAAGGGGACCTGAGCTTGCTTCCCTACTCCCCAATTGACCATCATCATAAGCCACTGAAGCTAGAGAGGAGAAGGGGTTATGGATCACAGTTGGGTGGTTCAATTCGGGTTTCAGAGAACCCAGCTTATCAGCAGCTTTCAAGTTCAGAACTGGAGCCATTGAAACGGCACGCAAGCCCTGAACCGGCACGGGATCCATTCCGTTGACCAAACCTTCATCTTCCTTCCCAGGGCGCGACACCACGGCTGCTGGCCTTGATGCCGATCGCGAAGACGAGGAGGACCTCCAGCGAGCAATCTTAACCGAGCTGCCCACCCTTCAGCCGATTCACCGGCGCCCGAAGAGAGCCCCTTCTTCACGCCTGGGACGCTGAACCAGAGCCAGGAGATGAAGACGAAGCCGGCACCGAAGCCTTCCCCTTCACCACCGTCTGGGGGATAGAAGGAACCGCCCGCTTCCGGATAGCAACCAGCCACGGTCCAAACATGGAAATGGAATCGGAGCCAACCCCATCAGGACGTCCCGACTGGGAATAGGGGCCATCCAAATGCAGAGAGGCACATCTCAAGCAGACTCCCTCCAAGCTTTCATAGACGAAACTCTGCCAAAATGGTAGAAAGCTCCCCTGAATCCGTGTGCCTGGCCGGAGAGGGCGACGAAGGTCGACGCGAAGACAGGCCCTCGCATAACCCCCCTAGATTTCGCCAAGGTAGCCGCATCTACACAGACGAAATCTCCAGCTGATACAAGAATGGCTCTGAGGAACTCCTCCTTCCAGAACTCAAGAGGCAGAAGCGGCAATCTCACCCATACCAGAGCAGATGAAACGGAGTCCTCCGCCGGAGTAAACTCCGGCCTCCACGGCTCCGTGCCAACCACCTGGCCATTGATCACCCATGGTCGCTGCAGAACCAGGCTACAAGCTTCTTTGGAGTCGAATCGGAAAACATGGCATCTGAATGCCAGAGAAATGGGGACGATGGCGCCTGAGATTCCAGCTCGCCTGAATTCCCTGACGAAGGCTTCAGCCGGAATCCATCGATGGAACGACCGACAATCACTGCCTTCTGCTGCCAGCCCAACACCTCCGCTTCAAGCTCCGCCCGGGACTTTAATCACCTCTGGGAATGATGCCTGCAGCATCTCCACAACAGCTGGCGAAGGGGACTCTGTAACCCATTGAAATCCGGTCGTCGACGTCCTCCTCCAGGCATCCGGCTACCTTCAGCCGAATCAGAGGCCATAGGAAGGGAGGGAATGACGAAGGGAAGAAAACAAGAGGAGCCGAAGCAACAGAGATGAAGAACAGGCAACGATCGGGGAAGAAGAATACGGATGCACGAATCTTAAAGCAGGAAGCAAGAGAAGAACCGGAGCACTAGGGTGCACGATTCTTAATTTTTGTTTGAATTAGTCAGTTGCTTGCACTCCTGCCACCTCATATTCCTGGGCAGCAAGTGTTCCTGATGTTCGCTCGAGTGGACTGAGCCTCTTCCTCTTTTCTGGGGTAGGAGACCGGAGAGGGACCAGCTTTTTTGGTAGGAAAATGAAGTCAGGCTGGTCCAAAAAAATAACATGGAAGAATTGCTAGAAGGAAAGATCTAGAATATATATATATATATATATATATATATGATGATGCTCGATCACCTGTGTTGAGCACCGGGAAGACAGATCTGGTCGCCGATGAGATTCTTGCTCAGCCGAACAACCTGCAAGAAGTCTCAAGACTGGAGGAGTTCTCCGGTGTGGACCCTCCGACGCCTAAGTCAGCGATCAAGGTCACAGCTGAGGAAGAGCTCGAGGGAGCTCTTTTGGAGTGGAGAAAGCTCTGAGATAGAGTTTCTCCGGATAATAGAATGAGAGGGTGCTTATTTGTGCATACCTAAATCTCTTGCAGACTTACTCTTTATAGGCAGTTGGGACCTACATGGGGATTAGCTGCATGACATTCCGCGAGCGGGGGATGTCTGTGGGACACGTGGGGGTTACGTGAATCTAGGGCTGATTGGTGGGTCCTATCCATCGGAGAGGAAAAGCTGGCAGTTGGTGGGCCAAGTCCCATCAGTCGGTGGAGTCAGCGATAGGTGGGCCTGGTCCCATCGATGGCGTGGTAAGGCAGTAAGTGGGCCAGATTGCGTCAGGCTACGCTGGTCAGAAGGGTGATGGTTCTGGCAGACGTGGGGCCGACCTAAAGAAGTCGGGGCCGCCTTGGCTACCTTGGAGACGCCAGGACCGACGGGGCCAACCTGAAGAGGTCAAGGCCACCTCGGCTAATCTGGAGACGCTGGGGCCGACGGGGCCAACCTAAAGAGGTTGGGGCTGCTTCGGCTACCTTGGAGATGCCGGGGCCGATGGGGTCGACATGAAGAGGTCGGGGCCGCCTCGGCTATCTTGGAGACGCCGGGGCCGACGGAGCCGACTTGAAGAGGTTGAGGCTGCCTCGGCTGACTTGGAGATGCCGGGGCCGACCTGAAGAGGTCTGGGCCGCCTCGGCTGACTTGGAGACGCCGAAGACGCCGGGGCCGACGGGGCCACCTGAAGAGGTTGGGGCCACCTCGGTTGACTTGGAGACACTGGAGACGCCGGGGCCGACGGGGCCGACCTGAAGAGGTCGGGGCCGCCTTGGCTGACTTGGAGACGCCGGGGCCAATGGGGTATGTTTGCGTCATGTGGTTGATTTTGCCATGATTACCCTTGTGGCTTTATTAGCTACATCATTAGCCACATCAGATGCCCCCCCGCTCCTGAGCACAAAGGGCCACGTGTCGTTGTCCTTTGGCAAAAGGGGCACGAAAATTTAAAAATTGATAACCAGTTATGGGTGCCTTTAACGGCGGGTGAGCTAGCGTAGCTTCCCGAGGCGATGTCGCTTCGCAAATCTTCCGTAATCATGTGGTTGGTGGGAGCTGACGTCGGTTCCGATGTCTCGAGGGGGTGTTTCTCGGAGGATGGGAAAAAGGTAGGCGCCATCATTGCCTCCCCGCTTTTCAAGTAACGCCATTGGCCGGAGATCCTAGTCCTCGGCGGAACCGAGGCAGCATGCCTCGGGTGTGGGCGAAAAGGCCGGCCTGAGAACCCAGCGCAATAGGTGAAGGCCACGCGGTGAATTCTTGGGCGATGTGATTTGAAATTAGGGTATAAAAGGTGCTCCATGGGCTCGGGGGAGAGCTTTACATCGCAATTACTTCCCTGCCTCCTTCCTTCTTGAGCTCCCTTGCGACCCGAGACCTTCAGCCTTCGTCTTCTTACTAAATTCCACATTGGTTTCCATTCTTCACCCTTAACCTTTGATCCATGGACCGTAGGGCCATTAAAGAGGGTAAGAGACCAGTGGTAGAGTCATCCCCTTCACCTAGTAAGGACCGCACTTCGACTGTCAGCCAAATGCCTCGGCCGCTAGGTGGGATCACGATCCGCGACCTTCCGGGGGTGAGTGACTAACCATCTGCCCAAACTCCTCTAGTGAGAGCAGTTCCTATTTCCTCCCGTTGTCTGGCATCTCCTCCGGTAGCTAGCCTTGACCCGGCAGGGCCGGGGGGTTGCTTCCACCATGACCCCTAAAAAGGTAGAGGCCCTTAGGGTCATGTATAGGGTTCCTAATTTTATCCATCTGTCCGTGCCAGGACTTAAAGACAGAGTAACCTCCGTCCTCCCGGTCGGGTCGCTCTTACGAAGAGTTCTTTTGGTGCAGGCTGCGCTTCCTTTCCACTCCTTTTTCATGAATCTTCTGAATAGATATAGGTTAGTGCTGGCACAGCTGACTCCGAACTTGATTCGGATCTTCTGTGCCTTCATCATCCTTTGTCATTTCCAGGGTTCCGTGGCCAGCCTGTCTCTGTTCCGGGCTTTTTACAAGCTCCGCCACCAGGGCGAGGGGGCCTGTGGGTGTTTACCGCTAGGCTGGGTAGGACCCTTCCTTTAGGTCTTCATCCAAAATCAGAGGGTGGAAATCTCGATTTCTTTTCGCCCATGTGGAGGGAGTGAGGACCGATTGGGGGGAACCGGATGTCAGCTCCAACGAGAACTCGGCTGTGAGTGATAAGGATGGGGAACTCTTCCGCCACTTCTTGTCCTCCCAGATTCCTTCTTACAAGGATCTTCTATCCGAGGAGAACTTGTATGAGGCCGAGTTGGCCTCGGCAGTCGGTGAGCACAGAAACCCATTCTTCTCGCCCTAGGCTGGGCGTTGCCCTTATCCATTTTGCCATTCATTGCCTCACCCTCCATCTCTTCTCTTCTCTCTCTTTTTCTACTTCTTCTTTTTTTTTTTACTGATGTGTATTTTTTGTGCAGCAATGAGGATTCCTGTAGAGAAATTTGAGACCCTCGCATGTCAAAAGCGGCTGGCGGCTAACGGGCAGGCGAGGATAGCCAAGAGGACACGAAGAGGAGCCCGTGTCAAACGGCCGAGGTCTCAGAAGCCCCCACAGCCCAGGCGCATGCGAGAGAGCCGGTTAAGGAGGCACCAGCTGAAGGAGCAGTTCCCGGGCCAGCCGGGGCTGAGACGGAGGAGGGGGAGATCCCGGCCACCACTGAGGCTGTCATGGTGGTGCTAGATCCTGAGGAGGAAGTCCCTGCAGCTGCCGATTTAGCCGAGGCGGGGTAGGTTGCAGTTGCTAGAAGCCATCCGGCTCCCGCTGAGCCAGAGATGAAGAAGGCACCCACCTCAACCGGAAAGGGGGTGGTTACCATCAGAAGCTCCAATGCCGGGGTGAGGAGGCCCCGTGAGCATAAGGCCGAGCCGGGGAGCTCATCCCAGCGATCCGTGCACCGCTCGGATCGGCGGCCGGTCGACGAGGTGCTGGGGGGGCCAGCGCGGCCGGCGCCCAAGTCTCTACTATGGAGGACACCGCATGAGCCGCCCTCCTCCTGTCAAGGGCGCGGACTTCGGTGACCGACGAAGAGATGGGGCGACAGTCCCATGCCACCGTCCTTGATATGGTGATGGTAAATGCTCCAGGTAATCCTTTGAACATAATCTCTTTTTTGACATACCTTGGTCGATATGTGGCTGACGAATTCCTCTGGTGCAGCTGGCCAATGGGGCCTTTTCCCTTCGTGCGGCGGCGACCCATACAGGGGAGGCGCTCGCACGCACCCTCGGGCGGGTCGACAAGTACAAAGAGCAGAGTCGTGCGCTGTCCGAGAAGCTTGCTCGGCAGGAGGAGGAGGCCAAGGCTCGGGAAGAGGACCTGAGCGGCCGAGCGAGAGAAGCGGAGTGCCGAGCCGAAGTTGAAAAAGGCCGAGTCACCGCGGCTGAGACCAGGCTGGCGTTGATATCAGCCAGGCTGGAGCGGCTGGCAAAATGATCGAGGAGCTGACCCTCCAGCTCCAGCGGTCAGAAAGTCAGGTCAAAACGGCCATGGACGAGGTCGAGCCATGATGGAAAGGGCCACAGTGGCTGATAGAGTGGCGGTTGATGCAAGCCATGAGCGGGCTGGGGCGGTGGCCCACGCTCACGAAGCTAGCACCCGCATCAAGGAGGCTGAAGGCAAGGCTTGGACGGCGAGGTGCGGATTAGGGAGGCTAAGGGCGGGGCCGAAGCACGAATCCGTGAGGCCGAGGCCAGGGCGGAGGCACAGATCCGGGAGGCTGAGGCCAAAGTGACCAACGCCATCGCCGATTTTAAGGCCTCGGTGGAGTTTGAGCAGGAGGTCATCGAAGCCAGTTTTGATGCCTATGTGAAGGGCTTCAAACTTTGCAAGGTGAAAGTGTCCGTGGCCCTTAATATTAACAGCTCCGATCTTGAAAAGATCCAGCCCGGGGATCTTAGCGAAGAACCAGCGGAGGAGGAAGAGGACAGAGAGGAGCCGGGGCCGAGCGAGCCTTGAAATAGCCTTGCATTTTTGTTTTCTACACTTTGTATTTTTCCCTTTCCTTTTGCAATCATTCTAAAGTACTTAATGAAAAAGGAGTTATTCTGCAAATTTCTTGTTTTTTGCTTGCGAGTATCATGTATGTCGAAGGCGCCGCGACGGATCCCTGGACTTAGGCATGAGGGTAACCGAATAGGTTTGCAGGAATTTGCGCCGCTGGATAGGCTTATAATTAGCTAGGGTAACATGGCACCAGCTACGGTTTAGGAACGCCTTTAGAGTTCTCCCACGAACTCAGAGAGTCCTCACTGAGGCAATCTACTCATAGCTAGAAAGATCTTTCCTTTAGATGGCTCTCCGTGCCTTGTCTACTTTCTTGACAATAACTTGAACGAGTCGACAAGAATAACTCAGCGAAACAGCTTGAATAGGCACCAGGCTATAAGATTCAAGGAGGCATCTTTGGAAGCCGACTCCAAAGGCTACCCTGGTGGGCGAAGTCTATTGGGGACGGCGCGGAACCGAGCAACATCCTTTTAGTCATGGTACCAATGAGCTCTGACCTTGAACCGCCTTGGGGACTGCGTGCCAAGGCCAAGGCCAAGAGGAAGAGCCGGGGCAAGACCGACCAGGGTGAGGTCGGGGCGAAAGCCCAAGGTCGGCGCCGGGGCAGAAGCGGGTGCCCATCAGCCAATTAGCCCTTGGCCGCTAAGGTAGACTTAGAGCTGCTGAGGCAAAATTGTGGTCATCAAAAGCCTTTTAAACCCTAAAGGGCAACCTGAGAGTTAAGAGTCATCAGGTTCCTTTTGAACCCCGAAGGGTGACCTAGAGTTGAGAGTCATCAGGTTCCTTTTAAACCCCGAAGGATAACCTGAGAGTTGAGAGTCATCAGGTTCCTTTTGAATCCCAAAGGGTGACCTGAGAGTTGAGAGTCATCATGTTCCTTTTGAACCCCGAAGGGTGACCTGAAGTTGAGAGTCATCAGGTTCCTTTCGAACCGCCTCAGGGGGTTTAGGAACCGCTGCGAGGGGCGACTCGACTGGTTACGAAGCCTTTAGGGACTTGAACGACTCGGGGGCACCATCGTGCCGGGGCCGAGTGGTGTCCCATGGGCTGTGATGCGGCGATGTCCTTTTGAACCGCCTCGGGGGTTTAGGAACCGCTGCAAGGGGCGACTCGATCGGTTACGGAGCCTTTAGGGACTTAAAGACTCGGGGGCACCACCGTGCTAGGGCCGAGTGGTGTCCCATGGGCCGCGATGCCGGCGAGGTCCTTTTGAACCGCCTCGGGGGTTTAGGAACTGCTATGAGGGGTAACTCGACTGGTTATGGAGCCTTTAGGGACTTGAACGATTCGGAGGCACCGCCGTGCCAGGGCCGAGTGGTGTCCCATGGGCCGCGATGCCGGCGAGGTCCTTTTGAACTGCCTCGGAGGTTTAGGAACTACTGCGAAGGGTGACTCGACCGGTTACGGAGCCTTTAGGGACTTGAACGACTCGGGAGCACTGCCGTGCCAGGGCCGAGTGGTGTCCCATGGGCCGCGATGCCGGTGAGGTCCTTTCGAACTGCCTTGGGGGTTTAGGAACCGCTGTGAGGGGCGACTCGACCGGTTACGGAGCTTTAGGGACTTGAACGACTGGGGGCACCATCGTGCTGGGGCCAAGTGGTGTCCCATGGGCCGCGATGCCGGCGAGGTCCTTTCCTGGGATCTGGTCCTTGGATACGAGGAAGAAATGGCTTTGGTGATGAAGAAAATCCTTTATTGCTCACAGCATAAAGAGATACATCATTGATAATATTGACGGAGGTTGTCCGCATTCTAGGTACGCAGGATAGGTCGGCCGTTGAGCTCTTCAATTCGGCTATGCTCCTTGGCGGAGCACCTCGGTGACGCGGTAAGGACCTTCCCAATTGGTGGACAGCTTGCCCTCCTCCGTTGGCTTGGACACCTCAGCCTTTCTTAAAACCAGATCTCCAGGGTGAAACACTTTGGGACGGACCCGGGCATTATAATACTTGGCTACTCGTTGGCAAAAAGCTGCCATACGTAACTGTGCCCGATCGTGTGCTTCATCGATGAAGTCGAGGTTAGCTCTCAGCTGGGTGGAGTTGTCTTCCTGCTGTAGGACTCCATGCGCGGGCTTGGCAATCCGATCTCCACAGAAATGACCGCCTCGGACCCGAAGGCTAGACTAAAGGGTGTTTCGCCTATCGGAGCCCTCAGGGTTGTGTGGTAGGCCCACAGTACGCTAGGAAGCTCCTCCACCCACCGACCTTTGGATCCATCCAGCCGAGTTCTGAGCCCCTTGAGAATGGTGCGGTTCATAACCTCGGCCTCCCCATTGGTCTGTGGGTGGCCGATGGAAGTGAATCGATGGTGAATGCCCAGTTCGTTGCAGAAAGTCTTGAATGTGGCGTTGTCAAATTGGCGGCCGTTATCGGTGACGAGAGTGTGAGGTAGGTCGAAGCGACATATGACTGACTTCCAGAAGAAGGCTTTGACTTTGTTCTCAGTGATCTTGGCCAGTGCCTCAACCTTGACCAACTTGGTAAAGTAATCGATGGCGACAATCAGGAACCTTCGTTATCCTGAAGCCGGGGGGAATGGTCCAAGGATGTCCATCCCCCATTGGGCAAAGGGCCACGGAGCCGAGAGTGGATTCAAAGGGACAGAGGGTTGGTGCTGGATATGCGCGTGGCACTGGCAGCCGTCACATTTCTGGACCAACTTGGCGGCATCGTCCCTCATGGTAAGCCAGAAATACCCTTGACGGAGGGCCTTTGGGCCAAGGACTTGCCCCCCAGGTGATTCCCACAGACACCTTCATGAATTTCTCTGAGGATGTAATCGGCGTCGGCAGGTCCTACACACTTGAGTAGGGGGTAAGAAAAAGATCTTCGGTACAGGCGTCCGTCCAAGAGGGTGAATTTGGAGGCTCTTCATTTGAGTAGCTTAGCTTCGTCACGATTGTCAGGAAGGGTGCCGTCCGTGAGGTACCGGATGTAGGGATCCATCCAGGTTGGCTCCTGGGTCAGTAGGAGGACCTCTTCTTTGTCTTCTATACTGGGCCTTTCCAGGTGCTCGATGTAGGCATCCCTCGTGAAACCATCAGCGGAAGTGGCCAACGGGAGAGGGTGTCGGCCTTGGCATTCTCACCCCGAGGGATATAGCTGATGCTGAAATAAGTTAGTGGAGAGATCAAGAGCCAAACCTTATCCAGGTACCGGGCCATGGTGGAGTCACGCGCCTCGTACTCTCCGTTGATTTGCCCGGAGACAAGTTGCAAGTCAGTGAAAGCTCTAAGGTGTCGTATTCCAAACTCCTGAGTGAGCCTTAGCCCTGCTAGCAGGGCCTCGTATTCGGCCTGATTATTACTGCTTCAAATAGGAACCGGAGGGCACACTCTACCATCTCTCCATCTGGGCCCACAAGAATGAGGTCGGCGCCGCTTTCTTGGGAGTTCGAGGCGTCATCCACATGAAGGATCCAGGATTCTCTATCGTTGTTTGGCTCGACAACGGGCTGCTCCGCGAGCCTCCTCGGTCGGCTCCTCTGCCCAAGTGCACTCGATCAAGAAGTGGCCAGGACCTGGGACTTCAGGGTAGGCCGAGCTTGAAAGAAGAGATCGAACTCTTTCAGCTTGATGGCCCATTTAGCTAGTCGGCCCGAGGTGTCTGGTCGAGCCAGGATGGCTCGAAGGGGCTGGTCCGTGAGCACCATGATAGGATGGGCTTGAAAATATGGGTGGAGGCACCGAGCAGAGACGATCAGAGCAAAGATGATCTTTTCTGTCTTGGAGTATCTGACTTCCGCATCGTGAAGCACTTTGCTCACATAGTACACAGGTCTCTAGATCCCGCCGTTCAAGGCGCACCAGAACAGAGCTAACAGCCTCCGGGGAGGCGGCAAGGTAGAGAAAAAGGTTCTCTCCATCTTTTGGCTTCGACAAGAGTGGCGGGGAGGACATGAACGCCTTCAAGCCATCGAAAGCCCTTTGACAATCGTCCGTCCATTCGAAGCTATTCACCTTCCGCAGGGATTTGAAGAAGGGCAAGCATCGCTCGATCAACTTGGAGAGGAAACGGCTTAGGGCCGCCACCCTCCCCGTGAGCCGTTGCACCTCCTTCTTGCTAGATGGCGGCCTCATATCGAGGATGGCACTGATTTTCTCGGGGTTCGTCTCAATCCCTTGCTGGGTTACCATGAAGCCTAAGAACTTGCTCACCGTTACGCCGAAGGCACATTTTTTAGGATTCAGCTTAACTTGAAAATGGCGAAGGTTGTTGAAAGTTTCTTCTAGGTCGAGATGTGGTCGGAAGTGCGGGTGCTTTTGGTCAACATATCGTCCACGTAAACCTCCATGTTTCGGTTTAGTTGATCTTGGAAGACTTTGTTCATCAGCCTTTGGTAGGTCGCTCCGGCATTCTTAAGGCCGAAGGGCATCACCTTATAGTAGTAAATGCCTTTCTCCATCATGAAAGATGTGTGCTCCTCGTCGGCGGGGTCCATCTTTATTTGATTATACCTGGAGAAGGCATCCATGAAGCTAAGAAGTTCATGGTCGGAGGTGGAACCAGCTGGTCGATCCGGGGCAAAGGAAAACTATCCTTCGGGCACGCCTTATTCAAGTCGGTGAAGTCGATGCAGATCCTCCAGCTCCCATTCGCCTTTCGCACCAAGACCACATTGGCCAACCAGGTGGGGTAATGTGCCTCTCGGATATGACCGGCGCTGAGTAGCTTGTTGACTTCTTCGTCAATGGCCTTTTGCCGTTCGGGAGCAAAGCTTCTCTTCCTTTGGTGGACCAGACGACACTTTGGGTCAACATTGAGCTTATGGGTGATCACCTCCGGAGGGATGCCGAGCATGTTGAATGCCGACCAGGCAAATATATCCAAGTTGGCCTGCATAAAAGCCAGGAGACGGTCGCGATCTTCTGGAGGGAGGAGCCCGCTGATGCGCACAGTCCTTGTCGGGTCATCTCCGAGGGGAAAAGTTAGGAGCCACTCAGCCGGCTCTCCTCCTTTGTTGGACTCTCTGAGGTCAGACACTTCCGAGGCCGACTCGGCCTCCTGAGGGCTTGATGCTGTGTGATAACAAGGCAAGACCGGTTGACCTCGCCCTGTATCTCTCCGATACCTCCATTAGTGGGGAACTGCACGAGCAAACATCAGGTGGAGATGATTGCGTCCAACAAATTTGGCCTGATCATCCGAGGATGGCATTGTATGCCAGAGGGACCCGTACGACCAAAAACTTTATGATGACTGTGCTTTGGCATGGCGGCGTTCCGACCATCACAGGCAAGGATACTTCGCCCTCGACCCTCACCAAATTCCCGTAAATCCAACTAGAGGGTCGCCATGGGTTGAAGAGAGTCAAGAGACAATCCCATCCTAACAAATGAATCGTAGGTAAGGATGTCAGCTGAGCTGCCACTATCAACTAATATCCTTTTTACAGGGTATTTGGCGATCATCATGGAGACGACGATGCCTTCATTATTTACATTTTCAACAACTGTTGACCCCCCCCAGGAACTACATCATCCAGCACCTCATCCCCTCTCAGCTGCTTAGATGAAGAAGCCGCTCCCCAATATACCATCATGACCGTCCTTTGTGGGGGTGTTGTCGACGGTGGCCTGAACGGGCGGGGGCCCCATGAGGGCCGGCAGCGGTGGCGGTGCCTTTTGGATATACTTTCGAGGTAGCCCCGTCGAATGAGCTCCTCAATGGCTTGCTTCAAGTTGTAGCAACTGTCGATGTCGTGGCCATAGTCTCGGTGGAAGCGGCAGTAGCGGCTTTTGTCGCGAGAGGTGCCCTTCTTCATGGGAGGAGGTCGTTGGAGGTAAGGCTCACCTTCAATCTCCATAAGGATGTGAGAGCGAGGGGAAGAAGAGGTGCGAGCTCGCCCTCCCATGGAGCGAGACTTCGGCGTTCACGATTTGGCCGGCGGGACGGTTCGGGCTGTCGAGGCAAGAAGGTCCACTTGGCTCCGGATGGGCAGGCTTGCGGCTGAATCCCCTCAAGGACTCTCGGCGGGTGATGTCCGCCTCATCCGCGAAGATGTACTTCTGAGCCCGGAGAAGGAGGTCGGAGTAGGAGCCCTGGGTTTCTTATCCAAAGAGAAGGTGAAGCAGGATGGAAGGAGTCCTCGCTTCAGGGCTAACGTCGCCACTGCGTCGTCCAAGTGATAGACTTCAAGGGCGGCGGTCTTGAATCGGGCCACAAAATCTAGTAGCGACTCCTCCTCCTTTTGTCGTACGGAGAAGAGGCTGTCAGCGACCCTCGGATCCGTTAGCAAGCATCAAAATGCGCCAAAAAGGCCCTTTCCAGCTCTCGAAAGGAATCAATGCTGTGAGGGGACAGGCGCATGTGCCAGGCACGGGCAGCTTTTCTTATAGTGGCGGGGAAAGCCTTGCATAGAAGAGCGTCCATAGCACTCTGGACCTGCATCATGGCCTTGTAGCTCTCGAGATGATCGAGAGGATCTGTCATACCATCGTACGGATCTATTTGAGGGAAACATAACCTAGAGGGTACGGGCTCCTTCAGTATCTGACGGGTGTAAGGAGGACGAGTATCATACTCTTCCTCTGGCTGGTTGTTGCTTTTCCTGGAGAGCTCGTCCAACCATCGGTGGTATTCCTTCAGGCGCTCCTCCGCCTGGGATTGATCGTCGGGGCCCTCCTGGGTGGTTCAGAGGATGAGGAAGAAGAAGAGGAAGATGGGGACGGATGCGGAAAGTGGGACTTCCGTTTCAGTTCCTCCTGGCATTATGGCCCCGGAGGAGGTTTGCTCGGGCCATAGCCGGGGGATCATGGCCGCTTAAGGGGCTCACGACGGGCTTCCTAGGGGAAGCCTGGCGACGACCAGCCTCTCACTGGGGAGAGCTCTCCTCTGTTGGGTGGTGGCCATGGACTGCTGCTCCTGAAGTCCATGGACCATGGCGGTGAAAGCTTGGACTTGTCGGGTAAGGGCCGATAGCTGATCAACTGAGGTGGCTGCGTCTGGTGGCGGGCAAGCGATGGGAGGATTGGCAGCGGGAGGTTGGCCTCCTGCTGCCTAGTTGGTGGAGGGTGCCCCCAGGGTAACTGGTAGAAGCGTCTTGAGCCCTCGTCATCACCATTGCTAATAGAGGGAGAAGAAATGCTGCATAGGTCGTATCTTTCTTTCTCTCACCCCTACCTGGCGCGCCAATCTGATGATGCCCAATCACCTATGTTGAGCGCCGGGAAGATAGATCTGGTCGCCGATGAGATTCTTGCC
>UESW01001894.1:139472-167719 GCA_900491605.1 Calamus simplicifolius
AGAAATGCTGCATAGGTCGTATCTTTCTTTCTCTCACCCCTACCTGGCGCGCCAATCTGATGATGCCCAATCACCTATGTTGAGCGCCGGGAAGATAGATCTGGTCGCCGATGAGATTCTTGCCCAGCCGGACAACCTGCAAGAAGTCCCGAGATCGAAGGGGTTCTCCGGTGGGGACCCTTCGACGCCCAAGTCAGCGATCGAGGTCACAGCTGAGGAAGAGTCCGAGGGAGCTCTTTTAGGGTGGAGAAAACTCTAAGATAGAGTTTCTCCCAGATAATAGAATGAGAGGGTGCTTATTTGTGCATACCTAAATCTCTTGTGTTCTTACTCTTTTATAGGCAGTTGGGACCTGCATGGGGATTAGCTGCATGACATTCCGTAGGGGGACATGTCTGTGGGACATGTGGGGGTTATGTGAAGCTAAGGCTGATTGGTGGGTCCTGTTCCATTGGAGAGGGGAAGCCGGCGGTTGGTGGGCCAAGTCCCATCAGTTGGCAGAGTCAGCTAGTAGATGGGCCTAGTCCCATCGACGGCATGGTTAGGCGGTAGGTGGGCCAGATTGCGTTAGGCTACACTGTTCAGAAGGGTGATGGTTCTGGCAGACGTAGGGCCGACCTAAATAAGTTGGGGCTGCCTCGGCTACCTTGGAGACATCGGGGTTGACTTGAAGAGGTCGGGGCCAACGGGGCCGACCTGAAGAGGTCGGGGCCGCCTCGGCTAACCTGGAGATACTGGGGCCGACCTGAAGAGGTCAGGGCCGCCTCGGCTACCTTGGAGATGCCGGGGCCAACGGGGTCAACCTGAAGAGGTTGGGGCCGCCTCAGCTATCTTGGAGATGCCGGGGCCAACGGGGCCGACCTGAAGAGGTCGTGGCCGCCTCGGCTGACTTGGAGACGCCAGGGCCGATGAGGCCAACCTGAAAGGTTGGGGCCACCTCGGCTGACTTGGAGACACCGGGGCTGACCTAAAGAGGTCGGGGCCGCCTCGACTGACTTGGAGACGGCAGGGCCGATTGGGTCGACCTGAAGAGGTCGGGGCCGCCTCCGCTAACTTGGAGACGTCGGGGCCGACCTGAAGAGGTCGGGGCCACCTCGGTTGACTTGGAGACGGGGCAGATGGGGCCGACCTGAAGAGGTCGGGGCCACCTTGGCTAACTTGGAGACGTCGGGGTTGCCGCGGGTAACTTGGAGACGCCGGGGCTGACCTGAATAGGTCCGGGCCATCTCGGCTATCTTGGAGACGTCGGGGCCAACGGGGCCGACCTGAAGAGGTCGGGGCTGCCTCGGCTGACTTGGAGATGCCGGGGCCGGCATGAAGAGGTCGGAGCCGCCTCGGCTGACTTGGAGATGCCGGGGCCGATGGGGCCAACATGAAGAGGTCGGGCCGTCTCGGCTGACTTGGAGATGTCGTGGCCGACGGGGCCGACCTGAAGAGGTCGGGGCCGCCTCGGCTGACTTGGAGATATCGGGGCCGACGGGGCCGATCTGAAGAGGTCGGGGCCGCCTCGGCTGACTTGGAGACGCCGGGGCCGACCTGAAGAGGTCGAGGCCGCCTCAGCTGACTTGGAGACGTCGGGGCCGACCTGAAGAGGTCGGGATCGCCTCGGCTGACTTGGAGACGTCGGGGCCGACGTGGCCGACCTAAAGAGGTCGAGGCCACCTCGGCTAACATGGAGACATTGGGGCCGACAGGGCCAACGGGGCTGACCTGAAGAGGTGGGGCCACTTCGATTGACTTGGAGATGCCATGGCCAATGGGGTCGACCTGAAGAGGTCAGGGCCGCCTCGGCTAACTTGGAGACGCCGGGGCCGACCTAAAAAGGTCGGGGCTGCCTCGGCTATCTTGGAGATGTCGGGGCCAACCTGACGGCGTCGGGGCCGCCTTGGCTGACTTGGAGATGCCGGGGCCGACGGGGCCGACCTGAAGAGGTCGGGGCTGCCTCGGTTGACTTGGAGACGCCGGGGCCGACGGGGCCGACTTGAAGAGGTCGGGGCCGCCTCGGCTGACTTAGAGACTCCGGGGACAACGGGACCGACCTAAAGATTCGGGGCCGCCTCTGCTGACTTGGAGACCAGGGCCGACGGGGCCGACCTGAAGAGGTCGGGGCTGCTTCGGTTGACTTGGAGACCGCCGGGGCCGACGGGACCGACCTGAAGAGGTCGGGGCCGCCTCGGTTGACTTGGAGACACCGGAGCCGACGGGGCCGACCTGAAGAGGTCGGGGTCGCCTCGGAGACTTGGAGATGCCATGGCCGACGGGGCCGACCTGAAGAGGTCGGGGCCATCTCGGCTGACTTGGAGATATCGGGGCCGACGGGATCGACCTGAAAAGGTCGGGGCCGCCTCGGCTAACTTGGAGACGCCGGGGCTGACCTGAAAAGGTCGAGGCCGCCTCGGCTGAATTAGAGATGCCAGGGCCGACGGGGTGTATTTGTGCCATGTGGTTGATTTTGTATATATATCAGAAACAGTTTGTACAAGGATTCAAGCTAGTGACAAGTTTGTGAATGATGCACGAATTTTTAACACGGATTGACAAAGTTACTTATGGACCTTAAGCACAAAGACTATATCTTAGTAAACGATAACAAAAGCTGATATAGCTTATTGGATGATATATTTAAGGAGAACAAAAAAACAATACGAATCATCTTATAAGCAGTGATCCATGCTATTGATTATTTTAGTGAAATTTCTAAGTTACAGAAATCATTTCAATCAGACAAGAAAATCAGCTCAACAATAAATTTCTTCTTATTGTCTTTGTCAGCTATATTTAAATGTTATGCTATTTAGGATTATTCACACACACAAAATTGTAGGATAGCAATTGACTTTATCATATGAACCCATGCTATTTTGGATATATAACACACACACACACACACACACACACACACACAAACTTGTAGGATGGCAATTGACTTTTTCATATGAACCCTGCCCCAGCCCCATCCAGCACCCCCTTGTCTCTCATGGCATGGTGCTAATTGATTGCTCATTTCATCACTGAAGTTTTCTGCTACTGATTTTGAAGTTTGTCTTCTTATTTTATTGGGTCAGAATAACATGATAAACAATTACTAACAAATTTTGATATTAAATTGTTAATTATTGTTATTATGTTTATGAAGAGATCACAGGTCCTTGGTGGTTATTGACCCTCACGAGAACAAAGTATATTTTTGTGATTCTATTAGACGTTCAACAGAAAAAAATTGAAAGGTGTTATTCATACGTAAGTATTTATTTCTTTATAATTTTAAAGCAATTTGCTTGGGTTATATCATTTAAGTCTCACACTATTATTATACTTTGCTATATCAGTGCACTCAAAATATAAAACGCTAAAGCTGACCGAGTTGCAAGAAAAATACTTACTTGGAGTCGGTTAAGGTATATTGAATTGCACATTCTTTTTTATAATTCATAAAATTAGATCTTATTTGTTTGAATCTTATAAAAACTTTTAAATTCATTTTTCTAGTGTCCTAAGCAACCATCAGGTGTTGAATGTGGCTATTATGTCATCATGTATATGAAGGAGATTATTGAAAATAATATCATTTCAACTAATGAAAAGGTATATTATTATTGCATATGTGATTCATATAAGTGGTACTTTATGGTTTAGATTTTATGTTGTGTTATTTATTCTGAGTAACTTATGTATATACGTTGTTTGGTGAGAAAAAAACTTATAAATAAGAAGAGTTCGACATTATGCACAAAGAATGGGTCGAGTATTTGCAAGATTTCATTTGAAGAAATGTTATGGAAATGTTTATTGAAGTTTGGATTATCTGAAAATGTTATGGATATTTGTATGACAGTATTGGATATTTCAATTCAATATATTTGAGGCTTTTTGGAATTGAAAGTATATGTTTGTATAACAGTATTGGATATTTTAATTTAATATTTTTATAATTTTTTTGGAATTGAAAGTATATGTTTGTATGACAGGATTATATATTATACTACGTTTTCAATATAAAAACGTAGTCTAAATGTACATAATAGACTACATTTTCTGATGAAAAGTAGTCTAAATATATTTAAAGACTACATTTTTTTTGACTTTTAACTATAATTTCTGATAAAACGTAGTCTAAATGTATTTAAAGACTACGATTTTTGACTTTTAACTATAATTTCTGATAAAATGTAATCTTTTTTACTTTATAACTATATTTTCTGATAAAAACGTAGTCTAAATGTATTTAAAGACTACATTTTTTTCAACTTTTAACTACGTCTAAAAATATAGTCTAAACGAGGGACTTTTAACTACACTCACCTAGAGTACGATTTAGAAAACATAGTCTATATAAAAGACTACATTTTTTAGATGTGGTATAATTAAAAAATCATTGTAGTGTGGTATCAGAGCAGTCATGCACTAATATTAATATTGTCATGATGTGTGATATGTGATATTCTTGACTTGTTTCATAATATTTGATATTTGGCTTGAATGTTTGGATGGTACATAAATATTTGATATTTGATATGCCGATATTTGGTATTTTTTACCGTGCACTGTTTGCTTAAAATTGAGCATGGGATAAAATCCCAAGATTTGTGGGCATGAGACTTGATCATGTTCTTTGCTTAAAAGTTGAGTATGGAATATAAATTCTGAGATTTGTGGGCATAAGACTTGATCATGTTCTTGATTTTTATCATGCTCAACCAGGATGATTCAAGAGGAAGGCTATATACCTCGGATTCCTTTCCCAAAAATGCATGGTAGGGATATTAAGAGCACATCATAAGGAAGGCTACTAATAGTACCTTGATGTGTTTGACCCAACTATCTTTGATCGAGAGAGCACAATAGGCTGCTAAGTAGTATCTGTAATTTAATTAATTGTCATATTGAGAATTACTTTTTAAGCCAAAAGGATCGATGATTTGATCACAGATATTTTCTAAGCTTTTTGATTTTCGTTTTCCTTTTCCCCCTCTCCACCATGCATTTCTTCCTTCACCATTTCCCAACGTGAAGCACTCCCAAGGGCATCTTCATGTCAGTCCCAACGTCCCAACTGTGTCTCGTTTCCTCAGGTGAAGCATCTTCATCGAGTTTTCTGTTTCCCAAAGCAACGTGAATTGAAGGACTCCCATGGAAGATGGGGAGGAATTCCTTTTATATAAAAGATAAATATTTATAAAAATTTAAAATATATTATGAGGCTGTAATTTTAGTATAATGCATACAAGAGAATTAAAATTATAATTAATATATTTAAACATGTCAGTGATTGATCGAAGTATGGATCTTTTATTGCTAATCACTATTACGGTTCATGAACATTATAAATGTACAATCTTATTCGGATTGTTGTGTAGAGATACTTAGTGAAGATATTATATATAATAAGATTATATAAGACTTGGGCCGACATAATTTGAATATTTATCTAAGTATCATTCTAAAGAATTCAATTTATGTTACAAAATGATCATATGTGCATCGACCTTAATACTGACTTGATCACATATGCCTTGATTGTGTTACTGAATCTTTAGATTTGTTTGTTCAAGCCTATTTGATGTTAGGCCCAATACTTACATTTTGGAGATTCATTAACACATTGGGCTAGGAATGTATTTAAAGATATGAATCCATAGCTTTTGAAAAGAAGCATAAAATAAATTTTCTTAAGTATTATGCGTGCAATTTATGATTTGATCATAAATTAACTATTTAACTAGTGAATCAATGGTACTTAAGGAACAAGAGATAACTAGAGGGTAAAATGGTTATTTCATCTAGCTCTAATTATGAACTAATTATGAAGGATTGAATTATATGTAATGATTATATCAGTGGATGACTCAAGTTTTTGAGTAAAAATTAATCTGTAATTTTCAAGAGTGCATTCTCAAGTTTTTAGTGGAATAACTTCAAGATTAATAAATTAAATAAATAATTAAGAAGTTTTAATTGAGTTTATTTAAGTTATTGAGCTTGAAATTATGGGTCCATAGTCCCACACTATCTTAGATTAATCACATCGAATACTCTTGGATTGAATAATTAATATGATTAATTATTTTATTTTTCTTAAATAAAATATTTATTAAAATTTTATAATAAAGAGTTTATTATGAAGATAAATAATCAATTTGATTGATTATTTTTTTACATCTATTTTGGTACAATAAATTGGTTATTGGATAAAATAACAATATGTTTAGACACATTGTTCATATAATAAGTTGATATGAATGGTGGCATATAAATGTTATTGTGGAATATCACATAAGAGAATTTTTGTTCTTGTAATTAGCGCATATAATGAATTAATGGAGGGAGAAAATTTTTAATTTTTGATATTTTTGATAATGTGATTATTAAAAATTAAAAATAAATAATAAATTTGATTTATTAGATATTTGAAATTTATAATATCTAAAATTATTAAATAAGATTTGATAATTTAGATATTATTATATTTAATTTAGATATTATTTGTAAATTAGTTAGAAATAAGAAAATAATTTTTTCCTTGATATGCTCAAGGAGTTGACGTACATGTGTAGAGGATTGTCTTTAAAATATGCACATGCGGTCAAAATGGATTGTAATAGATAAAGGTTATCTAAATTAAATTAATTCAAAAATAAATTAAATAATTTTTTTGATTCACCTAGAGCCTATAAATAGAGCATAAGGTGGACTTTTAGAGAGTGTGACAACAAAAGAAAAGTTTCTTTTTTCCTCTTTCTCCCTTTTGTGTGCCAACTCCTTTGTGAGAAATAGAGAAAATAAAGAGTGAGCCCACTCTCATAATTCGATATTGATCCTGAGAAATGTAAGGAAGACTTTGGTTTCATTTTTATTTTGTAGGTATTTTGTGACATACTTTAGCCCGTAAACTCTACCATGGGATTCTTTCTCTATAGCTTCGAATCTGGTAGTAGAGCGTGTCTGCTCTTTCGAGACCTCATCACATCGGTATGTTTTATGTATAGAAAAATTATATGATAAATTTTTTTTTGATATGACAATATTAATTTTATCCATATTAAATGATCTGCATGTTTTCGCTGCATATATATATATATATAGATATATATATATAGATTTTTTTTTGAATTCCAACAAGAACAACTTATAGGGCCAGTCTATTTGGCCCACACGTTTTCTTAGGAGCCCCCCACGCCGCTTTAAAAAAATTGGCATGTTTGCCCTTAAAAATTTTGGACCAAAATAACCCCCCCTCCAATCAGGCCCCCCCCCCAAAGCCCCTCCTCCCTTCCCTGCCCCTGCCCCCGCCTCCCTCATTTGGATCATCCATCGTTCTTTTTTTTTTCTCGGTTCCCTCTCCCTCCAAACAGCCCCTCCCCGCCTCCCTCACTCGAATCATCATCGTCATTTTTTTCCTCCCTCACTCGGATCACCATCGTCCATTTTTTTTCTCTATTCGTGCGTTGTTCGGCCCTGTGTGGCCGAACAAGTAAACTCTGTTCGGCCCCACAGGGCCGAACAACTTTAACATGTTTGGCCCTGATGGGCCGAACATCTTTCTTCTGTTCGGCCCACCAGGCCGAACAATAATTTTCTATATATTATAATTATAGAAGATTGTTGTTCGGTCTGATGGGCCGAACAGAAGAAAGCTGTTCGGCCCACCAGGGCCGAACATGTTAATGTTGTTCGGCCCCGTGGGGCCGAACAGAGTTTACTTGTTCGGCCACACAGGGCCGAACAACGCACAAATATAGAAAAAAAAAAAAGTCGACGGGTGATCGAGTGAGGGAGGCGGAGGGAGGGGCTGGCGGGGGGCTGTTTGGAGAGGGGAACCAAGGAAAAAAAAAATTTGGACGACGGGTGATCCGAGTAAGGGAGGTGCGGGGGGGAGGGGGGGGGTAGTTTAGGTATTTTCTAAATTTAGGGGGGTTAGTAAGTAATTTTGGGGGGGCTACTGAGTAAAAAAAAAAAGCTAAATAGAGGGGCTCCCAAGCAAAATGTGCGGGCCAAATATAATTTCCCCAACTTATATCATCCCTGAGCCATTCATATAGCTAGAGTGCCAAAAGCTTCGAGTTGTCACAATCTTTGTCCTGATAGTAGTATCTTGGACTTGGACTTTGCACAAAAACATGAGACAAAGCAACTTCGAGTTGTCACAATCTTTGTCCTGATAGTAGTATCTTGGACCCGTACTTCGCACAAAAACATGAGACAAAGCAAGCAGAAGGTCTAGGAAAACATCTACTCCTCTTGCTGTCTTTTAGTTTCTGGTTTTAACTACAGCATGTAAAACTTCTGTAGCTTTCCTGATATGAGAAGAAAGGTATGCAAATTGGAGTTCTCTAAATTGGCCTTCTGTTCATGAGTACCTCGATCAAGATTGAATTTTCTTTCACAACAAGACCTGATCTCTAAAAGCCTTATTACACTTGTTGGCATTTTATGGTTATCAAAGCTTGCAATTCTTAAGAAGCATTGTATTAGGCTATTTCCACTAAAAAGACATCATCACAATACTTTGCAAAATCGTGGCTGATATATTCATTTATTTCCTGGATAGCATATCTCCCTCACCTTACCTCTGCAATTGCTCTTGTCGAGTTGAGCATCTAAGCAAGGGCTGGTAGACGCATGCATTTGGAAGTTGCAATGCCTAATACTTGTGGATGCTCAAGACGCTCAACACTCGTGCCTAGTGTCTTAGTGACACTGCAACAAGACACCACTGCTACTGTATCAACTAGCATCATTACAACACACTCAAGACTATGCTCACTTGCCTAGGCACCTAGAACTTCCATGAACATGCAAATATGTAGCATCAACTCCTTGCAGGTGCATCATCAGCTCCAAGCTCAGGTGAAATTGTATGTAATCAAATTCTGGGGAGGGTCAATGACAAGTAGGATCTACACTTAGTTCAAAATATGCCTATTCAAACTTGAATCATGCTTGTTGACTTTAAGGTTGAAAAAAAGCCCGAATCATGCCTAAGCCACATGCCATGTTGCAGTTAAAGGCACATCAAAGTTCACCTTCGTTGATCCAGGCCAAGCCACAAGTGCCTAAAGGGTATATTTGGGTGCACATTGCGCACTATAAAGTCAAAGGGGCAACAAAGAAGTATGATAAGTATCAGTAGTGTTCCAAATGTTCAATTTTTGTGTCCACATGAGAGAAACTCAAAAAGGGGCCATGTGGGAAATCCTTAACCTATTATGCCTTTAACAAAATAGAGTGCCAGTTGAAAAAAAAAAAGGACTTATTTGAGAAGTCGTGCAATGAGAGACATATACACTGAATTTAATTTGAAACACGCAGATATAGTATCCTATTGATGATGATCCTATTTTATTTTATTTTATTTGGTAATCACTTACAGATATATCTCAATCTCTTGGAGATAATTTTCAACAATATCCATCGACTAATTAATTAAGTGATAACTATATCTCTTTTAAAATTTAAAATACCGACTTTAATAAGAGTAGGCGATGAAAGGGAGTTAAAAAAATATCTATAGGTTTTTGATATCACATCATACATAAGAAAATCATACGGAAGTAGAGAGAGATTTTGTTTTTGATCAAGAGCAAATCCTGAGTGCATACACCATTGTTCTGCGATTACTCATTGATTGGAAGCAATCAATCAACTTAATTAAGATCCAGATCCTCAGGAGGTAGATCATAAAACAATGGATGAAGGTAATACATTGATCCTGTTATTATTTCATGAATTAATCTATATAATTTATGTGTAGATTTTTTAATAGATCTCTAACAGTTGGTATCAGAGCCTCAATACCTCTGCCTTGTTTTACTGGGGAGTGTTTCCATTAATCTTTATTATTTTGGGATCTAATAAATTTTCTATAGCAACTTATGATCCCATTCTCATTGCTATTATCCCATTCTCATTACTCGTGTGGCGAGGCATTCTTGGTCTCTATTTCTCTTATATCATAAACGCCTCTATTTCTCTATTAGGGACGTACCAATAAGGGAGGCTGCTAGTAGTATTCCAACTAGTTGCGTACTGGAAGAATTAATAGGTCACCAAAAATCACAAGAGAGGCATTAGATTGGTGTACTCCTATTATTTAGCTTTATTTTGAAAAAATATTTTTATTAAAGAGAAGTACTAGCAAGATCTATGCCATGAAGCATACATCGATCCCAGTTCTCTCTCTCTCTATCTTGCACATGGTTTAAATAAAAGATAATGACATTAATGATAGAGAAGAGGTGTTAGCAGGGTGGTTAAGGCTTGGATTCTTGTTCTCCCTCTTACGAGAGGATCTTTCTTTTTTGTGAGCGGAAGCATGGTGGGCCTTCTTTGCCGTGACAGAATCGTCTCTCACGATGAACACACATGCACGAATAAAAAAAAGGTTTTTGTGCTTACGGATGAAGCACAAATTTCTTGCAGAAGATGCTGTGCATGATTTCAGTCGTACACAAATAAAAAAAAAAAGGAGATAAGGAATTTTTTGGGATATGATTTATTTTACCATATTCATTATGATAAAGACAGTTGGCAAGAATATTTGTTGGGCTAGCCTATTTGAACGCGCAATTTTGGCTTTCCGTGCAATTTTTGAGAAGGAAGGGATAAAATAGCATCTTATCCTCTGATTGAATTTTAAATGCATACCATTATCTTTTAATATTTGATATGATTTATTTTATTATATCATATGATATAATTTGTTTTATTATCTATTTCTTAAATTTAAATTTTTTGTATTAAAATATGCCTTCCTGAGCCTTTATGCCTATGATGTTTTGCATAGACTGGCCCAAGAAAATAATAAGCAACGATCGTACGTGTTTTAATTAAGAAAAATTTTTCTTAAGATGATAATTTTGAAATTGTATTAAATAGATGCTTGGTATGCTATTGCTCCTATTTTGCATATTAGATTTTATATTATGCATGAACAAATTATATTTAGTGGTAGTGTGAAAAATCACAATGCAAATCCTTTTAAGGCTTGATTGATCAATTGGTGTCTAGAAAAGTGAAGAGATCGTGGTTACTCAATTAGTTCTATTGACTGACCTAAGGAAAGCAACAAGGGACCCCACCTCTCTTTCACTGGCCTGGCCAATTTGATTGATTTAGACCTTGATTTAAAAATGTTATGTTGATTAAAATCACTGTCTAATAATTGTGCTAAATTGGCTAATCTATATGTATATAATGAAGTTTAAATGTCATGTGGTCAATATGATTTTGATTAATTGAGGAGTAGCCACATCATCTTTAATTAAACAAAATTATATATTGAGTTGCAAATATCACATAAGGTTAGATAATATTAATTGTAATTAATTATATTTAATGCAATAAATCTTATTCCACAAAAAAATTTATTGCATTGATATAATTAATTAGGATGGGATAATAAATTTTTCTTAATTTTTCATAGAAATTAAAAAAGGAATATAATTTGTTAGCCACATCATTTAGTTAATGAATTTATTTAAGTATAATAACTTAGCCCATAGGTAGTTATTATATGTTATTGATTCATGTTATTGCATGCTTACATTGGTAAGACATGACATTGAGTTGTATGCCTCAAATTCAGTTACATGAATATGATTATTTTATTTTGTGCAATTATTTTGCCTGTTAATATTTCTGATATAAAATGTGATATTTTCGATTTAAGTTGTAATAATTATAAAGTATGAAAGAAAAGAATTCTCCTACAGTTAGGATGCATGGACATTGACTATGCTATCAGGAAGGATGAACCATATTTGGTTATACCTACTAGCACTCAAGCTGAGATTGCTGTGTATGAATGATGGGAGCAATCCAATCGCCTTAGTATGATGTTCATACTTACTAAGATTTTGCTAGTATACGTGATTCAATTTCTGAGTGCAAAAATATTAAGGAATTCCTGAAGGCTATTGATATACAATTTGAGTCTTAAGATAAGGCACTGGCAAAGTTGTCATCAATGAAGCTCATTACTATTGAAGGTGTGCGTAGCACATCATAAAGATGAGGGATATTACGGATCATTTAAAATCCCTAGAGGTTGAGATGTCAGAATCTTTCTTAGTGCACTTTATTATGAATTCACTCCCACAGCAGTATAGTCCCTTTAAAATATCTTACAATACACATAAGGACAAATGGCTAATTAATAAACTTCTGACCATGTGTGTTCAAGAAGAAGGGAGGTTGATTCTGAAAATAGAAGAAAGTGCATATTTAGCTACTCAAAGAAAGACTAAAGCTGCTAAAGCCAAACACAAAGGAAAGGATAAAGTACCCATCCATACAGAAGATAAGAAGGAATCTAAGTGCTTCTTTTGCAAGAAGAAAGGGCATATAAAGAAGGATTATCTCAAATTCAAGGCTTGGCTTGATAAGAAATGTACTATAACCTCATTTGTATGTTATGAATCCAATATGGTTGTTTGTCATAGCACATGATGAATTGATTCTGGTTCTACAATCCATGTTTCAAATACCTTGCAGGGTTTTCTAAATTAAAGAAAACCATTGGGAAATGAACAAAATATCTATTTAGGAAACAAGATGGGTTCACATGTGAAAGCGATTGGGACGTACAAACTTATTTTAGATTTTGGTTTTGTTTTAGATTTGAAAAAGACCTTTTATATTCCAAGTTTTCTAGAAATTTGATTTTAGTGTCAAGACTTGTACTCTTAGGATATTCCTTTAATTTTAATAAAAGCTCTGTTGATTTATTTTATAAATCTAAGCTTATTAAAAATGGAACATTGTCTAACAATCTTTTCCAAATCAATTTAAAAAATAATACCTCTTATAATGTAATGCACGTCTAAACTAACACATATATGAAAAGATATGTTGTGAATGGGAATTCCTCTATTTTGTTACATCGGAGATTAGGCCACATCTCTATTGAGAGAATTAAAAGATTAATAAAAGTAGAGTACTTGATGCTCTTGATTTTACTGATTTAATGCTCTTGATTTGACTGATTTTGGCACTTTTGTGGACTGCATAAAAGGAAAGCAAATCAACAAGTCTAAGAAAGATGCCAAGAGGAGTTCAGAAATATTGAAGATCATCCATACAGATATAGTCTAGATATGGACTCGTATGGTTAGAGATACTTCATCTCATATATTGATGACTATTCATGATATATGTATCTCTACTTACTTCATAATAAGAATGAAGCATTAGATGCCTTTAAGGTGTTCAAGGCAGAAGTAGAGAAACAATATAAAAACCAAATTAAGATCGTGAGGTTAGATAGAGGTGGAGAATATTATGGTAGATACACTGAGGATGAACAAACACATGGTCTATTTTCTTGATTTCTTGAAGAAAATGGAATTGTTGCACAATACACCATGCAGAGGTCTTCGACCAAAATGGTATAGCTGAAAGAAGGAACCGAACACTATTGAACATGGTAAGGAGCATGATTGGTAGCTCCAAGCTATCTAAATCCTTGTGGACTGAAGCTCTTAAAACTGCCACGTATATATTAAACCGAGTTCTAACCAAGGCTATTTTTAAAACACCATTTGAGTTATTTAAAGGTTGGAAACCAAAGTTTGCAATATATACATATTTGGGAATGCCCATCTGAAGTAAGAGTTTATAATCTATAAGAAAGGAAACTAGACCCAAGGACTATTAATGGATGTTTTATTGGATATGCTGAGAAGTCTAAGGGTTATAGATTTTATTATCCATCTCACAATACTAGGATTGTGGAATCAAGAAATGCAAAATGTCTATAGAATGACTTGATCAGTGGGAGTGATCAATCTCAGTATTTGGCTTCTTCTAAGAAAGAACATTCAAACATTTTAACTTGCACTTCAAGTGAGAGATTGGTTGTCATTCACAGCACCCCTCAAGCTCAAATAAGTGCTGGACAACCAGACAATGAGATTCCACAAGCTGCTGATGATAATCTAAAAGATCCTATTGCTCAACAATAATCATTGTGCAAGATACTCCTCAGAAGGTCATTAACATAACATTAAGAAGATTAACTAGAATAAAGAAATCAACCATTCCTAGTAATTACATTGTGTATCTATAGGAATCTGACTATAACATTAGAGATGAAAATGATCCTAAAATATTTTCACAAGCCATGAGTTCTAAGAAATTAAACTTGTAGTATAATGCCATGAAGAACTAGATGAAATCTATGGCATCTAATCGAGTCTGGGATCTTGTTGAGTTTTTTATGGTGTAAAAACCATTGGATATAAATGGGTCTTTAAAACAAAGAAAGACTCACAAGGCAACATTGAGAGATATAAAGGAAGGGTCGTTACCAAAGGGTTCACTCAAAGAGAATGAATTAACTACACGAAGATATTTTCTCCTGTATCCAAGAAAGATTCTCTCCGAATAATTATGGTACTGGTAGCTCATTTTTATTTTGAGTTACATCAAATAGATGTGAAAACTGCATTCCTTAATGAATATTTAAAGGAAGAGGTTTATATAAAATAGCTTGAAGGATTTTCCTCTAATGATAGTGAGTATTTGGTTTGCAAGCTTAAGAAATCCATATATGGATTGAAACAAGCCTCATGTCAGTGGTATCTAAAATTTCATGATGTGATCTCTTTCTTTGGTTTTGAAGAGAACATCATGGATCAATGTATATACTAGAAGTTTTTAGTCCTATATGTGGATGGTATTCTACTTGCAACCAATGATAAAGGATTGCTATATGAGGTGAAACAATTTTTCTCCAAAAATTTTGATATGAAATATATGAGTGAGGCATCTTATGTCATTGGCATTAAGATCCATAGGAAAAGATCTCGAGGCATTTTAGGATTGTCTCAATAAACTTATATCAATAAATCCTTAAGGAGATTTCAGATGAAAGATTGTTCACCAAGTGTTCCATCCATAGTGAAGGGTGATAAGTTCACTTTAAACCAGTGCCCTAAAAATAAACTTGAATGGGAACAGATGCACACCATTCCATATGCTTCAAGTTGGAAGCCTAATGTATGCTCAGGTTTACACAAGACCTGACATTGTATTTGTAGTAGGAATGTTGGGAAGATATCAGAGTAATCCAGGTTTAGACTATTGGAGAGTTGCTAAAAAGATCATGAGGTATATAGCAGACTTGGCTGCTATCTCTACTGTGGAAGTAGAGTTCGTTGCTTGTTTTGAGGCTACATCACATGGTGTATAGTTAAAGAGTTTCATCTTAGGGCTTAGAATTGTTGATTCTATTGCTAGGCCACTTAAATTGTACTGTGACAATTTAGTTGTTGTATTTTTAGCTAAAAACTATATGAGTGGTAGTCGAAATAAACACATCGACATTAAGTATTTAGTCATAAAAGAACGTGTTAAAGAAAATAAAGTGATCATAGAATACGTTAGTACTGAATTGATGATAGCTGATCCTTGGACTAAAGGCATACCAATTAAGAATTTTAAGGATCATATGATATGAATGAGAGTTAGTTCCATGATATAATTTAGTTGCATGGATAACTACTTGTACAAGGAAACTCTTATTTCAGTTATTTGTTTATTTTTCATTTGGACGTACACATTATTTGACTTTCGAGAAATGACAAAATTTTCTTTTGGACTCTGAATAAACATAGGGTTTATTCATTATGTTATGTTGTCACATTTGGAATAGTGGTAAAGGAATTGAATACATAATAATATATGAAAGATAATACTCAATTATAGAGGACCTATTGCCATGATTCATGTATTTCGTTTCTTTTTTAGTGATGAGGACTATGGATTAAAATAAAATATACGGATCAAGTGAGAGAATGTAGTATCCCATTGGTGATGGTCCTATTTTATTTTATTTTATTTGGTAATTACTTGCAGATATATCTCAATCTCTTAGATATAATTCTTAAAAATATCCATCCACTAATTAATTAAGTGATAACTATATCTCTTTCAAAATTTAAAATACCTACTTTGATGGGAGTAGGCGATGAAAGGGAGTTAAGAAAATCTCTATAAATAGAGATCCCTTCTAAGGTTTTTGATATTGCATCGTACGTGAGAAAACCATACGGAAGCAGAGAGAGATTGAATCCCTGATCAAAAGCAAATCCTGAGGGCATACAATATCATTGTGCGATCGCTCATTGATTGAAAGCACTCAACTCAATCAAGATCCAGATCCTCAGGAGATAGATCATAAAACAATGGCGGAAGGTAATACATTGATCCTGTTATTATTTTATGAATTAATCTATACAATTTCTGTGTAGATTTTTTAATAGACTGAATTTAATTTGAAACACGCAGCTTGACTAAAATGCACTTAAAATTGCTTCAGTCCTCTCTTTGACAACTGATATCTAAGTCATCCAGTGTCTTTCTGTGTCTTGACAATATAATAGCTTTAAATTACTAATATTGATGTAAATACTATAAATAGTTTTCATCAAACAAACAAATTCTAAAAGAAATTTACATGAAAGCGGAAATTAGTTTGGACTTCAGAAGAAGAAAACCACATTAATAATACCAACGTAATATTTTTGCTTTGCTCTACAACTGACATTTAGTGTTAGGATTAATGAACACGCAGATGACCAGAATACTGGAACAAAAGTTGCTTTTCACATGAAAATAAAGGTTCAGTCATCCAAATTTGTAATGGATCAAAAGAAAGGAAAATCTGAAATGAGCTGATGGAAGAGATGCAAATCACTTCCATACATGTTATATATATGCATAGATGCAGCTTTGGATTTAATATAGATTAAAAAAATAATGCCATCGATCTCTTACAGGATCCCTAAACTAGCTATCTAAATAAACTTAGAAAATGCATATCGTATTAAATGCATACCTCATTGATCCCTAGCTTGGGACAAAAAAATCGAGTGAAGAAATCAAATCCAGATTGAGAAGGAGCAGCTCCTGTTATTATTACGCCTCTCCCAGCGCAATTTTGCAACTCATCAAACTTCGGATGTATGCCAGCGACTTCATTTGCTGAAGCAAGTTCTACCTATCAAACATGAATTGATTTCCATGAGTCAAGCTTACACAGGATAACATAAACAAATCCAAGGAATTACTAAATTGAAGCAGCTAACTACCGACAATTGATTAAACGATTGTTCATAATGCAGGCATGGTGGAAAACAGAGGTAGTTCAAGTTCTTCAAGAATGGAATTCTTCCAGGGGTAGATCTAAGTAAGAAGTATACTAATAAAGCATTCACCATACTTTAAACATGAATACCAAGGAGACCCTACTTTCAACTCTTATCAGCATAACCAATTGTCAGAGGTGAAAAGGTAACATGTAAGTACAATGATATCATTTGAAGTAGCTGTTTTTTGAACATTGATCATGCTGCACCATTCAAAGTTTCAGGAATTGATGGGATCTCTGCAGAATCACATTCTACCACTGGAACCATTGGAAAATCCAGCTCTATAAAGAAGTGTCCCTCTGCTTCATTGTTTGAAAACTTATTGGATAGTGGAACTATCTTGGCTGTTAGAAGTCCAGACTTGGTGACAAACTCAATTACGTCACATTTTACCACACCAGATGTGAGCAGGTAATGTGCAGCAGCTAATGTTGCATGGCCACAAAGTTTAACCTGCAAAAGAACCATAGAAATTCAACATAACAATTGACATAAATAAGTTGAAATACATAACATCATTAAGTTTATTCATGCGTGGCATGGTATTTGCTCAGAGAATAAAACTCAATTCAACTCAACTCATCTAAGCCTTTTCCCAACATTTGCTCAGGAGAATAAGTGAAGACATAAAAATTGAAGACTTTCCTATAACCTCAATACTGCTAATTAAGGTTTTATATCTCATGGAATGAATCCAATTCTAATTTTTTTCATGGAATAGGATGTTCCATGGAATGGATACTAGCAAGAAATTTCATCCTGATACTTGGGGTAACAACCTATCTTGGCGTCCCATAAAACATTTTGCTAGGATCTAAAACTATGCTCCTAACAATTCTGATGGATAACTACAGATCAGCAAAGAAATCAAGGGACATTGGAATAAACTTATTTCCACATAAGACATGTTTAGACAAGCAAAACTGAAGTACTGTTTTCTATCCATTAGAAAGTACGAAGTTAAAGATACATTTGTTGATTCCGAAATTGCCTGAACTTCAGATTTAAAGATACAAGGTCAAATCAGCTTTGATGAAGTCAGATCACCCTAACAACCCGGACCACCTTTATACTTTGACCATCTGAGCCAAGCTATCCTTATTCCTCGGTAACCCGAGCTATCCCTATGCTTCGGCCATCTGAGCCGAGCTATCCTTATTCCTCGGTAACCCGAGCTATCCTTATACTTCGGTCATCCGAGCCGAACTATCCTTATTCCTCGATAACCCGAGTTATCCTTATACTTCGGCCGTCCGAGCCGAGCTATTCCTCGGTCATTCGAGCCGATCCATTTTACACTTCGGAAAACCAAGCTATTCCTCATCCAGGCCAACCACGGCATTCAAAATACCTCTGCGGAATCTGGTGCGGAAGAGTTCAAATCCACTATAGCTGAATAAGATTCCATGCGATGAATCATGCCCAGAAGTGGCCTAGGATCTGCGAGAGTGGCCTAGGTTTGTGTGATCCATCAAGCCTCAAGGCATCAACTAGCTCTCCCAGCCGTTGATCCTCTAACTGACAAGATACGGACCCTATCGGCCTCATAACAAACTTGATTCGAATCCTAACAGTTTTCAGACCCCATCCAGGGCATGTCAAGGAATCAGGTGATCACCTATAAATACCACAATATTCCAACCTCTCAGGTACGTGCGCAAAAGAACTCTAAGATAACCCTTACACATTCATTTTTTCACTCCATTAGAGCTCTCATAAGAGCCGGAAGGAACATATTTCTGTAAGAGTCTTCTCCTTACATCTGCTTACTGTGAATCTCTACTGACTTGAGCGTCAGAGGGTCCTCCGCATAGGACAACCCCCACAACACCCTTTGCATGCAGATTGTCTTGCAGGTTCCATCCCGAGGCGGTGAGATCGGCGTCCGATCAGGAGCCAGAAGCGCACCCGAGTCGAAGAACAAATTTCTGCGGCAACAAGTAGTATCTTGGATTATAACGAGCGTATCGTAGAGATATTAGGGACATACCAATAGGCTACTGATAGTATATTGGTGCATTTGACCCAACTATCTATGTACTGAAAGAGTCAATAGGTTATCAAGAAAGCTGTTCTGACCATCAAATTTAGTTTTATTTCAGTTTTTTTATTTTTAAGTATGATTTAAATAAAAAATAAAAAGTCATATAAAGATATGAGAACTTCGGACGTTATCATGGTGGTTAACATTTAGTTTCTTGAACCAAAGGTCACAGGTTAAGTCGTTCATACCTTGTTTTTGGTTTGTTCCTTTCTCCCTTGTTCTTGTGCGTTCTTTGCCGTATTAAAAATTTGGTTTTGGCTTACGAGATGAAGCACAATACGGAAGACCTCAATGAGGACGAAAGACGTGACCATACATACATTAAAAAAAAAGTTTTGAACCGTATTTCTTCCCTTTTCCTGCCGCTCTGGTTTGGCCATTTTTTCTTTCGTTCTTTCTCCCATGCCAATGATGGGAGATAGACGTGGTGGCCATACAAAAAAAAAAAGAGACAAATTTTTCGGATATGATAAAGATGTTTGACAAGCATATCTGTTCAGCTAGCTTATTTAAATGCATGATTTTAACTTTTTATGTGATAAAAAAAGGATAAAATAGCATCTTATTCATTTGTTAAATTTTAAATGCATCTATTTAATATTTTGATATGATTTATTTTATTATATCATGTGGTATGATTTGTTTTATCATTTTGTTTCTTAAGTTTAAATTTTTTGTATTGAAATATGCTTTTTAAGCCTCTATGCGGTGTTTTGCATAGACTGGCACAAACGAATAATGAGCTACGGTCGGACATATTTTAATTAACAAAAAATTTTCTTAAGACGATAATTTTAAAAATGCATTAAATAGATGATTGGTATACTATAGCTCCTGTTTTGCACATTATATTTTATATTATGCATGAATAAAATTAAATTTATTGGTAGTGTGAAAAATTACAATGCAAATTTGATTGGTCAATTCGTGTCTAGAAAAGTGAAGAGATCGTGGTTAATTAATTGGTTCCGTTGATTGACCTAAGGAAAGCAACGGAGGATCCCACCTCTCTTTCATTGGCCTGGCCAATTCGATTGATTCAGACCTTGATTTGGAAATATTATGTTGATTGAAATCACTACCTAATAATCATGCTAAATTGGCTAATCTGTATGCAAATAATGGAGTTTAAATGTCATATAGTCAATATAATTTTGATTAATTAAGGAGTAGCCACAGCAACCTTAATTAATCAAAATTATATTGAGTTGCAAAGATCACATAAGATTAGATGATATTAATTGTAATTAAGTATATTTAATGTAATAAATATTATCCCATAAGAATTTTTATTGCATTGATATAATTAGTTAGGATGGGATAACAAATTATTTTCTTGATTACCTATAGAGTTAAGAAATGAATATAATTTATTAGTCACATCATTAAGTTAATGAGTCTATTTAAGTATAATAACTTAGCTCACATGTAGTTATTATATTTTATTGATTCATGTTATTACATGTTTACATTGGGAAGACATGACATTAAGTTATATACCTCAAATTCAGTTACATAAACATGATTTTATTTTTATTTTTATACAACTATTTTTCCTGTTAATATTTCTGATATGAAATGTGATGTTTCCGATTTAAGTGGTGACAATTATAAAGTATGGAAGGAAAGAATTCTTCTTCAATTAGGATGCATGGACATTGACTATGCTATCAGAAAAGATGAACCACATTTGGTTACATCTACTAGTACTCAGGCTGAAATTGCTGCGTATGAACGATGGGAGCGATCCAATTGCCTCAATATGATGTTCATACGTACTAAGATTTTTGCTAGTATATGTGGTTCAATTCCTGAGTACGAAAATATCAACGAACTTCTAAAGGCACTGATGCACAATTTGAGTCTTCAGATAAGGCACTGCCTAGCACCCTAATGGCAAAGTTATCATCAATAAAGCTCACTACTATTGGAGGTGTGCATGAGCACATCATGAAGATGAGAGACATTGCGGCTCAGTTAAAATCCCTAGAGGTTGAGATGTCAGAATCTTTCTTAGTGGACTTTATTTTGAATTCACTCCTATAGCAGTATAGTCCCTTCAAAATATCTTACAATACACATAAGGATAAATGGTCAATTAATGAACTTATGACCATGTGTGTTTAAGAGGAAGGGTGACTGATTTTGAAAATGGAAGAAAGTGCATATTTAGCTACTCAAAGAAATACTAAAGCTGCTAAAGCCAAACACAAAGGAAAGGGTAAAGTACCCATCCATAAAGAAGACAAGAAGGAATCCAAGTGCTTCTTTTGCAAGAAGAAAGGGCATATAAAGAAGGATTGCATCAAATTCAAGGATTAGCTTGACAAGAAAGGTATGCCAACCTCATTCGTATGTTATGAATCCAATATGGTTATTTGTCATAACACATGGTAGATTGATTCTGATTCTACATTCCATGTTTCAAATACCTTGCAGAGTTTTTTAAATCAAAAGAAACCATTGGGAAGTGAACAAAGCATCTATTCAAAAAACAAGATAGGTTCACATATGGAAGAGATTGGGACGTGCAGACTTATTTTAAATTTTGGTTTTATTTTAGATTTGGAAAAGACCTTTTATATTTCAAGTTTTTGTAGAAATTTGATTTCAGTGTCAAGAGTTATACTCTCAGGATATTTCTTTAATTTTAATAAAAGCTTTATTGATTTATTTTATAAATCTAAGCTTATTGGGAATAGTACATTGTCTGATAATCTTTTTAAAATCAATTTGAAAAAAAATACCTCTTATAATGTGATGCACACTCAAACTGGTATGAAAAGATGTTTTATGAATGAGAATTCTTCTATTTTGTGGCATCGAAGATTAGGTCATATCTCCATTGAGAGAATTAAAAGATTAGTGAAAAATGAAGTACTTTATACTCTTGATTTTACTAATTTTGGCACTTGTGTGGACTGTATAAAGGGGAAGCAAACTAATAAGTCCAAGAAAGATGCTAAGAGGAGTTCAGAAATATTGGAGATCATACATACAAATATCTGTAGTTCAGATATAAACTCGTATGGTCAAAGATACTTCACTCATTTATTGATGACTATTCACGATATATGTATCTCTACTTGCTTCATAATAAGAATGAAGCATTAGATGCCTTTAAGGTATTCAAGGAAAAAGTAAAGAAGTAATGCAGCAAACAAATTAAAATCATGAGATCAGATAGAGGTGGAGAATATTATGGTAGATACACTAAGGATGGACAAGCACATGATTCGTTTGCTCGATTTCTTGAAGAAAATGGAATTGTTGCACAATACACCATGCCGGGGTCTTCAAACCAAAATGGTGTAGCTGAAAGGAGAAACCGAACATTATTGGACATGGTGAGGAGCATGATTGGCAGCTCCAACCTACCTAAATCCTTGTGGACTAAAGCTCTTAAAACCACTATCTATATATATTAAACCGAGTTCCAACTAAGGCTATTTCCAAAATGCCATTTGAGTTACTTAAAGGTTGGAATCCAAATTTGCAACATATGCGTGTTTGGGGATGCCTATCTGAAGTAAGAGTTTATAATCCACAAGAAAGAAAATCAGACCTAAGGACTATTAGTAGATATTTTATTGGATATGCTGAGAAGTACAATGGTTATAGATTTTATCGTCCATCTCACAGCACTAGGATTGTGGAATCAAGAAATGCAAAATTTCTTGAGAATGACTTGATCAGTAGAAGTGATCAATCTCAGTATTTGGCTTCTTTTGAGAAAGATCATTCAAATATTCCAGCTTCTACTTCAAGTGAGAGATTGGTTGTCATTCATAGCACTCCTTAAACTCAAATAAGTGCTCAACAACCAGTCATTAAGATTCTACAAGCTGCTGATGATAATCTAAAAGATCCTGTTGTTCAACAATAATTAGTTTTGCAAGATACTCCTCAGGAGGTCATTGACACAACATTAAGAAGATCAACTCGAATAAAGAAATCAGCAATTCTAGTGATTATATTGTGTATCTACAGGAATCTGACTGTAACATTGGAGCCGAAAATGATCCTGAAACATTTTCACAAGCCATGAGTTCTAAGGAATCAAACTTGTCGTGCAATACCATGAAGGACGAGATGGAATCTATGCATCTAATCGAGTCTGGAATCTTGTTAAATTGCCTGATGATGTAAAAGCCATTAGATGTAAATGGGTCTTTAAAACAAAGAAAGACTCACAAGGCAACATTGAAAGTATAAAGCAATACTCGTTGCCAAGGGGTTCACTCAGAGGGAAGGAATCGATTACACGGAGACATTTTCTTCTGTATCCAAGAAAGATTCTCTTCGAATAATTATGGCATTAGTAGTTCATTTTGATTTTAAGTTACATCAAATGGATGTGAAAATTGCATTCCTTAATGGATATATAGAGGAAGAGGTTTACATGAAATAATCTAAAGGATTTTTCTCTAGTAATAGTGAACATTTGGTTTGTAAGCTTACAAAATCCATATATAGATTGAAACAAGCCTCACGTTAGTGGTATTTAAAATTTTATGATGTGATCTCTTCTTTTGGTTTTGAAGAGAACATCATGGATCAATGTATATACCAGAAGGTTAGTGAGAGTAAAATTTGTTTCTTGGTCCTATATGTGGATGACATTCTACTTGCAACCAATGATAAAGGATTATTATTTGAGGTGAAACAATTTCTCTCCAAGAATTTTGATATGAAAGATATGAGTGAGACATCTTATGTCATTGGCATTAAGATCCATAGAGAAAGATCTCAAGGCATTTTGGGATTGTCTTAAGAAACTTATATCAATAAAGTCTTGGAGAGATTTCAGATGAAAGATTGTTTACCAAGTGTTGCACCTATAGTGAAGGGTGACAAGTTCACTTTAAACTAGTGTCCTAAAAATGAACTTGAACGGGAACAGATGCATAACATTCATATGCTTCAGCTATTGGAAGCCTAATATATGCTCAAGTTTGCATAAGACCTGACATTGCATTTGTAGTAGGAATATTGGGAAGATATCAGAGTAATCCAGGCTTAGACTACTGGAGAGCTGCTAAAAGGATCATGAGGTACATAGCAGATTTAGCTGCTACCTCTACTATGGAAACGAAGTTCATTGCTTGTTTTGAGGCTACATCGCATGGTGTATAGTTGAAGAGTTTCATCTCAGGGCTTAAAATTGTTGATTCTATTGCTAGGCCAATTAAATTGTACTATGATAATTCAATTACTGTATTTTTGACTAAAAACCATAAGAGTGGTAGTCGAAGTAAACACATCGACATTAAGTATTTAGCCATAAGAGAACGTATTAAAGAAAACAAAGTGGTCATAGAACATGTTAGCATTGAATTGATGATAGCTTATCTTTTGACTAAAGGCATACCAATTAAGAATTTTAAGGATCATATGGTATGAATGGGAGTTGGTCCCATAATATAATTTAGTTGCATGAACAACTACTTGTACAAGGAAACTCTTATTTCAGTTATTTGCTTATTTCTTATTCTAATGTTCACATTATTTGACTTTCGAGAAATGACAAAATTTTCTCTTGGACTCAGAATAAACATAGAGTTTATTCATTATGTTATGTTGTCACATTTGGAATAGTGGTAAAGAAATTGAATGCATTGTAATACATAGAAGATAATACTCAATTATAAAGGACCTATCTCTATGATTCATGTATTTGGTTTCTTGTTCAGTGTTGAGGACTGTGGATTAAAATAAAATATATGGACCAAGTAGAAGAATGTAGTATCCCATTGGTGATGGTTCTATTTCATTTTATTTTATTTGGTAACTATTTGCAGATATGTCTCAATAATTCTCAACAATATCCATCCACTAATTAATTAAGTGATAATCAAATCTCTTTTGAAATTTAAAATACCTACTTTCATGGGAATAGACAGTGAAAGAAAGTTAAGAAAATCTCTATAAATAGAGATCCCTTCTAAGGTTTTGAAGATCACATCATACGTGATATAGAGAAGCAAGAGAGATTGGGTCCTTGATCAAGAGCAAATCCTGAGGGCATACACCATCGTTGCATGATTTTGATTCAATCAAGATCCTGATACAGATCCTTAAGATGTAGATCATAAACAATGGTTGGATGTAATGCATTGATCCTATTATTATTTATATATAATTTCCGTGTAGATTTTTTTAATAGATCTCTAACAATTTGATGTAAAAAAATTAATAGTTTCTATCTGAAAACAAAATATTTTTCATGGAAAGCACGAACCAGCTAGAAACAATTAATAGCTTGTGACTGAAAAAAAGAAAAAGAAAAAGAAAAGCCCTGAGAAAATAAGAAAAAGAACGAGATTCCAATTAAAAATATTAATTAAATCAATTAAAAATTCAATAAAAAAAAGTTCAAAATTTTAACACGCAAGAAACATTATAAGTTATAACGCTGCAATCAAGAAGCGGTAGAGAGCAACGAGGAAAAAGTCATGCATTTAACGAATTTGACACGTCACAATATATAGATAAAAGGGGAAGCAGAGAGGCTTTGTTTGACGCGCGGCAACGGAAGCTGGAAATTCTTCTCACCCTCTCCGCTTAGAGGAGAAATATACAAAGCAGATAAAAAATTTATGAGCGCGCCCCTCAACCTCCGATTTCACGTACAAGATTATGAGAAGCGGAGGCTGGGAGTCCTTTTCTCAGCTTCTTCTTTAATCTACGAATCTTATCTTTTAGATATGATCATTCTTAAAGAAAAAATACAAAGGACTAACACACAGGACATGTTTGGCGAGCACAAGATTTTCCGTATTTTTTTTTTTTGATGTTTGAAAAGTCCATAACATGTTCATGCTTTTAAGTTTAATGTCTAGATTGCTGTAAATCAATAACTACACTATTCGGAGTATCATCCATTCGATGTAGGACTATTTTGAGATTTTAGTAAAAAATAATTCAAAATAATTTAAATAAAAATTAATTGATAGCAAGTAAACTTAAGAAATAGATACATAGCATATTTCTTTTCCATCAAATGTAAGATTATTTTTTAAGTATTACAACTAGCTATACCTAACTAATTGGAAATTGGGTATGTACTCTAATTATATTATGGTATATGGTCATGTTTTAACACACAAAGACCATCCACACAAGGAGAAAGGAATGAGACCAACCAGGCTGATCATATTTTATATGGCAAAATTCAGTTCCATGATCCAAAAGCAAATTAATTAAACCAACAAAACCAAATGAAAGGATGGAAAGAGTTTCAGTCATGGACTAGCGTCCTACTCTTTTATTGTAAGCCTCAAATTCTAGACTGTCAAGGTGCCCAACATTACAGTCACGGCTTCTCCCCGAATCAGCACACGTTGTGTCCCCTCTTCCCATTTCAAGTCCAATATCCCACTCCTTGGAGAAGCCTGCTCAAGAATACAAAAGAGAGCAGCACGGCAAACATTAGGAAAGAAGAGAAGAAATGAACACTGACAGAACTCCAATGACAATGTTGTTTCCTTAATGGAAATAATTATTCTTGCATGAAGATAAATTGACAGTATGTGTGGATTGCTACCATGTAAGCAAGAAGATTGTGTTTCCCCAGCTTCTTACTCCAATAGGGTGCTAATGCACAGTGCGCGCTGCCACAAACAGGGTCCTGTAAGATGTAGTAACATATGTCAAGAAACAGAGAATTGTTAGAAATTGTGCCCTTGGAATCAGATGTATTTAAACTTTTAATTTTTAAATTAATAAAAAAAGTAATTTTCTTCAATCTTTTTCTTTTATAAAAAGATGAATGTTTATAAAAATTTAAAATATATTATGAGGCTGTAATTTTAGTATAATGTATACAAGATGATTGAACGACTAATATATTTAAACATGTCCGTGATTGATCGAAGTATGGATCTTCTATCGCTAATCACTAATACGGTCCATAAACATTATGAATGTGACAATCTTATCCGGATTGTTGTGTAGAGACACTTAGTGAAGATATTATATATAATAAGATTATATAGGACTTGGATCGACATAATTTGAATCTTTATTTAAGTACCGTTATAAAAAATTCAATTTATGTCATAAGATGATCAAATGTACATTGACCTTAATCCTGACTTAATCACAGATGTCTTAATTGTGTTATTGGAGCTTTTAATTTGTTCGTTCAAGCCCATTTGATATTGGGCCCAATACTTACATTTTGGAGGTTCAATAGCACGTTGGGCTAGAAATGTGATTTAAAGATATGAAATCCATGGCTGTTGAAAAGAAGTTTAAAATTAGTTTTCTTAAGTGTTGATTAAGTAGCTAAACAGTTATTCGTGCAATTTATGATTCGATCATAAATTAATTGTTTAACTAGTGAATCAATGGTACTTAAAGAACAAAAAATAATTAGAGGGGCAAAATGGTTATTTCACCTAGCTCTAATTATGAACTAATTATAGAGGGTTGAATTACATGTAATGATTATATCAATGGACGACTCAAGTTTTTGAGTAAAAATTAATTTATAATTTTTAAGAGTGCAGTCTCGAGTTTTTAGTGGAATAACTTCAAGATTAATAAACTGAATAAACAATTAAGGAGTTTTAATTGAGTTTATTCAAGTTTAATGGAGCTTAAAATTATGGGTCCATGGTTCCCACACCGTCTTAGATTAATCGCATCGAATACTCTTGGATTGAATAATTAATGTGATTAATTATTTATTTTTCTCAAATAAAATATTTATTAAAATTTTATAATAAAGAGTTTATTATGAAGATAAATAATCAATTTGATTGATTGTTTTTCTCACATTTATTTTGGTACAATAAATTGGTTATTGAACAAAATAAAAATATGTTTAAAGACATTGTTTATATAATAAGTTGATATGATGGTGGCACATAAATATTATTATTGAATATCACACAGGAGAATTTTTCTCTTGTAAGTGGCACATATTATGAATTAATAGAGAGAGAGAAATTTTATTTTTTTATATTTTTGATAATGTGATTATTGAAAATATTGAAAATAAATAATAAATTTGATTTATTAGATATTTAAAATTTATAATATCTAAA
>UESW01001894.1:173897-194078 GCA_900491605.1 Calamus simplicifolius
TTCTGATGGATAACTACAGATCAGCAAAGAAATCAAGGGACATTGGAATAAACTTATTTCCACATAAGACATGTTTAGACAAGCAAAACTGAAGTACTGTTTTCTATCCATTAGAAAGTACGAAGTTAAAGATACATTTGTTGATTCCGAAATTGCCTGAACTTCAGATTTAACTTAAGTGACATCAATTATCATTGAATTGTATAATTGCAGCGCATATATAAGGAAATCATGCTTCAGCTTCTCAATCAATGGCACATGGGGAGGATCTTGGATATTTATATAACATCAAGAACTAAACAATACCATCATGGCTTCTTTTTTTTTTTTTGGTGATGTCTTGGTTATTACAATAAAGGTATATTTTAGTAATAGGGTTGGATTAAAAAATTATTCTTATAAATTTTCACTCTCTTTCAAGGGTGTTTGATATTTTTTTTTTCAGAGGAATAATTTTCTTCTCCTTTATCCCTCAAATTGTTAACATAGGGGAGGCAGACTAATAGGATTAAGGGGAAAAAAATTCAAGAAATGAAAAGAGGTTGAAACATTAGAACCAACAAAATATTAAATAATCTCACCTCTTTTTCTTCTCATCTTTTTTATATTAATAACATTAATAAATATTAATCATATTTTCACCTTTTTCTTTAAACATTAATCTTGTTCTAAACACAGTGAACAATTACACCTCTAACATTTTCACCCTCCATTCAGATACAACCAAACATAGTTAACAAAAAAAAAAAAAGAACTTTTATCCCTTAAAATTTGTCCCAATAAATGTTACTCCTATAACTTCTTACCCTTTTTTTCGTTTTTTATAACAACATATCAAAGACACCTAAGAAAGGACCTGGCTTCACCTTGTTATAGCTTGAGATACATTTGGACAAGAAAAGGACACTGATTAAAGTTTAATCTGACATGAAGGTGAAAGTGGCGAACTGTGGAAGCATTATCTGACCTCGGCGACGGGGGTGAACCAGCGGAGGTCGAACTGGGGGTTGGGAATACCGTTGCTGTCTGAATCAGCGGTGGAGCTGGCGCGAGAAAGGAAAGCGGTCTGGGAGAAGTTGAACTCTTTGGCAACCGACTGCATCCACTCCTCATCCACGGCTCCTAGGAATTCGTCCTCTAAGAGACACACAGCAGCCGGACTCCCCTTGAAAGGAGTATCAGTAAACGCGTCTATCTGAAATCAACTCCATGGAATTATTTTCGAAGTTTTCTAAAAGGGATCAGAAAAAATAGAAGAAGAGAGAGAGTCGCTAACCACAGCGTATTTTACTACACTTTTAGCCATTTTGGAAGGAAAGAAAGAGAAGGAAAGCGGAGAGACTGGAGTAGAACAGCTTTGCGATCCAAGTGAGCTAATAGGATGCCCGAGATAAGGCCAAATGGGTTTTGAATACCTGAGATTGAGAGAGAGACAAGATACTACAGTCAGATATGGTGGGCAGGCGAAAGGTTGTTGGTGGTAGTGGTTGAGTCGTTCGTCCAGAGGAAAGCTTCTTACGTCAATTGATTTATTTTATATATAAATTGAGGTCATGCATTACTCTTTTTTTATTCCAAGCATGGTCAAATTTTGAATATAAATATAAATTTAAGCCATGCATGACTCTTTTTTTTTTTAAATTCTAAGATAGTGTTTAAAATAGGGGATAAGAAGAAATATTCTCCGAATATCCCTCGGATATCCCTCTTTATTCTCAAAGGCTGTGTTTGGATGCCTTATTCTGCCTGGAATAGGGCCTTCTTCCAACTTATTCCCTCAAACAACGTTTTAAAATGATCGTGGGCCCCATTGTCTGGCTTATTCTCGTCAACATGCCTATCTCCGTTTTTGTATTCCACGGCACCCCATGGAATATTATAATGTACAGGATAAATGTACAGGATAGCATTTATTCAGGGGATAGCTAAGGGAATAAATACCTTTTTAAAATTATAAGTCTGCCATCAAGGGATAACTTTAGTTGTTCATGGGTTCCCTAGGGAATAAGTTCAGAGGATAATCCATGGTTAAACATGAGTTATCTCCTCTGGTTAAACTTTTTCATGGTATCTTAAAACTATCATGGTATCTTTGTTTCATCCTGATCATTAAAAAGAAAATAAAATCATATCAAAATCTATGATTTCAATTAATTAACGATAACTATAAAGCTACATTAGAAAATCAAATTTTATAATCTAAATCATGGTTACTATTTATTCCACCTTCACAAATTCATATGAAAAAATTATTCAAATACATACCTATTTCATGTAGAGCCATGTGTTATCTCTGTATAGATTAGTTTTAAAATTATTTTTACTATTAACATTATTTCACCATGTTACATTTTAATACTTAATAAAATTATAAAAATTAAATTTAATTAAAAATATTTTAAATTATATAAGATGTATTGAAAAAATAAGCTAGCTAAAGAAATTAATAGTTTGATTAAAAAATTATTTATGACTGAAAAATATGTTTCATGGGAAAAGGGAAAAAGACCTAGCTAAAAACATATTGAAAGACCAAAAAATTAATCATTTGAAAAAAAAGGATATGCATTTAGAAATTAATAGTTGTAGACTAAAGCAAAAATCTTTAAGACAAAAAAGAAAAAGAGTTGGCTAAAAAATAATAGTTTGATGAAAAAAAATCTGATTGAAAAAAAGTGTTTTCTGCAAGAAAGAAGAAAAAGAATTGGCTAAAAAAATTAATAATTTCACGTAATAAAAATATTTCCCACTAGAAAGAAATGTTTTCTATTAAAAAAAAAAGAACCAACTAAAAAATTAATGGTTTGATCGGCTCAAAAAAACTCATTAAAAATAATAGATTTATAAGCTTTAAAAATAATAAAAAAGGCTACAAATAATAGTTTGTTGTAAAAGAAATGTTGAGATTGAGAAAAAAAATGTTTTCAACAAGACAAAGGAAAAAGAATCGGCTAAAAAAATGGTTTGATTTAAAAAGTTTGTAATTGAAAAAAATATTCTTCACAAGAAAAAGAAACAAAAAAGCTAAAAAATTAATAGTTTAATAAAAAATGTCCTACTTGGGAAAAAAACTCGCATACAAAAAAGATAAAAGAATGAATTAAAAAAATAGTAGTTTGTGTAGTATCCCGTTGGTTGGTGATGGTCATATCTTATTTTATTTTATTTGGTAACCACTTGCAGATATATCTCAATTTCTTGAAGATAATTCTCAACAATATTCATTCACTAATTAATTAAGTGATAATCAACCTCTTTCGAAATTTAAAATACCTACTTTGATGGGAGTAGATAGTGAAAGGGAGTTAAGAAAATCTCTATAAATAGAGATCCATTCTAAGGTTTTTGAGATGAGAAAACCATAGAGAAGTCAGAGAGATTGGGTCCTTGATCAAGAGTCTAATCCCTGATCAAAAGCAAATCCTGATGGCATACACCATCGTTGTTTGCGATTGCTCGTTGATTGAAAGCACACCATTGTTGTTTGCGATTGCTCATTGATTAAAGCACTCAACTCAATCAAGATCCTCAAAAGATAGATCATAAACAACAAGAGGTAGATCATAAAGATCCTCAAAAGGTAGATCATAAACAACAAGAGGTAGATCATAAACAATGGCTTGAGATAATACATTGATCATGTTATTATTTCTATACAATTTATGTGTAGATTTTTCTTAATAGATCTCTAACAGTTGATATCAAAGCCTCAATACCTCTGCTTTATTTATTTTGTTACGAGTGTTTCTATTATTTGAGATTTAATTATTTTAGGATTTAAATAAATCTTTTAGAGCAATTTCTTGGTCTCTATTTCTCTCATACAGGGATAATCCAAAGGGAAGGCTATTAGTAGTGATGAGGGGTAAAATCATCATCGCATTATTGACCGCTCACATTGGCGATGGGGTCGCGCCAATCCAAACACCCTGCTTGCCAACTGGCCAGCTGGCGTGACATTCTAGTGACAAGGTCAAATAGCTTTGATGAAGTCGGATCACCCTACAACCCGGGCTACCTTTATACTTCGACCATCTGAGTCGAGCTATCCTTATTCCTTGGTAACCCGAGCTATCCCTATGCTACGGCCGTCTGAGCCGAGCTATCCTTATTCCTCGGTAACCCGAGCTATCCTTATACTTCGGCCGTCCGATCCGAGCTATCCTTATTCCTCGATAACCCAAGTTATCCTTATACTTCGGCCATCCGAGCCGAGCTATTCCTCGGTCATTCGAGCCGATCCATTTTACACTTCGAAAAACCAAGCTATTCCTCATCCAGGCCAACCACGGCATTCAAAATACCTCTGCGGAATCCGGCATTGGAGAGTTCAAATCCACTATAGCTAATAAGATTCCAGGCGGCGAATCATGCCCAGAAGTGGCCTAAGATCTGCAAGAGTGGCCTAGGTCTATGTGATCATCGAGCCTTAAGGCATCAACTAGCTCTCCCAACCGTCGATCCTCTAACTGACAAGATACGGACCCTACCGGCCTCATAACAAACTTGATTCAAATCCTAACATTTTTCAGACCCCATCCAGGCACGTCCAAGGAATCAGGTGATCACCTATAAATACCACAGCATTCCAACCTCTCAGGTACGCACGCAAAAGAACTTAAGACAACCCCTTACGCATTCATTTTTTCACTCCATTAGAGCTCTCATAAGAGCCGGGAGGAACATCTCTCTGTGAGAGTCTTCTCCTCACATATGCTTGCTGTAAATCTCCATTGACTTGGGCATCGGAGGGTCCTCCGCAGAGGGCAACCCCCACAGCACCCTTTGCTTGCGGATTGTCTTGCATATTCCATCCCAAGGTGGTGAGATCGGCGTTCAGATCAGGAGCCAGAAGCACACTCGAGTCGGAGAACAGATTTCCGCGGCAACAGATTGGCACTAGAGGAAGGGCCTCAAGTCCCATAAACTTGTGATTCAGGAGACAAGACTCAAGAACCAGAGAAAAGCATCCTCTAATGGCCAATCGGAAGAAAGCTACATCTGAAGCTCAAGATCAGGCTGCCTCTCAAAGGCCTGATCCGATCAGCGGTGCAGCACCTCCGCTACCATCGCCAGCTAAAACTCCTTCGCCACCGGCAACGGCGGTAACCCTGGATCAGTTCGCCACTCTGGTTCAGTAGGTCCAAGCATTGACACAGTTGGTCTAGGGATTCCAGGCGATCCCTAGAGCTGCTGTCCCTGTTTCTCGGCCTTGCGAGGAGGCTGCTACCCCTGCCTCGCCAGCGATCTCTTCCTCTGACCTGCCTGAGGCGGCGGATCACGGTCACCAGCCCGCAAAGACGAAGCCGGTGCTACAACGAGCTGGAGAAGAGCCCGCTCAGGTCTAGGCGGGTTCGCTCCCCCTCCCCGGTGTCTTCCCAAGATTCGACACCACTGCCATATTCTCCTCACCCGATCCCTCATACCACTCTAGATGAAGGGATCAGACAACAGATGCAAGAGATGCAGCAAGAATGGCATCAGGAGCTAGACGCCGCCAAGCAAGCTCCTCCATCCTAGCCGAAAGCGGAGCAGGGCATTCCCTTCTCCAAGAGGATCATAAGGGAAGTGATTCCCCCTCATGTCAAGCTCCCCGCCATCGAACCGTATCATGGATCCACCGATCCCGATGACCATCTCAGTAGCTTCAGATCCATCATGATGTTCCACGGGGCATCATATGCGATCCTGTGCAGAGCCTTCCCCTCCACCTTAAGGGGATATGCCCGAACCTGGTTCAATGGCTTGAAACCAGGTTATGTTGATTCTTTTGACGAGCTGAGCTATCTTCTCATCAGCTAGTTCGTCAGTAGCCATCGCCAACGATGGAGATCCGATTCCCTCTCTCCCACCGAATGGGGAGTGGGGGTGGTTCGAGGAAGCCAGATCATAGCTCGGCATTGCTTTGTAGCCGACCTTCAATCTGGAAGACCAAAGGTGGATGGGCTGGATGCTCGGGAGGATCTCTGAGCAACGAGGAGAGTCGGCTGAAGAACTGGAGAGGTACCGCTTGACGAGGCTCGGCCCGACCGAACCATAAAGATAGGTCACATCTGGAAGAAAAGCCTCGGCAAGAGCTGATTGAATTCCTTTGGAAGAATGCTGATGTCTTCGCTTGGTCCGCATCGGATATGCCCGAAATCAGCCCAGATGTCCTAGTTCATCGCCTTAGCGTGGACGAAACATTCCGGCCGATCAAACAGAAGAAGAGGAGCTTTGCCCCAGAGCGCCAAAAGGCCATTGAAGAAGAGGTGGATAAACTCATCAAAGCCAAGTTTATTTTGGAGGTTAGTTACCCCGACTGGCTGGCAAACGTGGTCATGGTGAAGAAGTCGAATGGCAAATGGAGATATGCATCGACTTCACTAACCTCAATAAAGCCTGCCCAAAAGACAGCTTCCCTCTTCCGTGGATTGACCAGCTCGTGGATTCAACTTCAGGCCATAAAATGTTAACTTTTATGGATGTCTATTCGGGCTACAATCAGATCCGAATGGCGCCCAAAGACGAGGAGAAAACTGCCTTCATCACCAACCGAGGTATCTACTGCTACCGAGTTATGCCCTTTGGTTTGAAAAATGCAGGTGCCACCTACCAAAGGCTGGTCAACAAAGTTTTCAAGGAGCAAATCGGTCGGAACATGAAGGTGTATGTCGATGATATACTGGTAAAAAGCAAGGAGGCATCCCAGCACATCGAGGAGAAAGCGAATTCATGTAAGTCATGGGGGGTACGTATGTCGTGCATTTCCTATGTCCCCATGGCAAGTGACAAAGGACACACAGGAAGCGCATACGTGCGCTCCCATATGACCTCTGTGGGCCTCCCGTGCGCTCACCATATTACCTCCGAGAATTCCTTCCTTGAGGACTATCTGCTATTCAGCAGCTTCTCCATCACCCCAGCTATCTAGGACGAACCAGCTTTCAAAAGGAAAGCTCAATCTCTCTACTCTCAACTTCAATGAAGCAGACGCCATGGAAACTCTTACAACTCACATAAAAGAAAGTCTTGTGAGATAGCCTAACACGGCCCGCTCCTCTCATTTTTATAGGCAAACGGATCGGGAGCAGCAATTAAAGCAAAAAACCCTGGGATTCAAATGCCCTGGCCACACTGCCACATGATGGTTCAGGGTAAAAAAGCGCTTGCCAAAGTGCGCCGAACGCATTTCCCAGCCCATGACACACGACAAAAGATTTCCCTCTGATCTCGAATCAAGAGCCTTAAATGCAGGAAATCATCCACCGGTCCTTGGGATTCGGGCAGGCCTAGGAAATCGCCGCGTGAAAATGACGTCATCCAATGGAGATCGAATGCTTATCTCATACATTAAAAAGACCTGTGTTGGAAAAGGCCAACAGGATAAATGCCCTACGCAAAAAACAAAACGTCCTTTGGTGAATTACAAATCCATCTCATCCGTCCGGGAAAAAACGAAATGATTTCTCATAGAACGGACCATCCACCAAATCTCGGTCGAGGCACTCGCGCAGTTTTGGTCATATCGCGCCGAACCATCTTATACCTCGGCCAAACGAGCCAACCTCTTATTTCGGATTGACACTATCTGCCTAACCTCGGCCTTAACCGAGACGTTTTCTCAAGTCTTAACCGAGCTAGCTCATACACCGGCGAAGCAAATCGGTTCAGCTTTGAATAGGCAAGGCATTCAGATCGAAAGGAGCAAACCGACCCAAAGGCGAGAGTTACGCATGATCCACTCGCCGTCAGCTTCTAACACAAAACGGCCGCTTAGGCGACAAGTGATTTAAAACAATAAGGCAAAACAAATGGAAACAAAAGATCCATTCATTAAAGTTTTGGCCAAGATACAAGTCTGAAAAGAGAAAAATACATATGCAACCCTTAGGAGTCAGGGTTCGGGTCGATCCCAGGAGCCTCCTTGGTAACATCCGGGAGAACATGACTTGCTTCGCCCGCTTTGAATGATGTTGGTTCCTCGGCAGCAAGCTGAGGGCATTCTTCAGGAGTCGCAGCCTCATTAGGACCCAGAATAACCTCAAGATCGACATCTGAGATGTCCTCATATTCCTCTTCTTCGACCCCCGGGGTACAAGCATCAAAATGTTCGGCATCCAAAAAAGACAAATCCCATTTACCAGTGGCTCTGTTGAGCCACTCGTAAATGCGAAAGAACAAAACCGGCCATCCATGGGTCCTCCGGATGAACTGAGAGATCCAAAATGAGCTAAGGACCTATGGATGCCGATGCCAAAGATGCCTTCCCCCCAAGTGGGATGCTGGTCTGCTAGCCACTGCCCAACCACATAGGCAGGGAACCGGCAGACCAACACATCCCTACTCCCTCTTCACATGGCAGAAAATTCCTCAGGCGAATGAACTGAGGGATTCAAGTTGAGTGAGGAAGAGAAATTCATGTAACTCATGGGGGGTACGTATGTCGTGCATTTCCTATGGTCCCCATGGAAAGTGACAAAGGACACACAGGAAGCGCATACGTGCGCTCCCCATATGACCTCTGCGTGCCTCCCGTGCGCTCTCCATATTACCTCCGAGAATTCCTTCCTTGTGGACTATCTGCTTTTCAGCAGCTTCTCCATCACCCCAGCTATCTAGGACGAACCAGCTTTCAAAAGGAAAGCTCAATCTCCCTACTCTCAACTTCAATGAAGCAGACGCCATGGAAACTCTTACAACTCACATAAAAGAAAGTCTTGTGAGATAGCCTAACACGGCCCGCTCCTCCCATTTTTATAGGCAAACGGACCGGGAGCAGCCATTAAAGCAAAAAACCCTGGGATTCAAAATGCCCTGGCCACACTGCCACATGATGGTTCAGGGTAAAAAAGCTTCCCAAAGTGCGCTGAACGCATTTCCCAGGCCATGACACACGACAAAAGATTTCCCTCTGATCTCGAATCAAGAGCCTTAAATTCAGGAAATCATCCACCGGTCCTTGGGATTCGGGCAGGCCTAGGAAATCGCCTCGTGAAAACGACGTCATCCAATGGAGATCGAATGCTTATCTCATACATTAAAAAGACCTGCGTTGGAAAAGGCCAACTGGATAAATGCCCTACGCAAAAAACAAAACGTCCTTTGGTGAATTACAAATCCGTCTCATCCGTCCGGGAAAAAAACGAAATGATTTCTCATAGAACGGACCATCCACCAAATCTCGGTCGAGGCACTCGCGCAGTTTTTGGTCATATCGCGCCGAACCATCTTATACCTCGGCCAAACGAGCCAACCTCTTATTTCGGATTGACACTATTTGCCTAACCTCGGCCTTAACCGAGACGTTTTCTCAAGTCTTAACCGAGCTAGCTCATACACCGGCGAAGCAAATCGGTTCAGCTTTGAATAGGCAAGGCATTCAGATCGAAAGGAGCAAACCGACCCAAAGGCGAGAGTTACGCATGATCCACTCGCCGTCAGCTTCTAACACAAAACGGCCGCTCAGGCGACAAGTGATTTAAAACAATAAGGCAAAACAAATGGAAACAAAAGATCCATTCATTAAAGTTTTGGCCAAGATACAAGTCTGAAAAGAGAAAAATACATATGCAACCCTTAGGAGTCAGGGTTCGGGTCGATCCCAGGAGCCTCCTTGGTAACATCCGGGAGAACATGACTTGCTTCGCCCGCTTTTAATGATGTTGGTTCCTCGGCAGCGAGCTGAGGGCATTCTTCAGGAGTCGCGGCCTCATTAGGGCCCAGAATAACCTCAAGATCGACATCTGAGATGTCCTCATATTCCTCTTCTTCGACCCCCGGGGTACAAGCATCAAAATGTTCGGCATCCAAAAAAGACAAATCCCATTTACCAGTGGCTCTATTGAGCCACTGGTAAATGCGAAAGAACAAAACCGGCCATCCATGGGTCCTCCGGATGAACTGAGAGATCCAAAATGAGCTAAGGACCTGTGGATGCCGATGCCAAAGATGCCTTCCCCCCAAGTGGGATGCTGGTCTGCTAGCCACTGCCCAACCACATAGGCAGGGAACCGGCAGACCAACACATCCCTCCTCCCTCTTCACATGGCATAAAATTCCTCAGGCGAATGAACTGAGAGATTCAAGTTGAGCGAGGAAGCGAAATTCATGTAAGTCATGGGGGGTACGTATGTCGTGCATTTCCTATGGTCCCCATGGAAAGTGACAAAGGACACACAGGAAGCGCATACGTGCGCTCCCCATATGACCTCTGCGGGCCTCCCGTGCACTCTCCATATTACCTCCGAGAATTCCTTCCTTGAGGACTATCTGCTTTTCAGCAGCTTCTCCATCACCCCAGCTATCTAGGACGAACCAGCTTTCAAAAGGAAAGCTCAATCTCCCTACTCTCAACTTCAATGAAGCAGACGCCATGGAAACTCTTACAACTCACATAAAAGAAAGTCTTGTGAGATAGCCTAACACGGCCCGCTCCTCCCATTTTTATAGGCAAATGGACCGGGAGCAGCCATTAAAGCAAAAAACCCTGGGATTCAAAATGCCCTGGCCACACTGCCACATGATGGTTCAGGGTAAAAAAGCGCTTCCCAAAGTGCGCCGAACGCATTTCCCAGGCCATGACACACGACAAAAGATTTCCTCTGATCTCGAATCAAGAGCCTTAAATGCAGGAAATCATCCACCGGTCCTTGGGATTCGGGCAGGCCTAGGAAATCTCCTCGTGAAAACGACGTCATCCAATGGAGATCGAATGCTTATCTCGTACATTAAAAAGACCTGCGTTGGAAAAGGCCAACTGGATAAATGCCCTATGCAAAAAACAAAACGTCCTTTGGTGAATTACAAATCCGTCTCATCCATCCGGGAAAAAAACGAAATGATTTCTCATAGAACGGACCATCCACCAAATCTCGGTCGAGGCACTCGCGCAGTTTTTGGTCATATCGCGCCGAACCATCTTATACCTCGGCCAAACGAGCCAACCTCTTATTTCGGATTGACACTATCTGCCTAACCTCGGCCTTAACCGAGACGTTTTCTCAAGTCTTAACCGAGCTAGCTCATACACCGGCGAAGCAAATCGGTTCAGCTTTGAATAGGCAAGGCATTCAGATCGAAAGGAGCAAACCGACCCAAAGGCGAGAGTTACGCATGATCCACTCGCCGTCAGCTTCTAACACAAAACGGCCGCTCAGGCGACAAGTGATTTAAAACAATAAGGCAAAACAAATGGAAACAAAAGATCCATTCATTAAAGTTTTGGCCAAGATACAAGTCTGAAAAGAGAAAAATACATATGCAACCCTTAGGAGTCAGGGTTCGGGTCGATCCCAGGAGCCTCCTTGGTAACATCCGGGAGAACATGACTTGCTTCGCCCGCTTTGAATGATGTTGGTTCCTCGGCAGCGAGCTGAGGGCATTCTTCAGGAGTCGCGCCTCATTAGGGCCCAGAATAACCTCAAGATCGACATCTGAGATGTCCTCATATTCCTCTTCTTCGACCCCCGGGGTACAAGCATCAAAATGTTCGGCATCCAAAAAAGACAAATCCCATTTACCAGTGGCTCTGTTGAGCCACTAGTAAATGCGAAAGAACAAAACCGGCCATCCATGGGTCCTCCGGATGAACTGAGAGATCCAAAATGAGCTAAGGACCTGTGGATGCCGATGCCAAAGATGCCTTCCCCCCATGTGGGATGCTGGTCTGCTAGCCACTGCCCAACCACATAGGCAGGGAACCGGCAGACCAACACATCCATCCTCCCTCTTCACATGGCAGAAAATTCCTCAGGCGAATGAACTGAGGGATTCAAGTTGAGTGAGGAAGCGAAATTCATGTAAGTCATGGGGGGTATGTATGTCGTGCATTTCCTATGGTCCCCATGGAAAGTGACAAAGGACACACAGGAAGCGCATACGTGCGCTCCCCATATGACCTCTGCGGGCCTCCCGTGCGCTCTCCATATTACCTCCAAGAATTCCTTCCTTGAGGACTATCTGCTTTTCAGCAGCTTCTCCATCACCCCAGCTATCTAGGACGAACCAGCTTTCAAAAGGAAAGCTCAATCTCCCTACTCTCAACTTCAATGAAGCAGACGCCATGGAAACTATTACAACTCACATAAAAGAAAGTCTTGTGAGATAGCCTAACACGGCCCGCTCCTCCCATTTTTATAGGCAAACGGACCGGGAGCAGCCATTAAAGCAAAAAACCCTGGGATTCAAAATGCCCTGGCCACACTGCCACATGATGGTTCAGGGTAAAAAAGTGCTTCCCAAAGTGTGCCGAACGCATTTCCCAGGCCATGACACACGACAAAGGATTTCCCTCTGATCTCGAATCAAGAGCCTTAAATGCAGGAAATCATCCACCGGTCCTTGGGATTCGGGCAGGCCTAGGAAATCGCCTCGTGAAAACGACGTCATCCAATGGAGATCGAATGCTTATCTCGTACATTAAAAAGACCTGCGTTGGAAAAGGCCAACTGGATAAATGCCCTATGCAAAAAACAAAACGTCCTTTGGTGAATTACAAATCCGTCTCATCCGTCCGGGCAAAAAACGAAATGATTACTCATAGAACGGACCATCCACCAAATCTCGGTCGAGGCACTCGCGCAGTTTTTGGTCATATCGCGCCGAACCATTTTATACCTCGGCCAAACGAGCCAACCTCTTATTTCAGATTGACACTATCTGCCTAACCTCGGCCTTAACCGAGATGTTTTCTCAAGTCTTAACCGAGCTAGCTCATACACCGGCGAAGCAAATCGGTTCAGCTTTGAATAGGCAAGGCATTCAGATCGAAAGGAGCAAACCGACCCAAAGGCGAGAGTTACGCATGATCCACTCGCCGTCAGCTTCTAACACAAAACGGCCGCTCAGGAGACAAGTGATTTAAAACAATAAGGCAAAACAAATGGAAACAAAAGATCCATTCATTAAAGTTTTGGCCAAGATACAAGTCTGAAAAGAGAAAAATACATATGCAACCCTTAGGAGTCAGGGTTCGGGTCGATCCCAGGAGCCTCCTTGGTAACATCCGGGAGAACTTGACTTGCTTCGCCCGCTTTGAATGATGTTGGTTCCTCGGCAGCGAGCTGAGGGCATTCTTCAAGAGTCGCGACCTCATTAGGGCCCAGAATAACCTCAAGATCGACATCTGAGATGTCCTCATATTCCTCTCCTTCGACCCCCGGGGTACAAGCATCAAAATGTTCGGCATCCAAAAAAGACAAATCCCATTCGGGATGCTCCCGAGAGATCCTTGTTCGAGCCTCCTCCTCGCCGAACCGAAATACATCGGCACAAGCCCCTCTACGTTTTTCAGAGAATTGCGTAGAATTTTTATACTCCTCCACAGCCGAAGTAAGCTAATTTTGGAGTTCGAGGTTCATCTGACGACTCGCGGATAACTTTGCCCTTAAAGCTTTGGAAAACACTTTGTACACCACCCTCGGTGCAGCAAGGCCTACGTGGGCTGCACCGCCTCTTCCGATTGGTCCACGTGGCTCCGACGTGGATAACCTGACGGGCGGTATAGCTTTGCTTTGACATAACGTTCTGAACGTGACGGCCATTTAAAGCAGTTCGCTTTTTTCAAAATTATCGTGCGGACAAAAATGCCCTTTTTCTCCTTCATAGCGTCATTTACGTTGTATGTCATCTGTGCATCAGTTCAAATCCACGACACCCTAGTTGAAAACCCACGACACCCTAGTTCATAACCCATGACACCCTAGTTCAAACCTTAAGATAAAGCATCAGTTTAAACCCACGACACCCTAGTTAGAATCCCACGACACCCTGGTTCATAACCCACGACATCCTAGTTCAAAATCTTAAGACAAAGCATCAGTTCAAACCCACGACACCCTAGTTGGAAACCCACGACACCCTAGTTCATAACCCACGACACTCTAGTTCAAAACCTTAAGACAAAGCATCAGTTCAAACCCATGACACCCTAGTTGGAAACCCACGACACCCTAGTTCATAACCCACGACACCCTAGTTCAAAACCTTAAGACAAAGCATCAGTTTAAACCCACGACACCCTAGTTGGAAACCCATGACATCCTAGTTCATAACCCACGACACCCTAGTTCAAAACCTTGAGACAAAGCATCAGTTCAAACCCACGACACCCTAGTTGGAAACCCACGACACCCTAGTTCAAAACCTTAAGACAAAGCTTCAGTTCAAACCCACGACACCCTAGTTGGAAACCCACGACACCCTAGTTCATAACCCATGACACCCTAATTCAAAACCTTAAGACAAAGCATCAGTTTAAACCCACGACACCTAGTTGGAAACCCACGACACCCTAGTTTAAACTTTTTGATAAAAAATCCTCTTACCACTATAGCAAAATTTAATCTTGTTCTTCAACCACGGCGATTCTGAGCCTATTCGATAAAGACTTTGATCAGTGAGTATATCATCGTTATCCTTGTTCTCGTCCTTTGATGCATCCTAATATTATCGGATTGTAATGAAAATTTCTATTTTTGGAATCAACAGAGCCCTCTGTTTCCATTGGAGGCCTCCGAAATGTGAAAGGGCATATTTTGTTCCTTAGTCTGAGCTATTTCCCATCGAATTCAAGTTATGGAAAGCGCCAGCTTGGCCTTTTTCATCCTGCTATTGATGCTGTTGTCTGGTTTCCCTTCTTCCATGGCGGCGACCGATGAAGCCTCTGCTTTGATATCATTCAAGTTTTCGTTCGTCGGGCTCGATCCCAAAGGCTTCCTGCAGAACTGGATTACTAATAGCAGTGCCAACAATCCGAATTCCGGCGCCCCTTGCTTGTGGACAGGTGTGGTTTGCTCGCCGATCGACGGCCGGGTGCGAAGCCTGAACCTAAGCAACATGGGCCTAGTTGGCCGGCTTGGCATCGATGTGCTCATGGCGTTGCTGAATCTCCAAGATGTCGACCTCCATGGAAATTCGTTCTCGGGCAATCTCTCTTACAGCAGAAGTGATTCCTCTCTCCCCTGCAGCTTCGAGACCGTGGACTTATCGTCGAACAACTTCAGCGAATCCATTCTAGGGGACTTCCGGGCCTCTTGCCCACGCTTGGTCTCGCTCAACCTGTCAAGAAATTTGATCCCTGGCAGCATTTTTCCATTCGGTTCTTCAATCCAAGAGCTCGATTTGTCACGCAACCGGATATCGGACCACAGACTATTGAACTCCGGGCGTTCAAGCTGCAAAAATTTAAGCTATCTCAACTTGTCCGACAACAAGCTCACCGGGCGTCTGAGCGGCGTGCCGTCATGCACTAATCTCACGGTCCTTGACCTCTCATACAATAACATCTCCGAAGTTGAACGAGCCTGGTGAGTCTGCCAAGAATGCATTAACCCCATGACACCTTAGTTCAAACCCCACGACACCCTAGTTGTTTCCAACTAGGGTGTCGTGGGGTTTGAACTAGGGTGTCGTGGGGTTTGAACTGAGGTATCGTGGTTTTGAACTAGGGTGTCGTGAAGTTTGGACTAGGGTGTCGTGGGGTTTGAACTAGGGTGTCGTGGGTTTTGAACTAGGGTGTCGTGGGGTTTGAACTAGGGTGTCGTGGGTCTTGAACTGGGGTGTCGTGGGTCTTGAACTAGGGGTGTCATGGGTCTTGAACTGGGGGTGTCGTGGGTCTTGAACTGGGGGTGTCGTGGGTCTTGAACTGGGGTGTCGTGAGTCTTGAACTAGGGTGTCATGGGTCTTGAACTGGGGTGTCGTGGGTCTTGAACTGGGATGTCGTGGGTCTTGAACTGGGGTGTCGTGGGTCTTGAACTGGGGGTGTCGTGGGTCTTGAACTGGGGTGTCGTGGGTCTTGAACTAGGGGTGTCATGGGTCTTGAACTAGGGTGTCGTGGGTCTTGAACTAGGGGTGTCATGGGTCTTGAACTGGGGTGTCGTGGATCTTAAACTAGGGTGTCGTGGGTCTTGAACTAGGGGTGTCATGGGTCTTGAACTGGGGTGTCGTGGATCTTAAACTAGGGTGTCATGGGTCTTGAACTAGGGGCGTCATGGGTCTTGAACTGGGGTATCGTGGGTCTTGAACTGGGGTGTCGTGGGTCTTGAACTAGGGGTGTCATGGATCTTGAACTAGTTTATAGTTGTTCATTCATCACAATTTTTCATTGCATCATGAGAGTTGTGCATTTGCTTGTACCAAAATCAATTTATGACTAAAACAAAGGGAAAGGGAGGGGGGGGGGGGGGGAAAAATTTCCTGCAATATGTCTTTTGAATCAAAAGGCCTAGGATCTAAAAGACACAATCCATCAATAATGATGGATGCCGTGACACATGACACGTGGCATTGCACGCAAAGAAAATTTCATTCACCAAGAATAGAGTTACGAAATTTCATTCACCAAGGATAGAGTTATGCTGTAAATATTCGAAAGCTTATCATGATTATTAGCATAAGTATGATGCCATAAATCTAAAAAAAATCATGTTATTTGCTTTCACCTTAGCCAGCAATCTGAGCTAGATGGTGGAAGCCAAGCCAAAGCAGAACGTCCAAAAGATAACTTCATTTCCTTTCCCGTCTCTTTCATGCGGGGCACAAAGTCTACGGAAATCGCTCGAAATTTCAAACTCCCCCCATGAGATCACTGGATAAGGTTTAAGACCCACGATACCCTAGTTCAAGACCCACGATACCCCCCGTTCAAGACCCATGACACCCCCAGTTCAAGACCCACGACACCCCAGTTCAAGACCCACGACACCCCCAGTTCAAGACCCATGACACGCATAGTTCAAGACCCACGACACCCTAGTTTAAGACCCACGACACCCCAGTTCAAGACCCACGATACCCCCAGTTCAAGACCCATGACACCCCTAGTTCAAGACCCACGACACCCCAGTTCAAGACCCACGACACCCCTAGTTCAAGACCCACGACACCCCAGTTCAAGACCCACGACACCCCAGTTCAAAAGCCATGACACCCCTAGTTCAAGACCCACGACACCCTAGTTCAAGACCCACGACACCCCCAGTTCAAGACCCATGACACCCCTAGTTCAAGACCCACGACACCTAGCTCAAGACCCACAACACCCCAGAACCTTACAATTTTTTATCAGCAAAATCCAAATAAGATGGCGGGTTGAAGTAGGCTGGAGGGAAAGGGCATTTTCGTCTTCACACCAATGGTAAAAGGCTGAACGACTTTTAATGGATGTACGATCAAAAAGTAACATTATCCTCTGCTATTCTGTCCCATCATGTCAGGCCACATGGGAGCCACGTGGACCAATCGAAAGAGGCGGTGCAGCCCACGTAGGCCTTGCTGCACCGAGGGCGGTGTACAAAGTGTTTTCCTAAAGCTTTAAACTGCTCCTATGCCTCAAGCCCAATTGTACCCATCTGCAAAATATCATAGTGTTTGAGCTCACGAGCAAAATAAAAACACTGAAAACGAATAAAAAGGAAGACGATGCACCTCTTCCTCTCGCTGAGCCATATTAGCGCTCAGCTCTTGAACCTTTTCCAAGGCCTTCAATTTGGCCGCTTTATTTTGGGGAAGACCTTCCTTGAGGTCGTTAATTCAGGACTGCTTATCCCTAACTTCCTGCCGAGATTGATCGAGATCATCAGTGAGCCAAGCAATCTGCTCATTTTGCCATTTCAGCCGATTCTCCATATCAGCAAATTCCTTATTTAAACCGGCAAGCTGATCCTGCTGCCGTCGGCACTTGTGCTCCTCCTCTTCGAGCTTCCTGCTCCAACTATTCTTCTCCTCAGCATAACTAGCCCTCAGTTGGCTCCACCTCTTATCGAAATGCTGCTGCATAGCATTGACTTTGTCGTCATATTTAGCCTTGATCTGGGACAACTCCAGGCAGGCCTAATCCGATTGTTCGCGGAAACCCTGGAGCTCTTTGACCTGAACCTCTAATCGAGAGGCCCTTTCGGCTGCAAGTCGGTAAGACTTGCTCACCCTCTCGAGATCCATCCTAGCGGATGCCAAGGCCCCAGAAAGCTGGCTGGTCGAATCCACTCTCGCTGGAAGGTCGGCTGCCTCCTTCCTGGCTTGAGCACAGGCCCCAGTGGCTAAATTCAAGCGCCAAGTCAACACCCTTATGACCAAAGCATTCTGTAAGAAAAAACACCAGTAAGAAACCATGGCCCAACCGACCAATCAGGAATTACAACCTCGGAACAATAACTTACCCAGGAGATGTAGTTTGAAGCCATCGTCATGAGAGTAGCATTATTGATTTTAGGCAGAAGGAAAATATTCTTCGGTGCCTCGAGCCGACCGAAAGCCGCCTCAATAATATCCTCGGCGACAGGCTCGCCCATCGAGGAGCTTCCCCCAGCTCGCAAAACAGATTTCATCAAGGCAGTGAGCATATCATCCACCTCCAGGCTATGGACAAAAGAACTCATAGCCGAAGAACTGGCCTGAGGAACTTTGGCCCCATAAACCATCCGCTTGGCCTCCTCTGCCAGGACTCTAACCTGCGAGGCCTCGAATGCTTCGGCTCCAACCGAAGGACCCTCGGCCCGAACATCCCTTCATTCAACGATTCTTCTTCTTCTTCTATTGGTGCGTCAACCTCTTCCGCAGCGTCCCCAGGAACCACGGATGAGGGATCCTCAACGGGAGGAACCACGACCTCCATCAGCCTTTCAACGGGCGGCTCCACTTGAGCTTCGGCCGCCGCCACTACCTCTCCTGACCCCTCCACCTGAACAGGGGTCTCTTCCATACGCAGTGGACTCTCCACCACCGGTAGCTGAAGGACATCTGGCGGAGGGATAGCTGGATGTACCGGTAACATCTCCTCGGCATCGTTTGATACGACCACTATCTGGAGGGGGGAACCTCGACGGCTCTCTCCGAGCTTCCCCCAATGGCTTCCTCTGCTATCTCGCCTCCCTCCGGTAGGGAGGACTTATCAGTCATAGCTAGCGTTTCCACTTCCTCCCTCTCTGAGGCTGAGGAGTGGCGGTCGACACCATCTTTTCTAAGCTTCTTTGAGCGAGACCCAGAAGGGCGAGCCCTCTTCTCGGACCTATGCTTATCCCTGGAGCTAGAGCCCCTATGGCGCTTACCCAGCTCCCTCTTTATTTGGCCCGCAAACGTGGATCTCTCGGCTAAAAACACAACGGATGTTCAGTTAAACAGTGACAAGATTACATAAACATACCGACCATTAGAGCGAAGACTCACCCTGAGGGTCGACAGAGCCAAGTTCGGCAGCGAAAAGGGCATCCTCTGCTAACAAGGTGCTGGCAGAGATCTCTTGACCGCTGTGAAGGGTAGCCAGATCCCTTTCTCCTGCCTGCTTAACTCCAAACGCGCCTCCAGATCCTTTACATAACTGGCCCATTCTTTTAGAAAATCTGAGCCAATGTTTCCTTCGGCAATGAGAAATCGGGACTTCCACCCCTTTATCGAAGAAGGGTTATCCGAAATCATCTTAAATGACTTCCGAGGGCCAATGTAGGGCCACTCAGAGCTCCTCCCAGAAACCATGTTGTAGCAAACTCGAAATAAGGGAAGGGTCGCAGTCGCCCCAACGCGATTGCACATCGAGATGAACCCGACGACATTGCGCCAGCTATTCGGGGCCACAATCGTTGGGCATATGTTGTAAAACCTCAACAACTCCTGTATCAACGGGTGAAGAGGGAATCAGAGACCTGCCCTCAAGCTCTCCTCGTAGAAGAAGACTCCCCGGCTCAACTCGGTTGAAACCCGGTGCTCGGTCCTTGGCACCCATAAGGCTACATCCAGAGGAACTCTATAATGGCGATGGATCCTATCCAGATTATCTAGGGTTACCTCAGAAGCAACATCGCCTAAACCACTCATATTGGCTGAACATGGGGTAAGATACGAACAGATAAGCAAGGGCACAAAGAGGGAGCGGAAAATCTCTGCGGCAGGGACAAAGGGGCGTTGCAGAATAAACACCGCCCCAGCCCTCTTTAAATAAGCGCTTCAGAAAGAAAGCCTTAGATGCCAACAATCCCGATGCAAGCGCCAGAAATAAAGGATTCCCTCCACGTGGAACTCCCGCTATCCCGACTTACCAGAAATGAGGTGTTTTCTCCTCGAGCTGCGGCAAAAATGATAACGTAACAGCAGCCTATCATTTAAGAGATCATCGTTGCCCGCCTTTTCGAATCCCCAAATAAGATTGCTCTGGAATTTTACTCCCTACATCCAAAATTATACTTCGGACTAGGGAGTGGGGGGCATATG
>UESW01001894.1:194852-211353 GCA_900491605.1 Calamus simplicifolius
TCTTTGAGAGGTTGTCTTCGAAGGAAAGGGTTATGAAGAGAGGGGCTTTGATCAAGAACTTGAAGATGTCCTCGGCATTGCTCATCTTGCACTGATGGAGAAACTCCATTCTGGGCTTCAGCTTCCTCTCCTTGCTTACGCTGAATATGTGGGGATGCACCGTTGCAATCTTAAAGACCTCTCCGTCGGCGAGGCCAATCGATCTCCAGAACTCCAAGTGGAATTGGAGGTGCTCTACGGTGTAGGATAGGAGGGCAGGCCATTTGTTGATCATGAACCCGGTGGCCTCCTTGTTTCCCCCGCCGAGCTCAGCAAGGTACTCAACCCTCGGGATCAGCTGGTTTTCGAGATCCAAATTCAGAAGCAAAGGGCGCCGGACGATTACCTCCGGCCAGCCGTAGCCTTTCAGGAAAACAATCATCTTCTCCAGCCCTTTGATGGGTCTCTCGCCAAACACCTTCATGATGTTTACATTGTTGAAAATTCCCTGGAATTTTCAGCAATTTCATCTGACTTGCAACCAAACTGTGCTTCTGAGATGCCTTGAGGGCTCCCCAGACTGGCCCATAATTCAACAGATCCCTGATGTGAGAGTCCAGAACTACGATGGAACCACAGTTTTATGCTATACCAAGAACTCCTACAGTTACAGAACCAATGCAAGCATCGATGGTTGGAGGGAAATCTGTCAACCTCCTCTTGTCTTCAGCAAGGCCATTTCAGATCAGGGTATGTTTTCCAGCCATGTCTCTATTTTCCTTCATATTGTTATTGTTTTACTAGGCTTACTCTGGATTCTCTCTGGCAGTTGAGGTGTCTGTCCACGGAAATAGACCTTGCTACGGCTAGGGTGTCTCTCTGGCAGTTGAAGTGTCTCTCTGGCAGTTGAGGTGTCGCTGGAGAAGAATTATGATCAGACCTTAAGAACTAGGGTGTCGTGTGTTTTGAACTAGGGTGTCGTGGGTTTTGAACTAATGCTTTGTTAAGGTTTTGAACTAGGGTGTCGTGGGTTTTGAACTGATGCTTTTTCTTAAGGTTTTGAACTAGGGTGTCGTGGGTTTTGAACTAGGGTATCGTGGGTTTTGAACTAGGGTGTCGTGGGTTTTGAACTGATGCTTTGTCTTAAGGTTTTGAACTAGGGTGTTGTGGGTGTTTGAACTGATGCTTTGTCTTAAGGTTTTGAACTAGGGTGTCATGGGTTTGGAACTAGGGTGTCGTGGGTTTTGAACTGATGCTTTGTCTTAAGGTTTTGAACTAGGAACTGGTGTCATGGGTTTCCAAACTAGGGTGTCGTGGGTTTTGAACTGATGCTTTGTCTTAAGGTTTTGAACTAGGTGTCGTGGGTTTCCAACTAGGGTGTCGTGGGTTTTGAACTGATGCTTTGTCTTAAGGTTTTGAACTAGGGTGTCGTGGGTTTCCAACTAGAGGTCGTGGGTTTCCAACTAGGGTGTCGTGGGTTTTGAACTGATGCTTTGTCTTAAGGTTATGAACTAGGGTATCGTGGGTTTCCAACTAGGGTGTCGTGGGTTTTGAACTGATGCTTTGTCTTAAGGTTTTGAACTAGGGTGTCGTGGGTTTTCAACTAGGGTGTCGTGGGTTTCCAACTAGGGTAACTGATGCTTTGTGGTTTTGAACTAGGGTGTCGTGGGTTTTGAACTAGGGCGAGCTTTGACTGTGGTGGAAGAAGCGAGCGAGAGATGGAGGGGGAAGGAAAGTTGGCGGGAAGAGATGACGCTAGGGCTAATCAACGCGAACCCGGTGGTCCACGCGAAGAAGGAGAGGGTTGCTCGCCCGGAGGATTCCCATGCCGAAGACACCGTCGATGCCCTCGACGTCTTTGGTATCCTCACTCCGATTATCCATTCCTCTCTTCGATAAGATGGCGGGTTGAAGTAGTTGAAAGAAAAGGGCATTTTCGTCTGCACACCAATGGTGAAAGGCTGAACGACTTTTAATGGATGTACGATCAAAAAGTAACATTATCCCCTGCTATTCTGTCCCATCGTGTCAGGCCACATGAGATCCATGTGGACCAATAAAAAAAAGCGGTGCAGCCCATGTCGGCCTTGCTGCACCGGGGGGGTGTACAAAGACTTTTCCCTTATCTTTTAGAGATGATCACTCTTAAAGAAAAAATACAAAGGACTAACACACAGGACAGGTTTGGCGAGCACAAGATTTTCCGTATTTTTTTGATGTTTGAAAAGTCCATAACATGTTCATGCTTTTAAGTTTAATGTCTAGATTGCTGTAAATCAATAACTACACTATTTGGTGTCTCATTACCTTCGTTTTGAGGATTATAGCATATGACGCCCCAAACCTACCTCCTAGTCCAATTAATGTGGGACTATTTCGAAGTATCATCCATTCGATGTAGGACTATTTTGAGATATTAATAAAATAATGATTCAAAATAATTTAAATAAAATTAATTGATAGCAAGTAAACTTAAGAAATAGATACATAGCATATTTCTTTTCCATCAAATGTAAGATTATTTTTTAAGTATTACAACTAGCTATACCTAACTAATTGGAAATTGGGTATGTACTCTAATTATATTATGGTATATGGTCATGATTTAACACACAAAGACCATCCACACAAGGAGAAAGGAATGAGACCAACCAGGCTGATCATATTTTATATGGCAAAATTCAGTTCCATGATCCAAAAGCAAATTAATTAAACCAACAAAACCAAATGAAAGGATGGAAAGAGTTTCAGCCATGGACTAGCGTCCTGCTCTTTATTGGAAGCCTCAAATTCTAGACTGTCAAGGTGCCCACCATTACAGTCACGGCTTCTCCCCGAATCAGCACACGTTGTGTCCCCTCTTCCCATTTCAGGTCCAATATCCCACTCCTAGGAGAAGCCTGCTCAAGAATACAAAAGAGAGCAGCACGGCAAACATTAAGAAAGAAGAGAATAAATGAATACCGACAGAACTCCAATGACAATGTTGTTTCCTTAATGGAAATCATTATTCTTGCATGAAGATAAATTGACACTGTGGATTGGTACCATGTAAGCAAGAAGATTGTGTTTCCCCAGCTTCTTACTCCAATAGGGTGCTAATGCACAGTGCGCGCTGCCACAAACAGGGTCCTGTAAGATGTAGTAGCATATGTGAAGAGACAGAGAATTGTTAGAAATTGTGCCCTTGGAATCAGATGTATTTAAACTTTTAATTTTTTAAATTAATAAAAAAATAATTTTCTTCAATCTTGTTTCTTTTATATAAAAGATGAATGTTTATAAAAATTCAAAATATTATGAGGCTGTAATTTTAGTATAATGTATACAAGAGGATTGAACGACTAATATATTTAAACATGTCCGTGATTGATCGAAGTATGGATCTTCTATTGCTAATTACTAATACGGTCCATAAACATTATGAATGTGACAACCTTATCCGGATTGTTGTGTAGAGACACTTAGTGAAGATATTATATATAATAAGATTATATAGGACTTGGACCGACATAATTTAAATCTTTATTTAAGTACCATTATAAAAAATTCAATTTATGTCATAAGATGATAAATGTACATTGACCTTAATTCTGACTTAATCACAGACGTTTTGATTGTGTTATTGGAGCTTTTGATTTGTTCGTTCAAGCCCATTTGATATTGGACCCAATACTTACATTTTGGAGGTTCAATAGTACGTTGGGCTAGAAATATGATTTAAAGATATGGAATCCATGACTGTTGAAAAGAAGCTTAAAATTAGTTTTCTTAAGTGTTGATTAAGGAGCTAAACAGTTATTCGTGCAATTTATGATTCGATCATAAATTAATTGTTTAACTAGTGAATCAATGGTACTTAAAGAACAAAAAATAATTAGAGGGGCAAAATGGTTATTTCACCTAGCTCTAATTATGAACTAATTATAGAGGGTTGAATTACATGTAATGATTATATCAATGGACCACTCAAGTTTTCGAGTAAAAATTAATCTATAATTTTCAAGAATGTGTTTTTAGTGAAATAACTTCAAGATTAATAACCTGAATAAACAATTAAGGAGTTTTAATTGAGTTTATTCAAGTTTAATGGAGCTTAAATTATGGATCCATGGTTCCCACACCGTCTTAGATTAATCGCATCGAATACTCTTGGATTGAATAAATAATGTGATTAATTAATTATTTTTCTCAAATAAAATATTTATTAAAATTTTATAATAAAGAGTTTATTATGAAGATAAATAATTAATTTGATTGATTGTTTTTCTCACATTTATTTTGGTACAATAAATTGGTTATTGAACAAAATAAAAATATGTTTAAACACATTGTTTATATAATAAGTTGATATGATGATGGCACATAAATGTTATTATAGAATATCATACAGGAGAATTTTGCTCTTGTAAGTGACACATATTATGAATTAATAGAGAGAGATTTTAATTTTTGATATTTTTGATAATGTGATTATTGAAAATATTAAAAATAAATAATAAATTTGATTTATTAGATATTTAAAATTTATAATATCTAAAATTATTAAATAAGATTTGATAATTTAGATTTATTATATTTAATTTATATTATTTGTAAATCAATTGCAAATAAGAAAACAACTTTTTTTTGATATGCTCAAGGAGTTGATGTACATGTGTAAAGGATTGTCCTCAAAATATGCACATGCGATCAAAATGGGTTGTAACATATAAAGATTATCTAAATTAAATTAATTCAAAAATAAATTAAATAGATTTTTTTTTGATTCACTTAGAGCCGATAAATAGGGCATAAGGTGGACTTTCAAAGAGTGTGACAACGAAAGAAAAGTTTCTCTTTCCTTTTCTTCCTTATATGCGCCAACTCCTTTGTGAGAATAGAAAAAAACAAAGAGTGAGCCCACTCTCATAATTTGATACAGATCTTAAGAAAGGTGAGGAAGACTGATTTATTTTTATTTTGTAGGTATTTTGTGACTACCTTGGCTCGTAAACTGTACCGTAAAATTTTTTCTCCATAGCTTCGAATCCGATAGTAGAACGTGTCTGCTCTTTCGAGACCTCATCACATCGGTACGTTTTATGTATAAAAAAATTATATGATAATTTTTTTTGATATGACGATATTAATTTTATGTATGTTAAACGATCCGCATATTTTCGTTGCATATATAATGTTTTTTTTTAATTCCAACAAGAATAACTTATATCAGCCCTGAGTCATTCATATAGAGTGCCAAAAGCTTCGAGTCGTCACAATCTTTGTCCTGATAGTAGTATCTTGGACTCATACTTTGCACAAAAACATGAAACAAAGCAAGCAGAAGGTCTAGGAAAACATCTACTCCTCTTGCTGTCTTTTAGTTTCTGGTTATAACTATAGCATGTAAAACTTCTGTAGCTTTCCTGATATGAGAAGAAAGGTATGCAAATTGGAGTTCTCTAAATTGGCCTTCTTGTTCATGAGTACCTCGATCAAGATTGAATTTTCTTTCACAAGAAGACCTGATCTCTAAAAGCCTTATTACAGTTGTTGGCATTTTATGGTTATCAAAGCTTGCAATTCTTAAGAAGCATTGTATTAGGCTATTTCCACTAAAAAGACATCACAATACTTTGCAAAATCGTGGCTGATATATTCATTTATTTCCTGGATAGCATATCTCCCTCACCTTACCTCTGCAATTGCTCTTGTCGAGTTGAGCATCTAAGCAAGGGCTGGTAGACGCATTCATTTGGAAGTTGCAATGCCTAATACTTGTGGATGCTCAAGACGCTCAACACTCGTGCCTAGTGTCTTAATGACACTGCAACAGACACCACTGCTACTGTATCAACTAGCATGATTACAACACGCTCAAGACTATGCTCACTTGCCTAGGCACCTAGAACTTCTATGAACATGCAAATATGTAGCATCAACTCCTTGTAGGTGCATCATCAGCTCCAAGCTCAGGTGAAATTGTATGTAATCAAATTCTGGGGAGGGTCAATGACAAGTAGGATCTACACTTAGTTCAAAATATGCCTATTCAAACTTGAATCATGCCTGTTGACTTTAAGGTTGAAAAAAAGCCCGAATTGTGCCTAAGCCACATGCCATGTTGCAGTTAAGGCACATCAAAGTCACCTTCGTTGACCAGGCAAGCCACAAGTGCCCAAAGGGTATATTTGGGTGCACATTGCGCACTATAAAGTCAAAGGGCAACAAAGTAGTATGATAAGTATCAGTAGTGCCTCAAATGTTCAATTTTTGTGTCCACATGAGAGAAACTCAAAAAGGGGCCATGTGGGAAATCCTTAACCTATTATGCCTTTAACAAAATAGAGTGCCAGTTGAAAAAAAAAAAAGGGACTTATTTGAGAAGTCGTGCAATGAGAGACATATAGACTGAATTTAATTTGAAACATGCAGCTATAGTATCTTGTTGATGATGGTCCTATTTTATTTTATTTTATTTAGTAATCACTTGTAGATATATCTCAATCTCTTGGAGATAATTTTCAACAATATCCATCGACTAATTAATTAAGTGATAACTATATCTCTTTAAAATTTAAAATACCTACTTTAATAAGAGTAGGCGATGAAAGGGAGTTAAGAAAATATCTATAGGTTTTTGATATCACATCATACATAAGAAAATCATATGGAAGTAGAGAGAGATTCTGTTTTTGATCAAGAGCAAATCCTGAGTGCATACACCATCGTTCTGCGATTACTCATTGATTGGAAGCAATCAATCAACTCAATTAAGATCCAGATCCTCAGGAGGTAGATCATAAAACAATGGATGAAGGTAATACATTGATCATGTTATTATTTCATGAATTAATCTATATAATTTCTGTGTAGATTTTTTAATAGATCTCTAACAGTTGGTATCAGAGCCTCAATACCTCTGCCTTGTTTTATTGGGGAGTGTTTCCATTAATCTTTATTATTTTGGGATCTAATAAATTTTCTATAGCAACTTATTATCCCATTCTCATTGCTATTATCCCATTCTCATTGCTCGTGTGGCGAGGCATTCTTGGTCTCTATTTCTCTCATAAACGCCTCTATTTCTCTCATATCATAAACGCCTCTATTTCTCTATTAGGGACGTACCAATAAGGGAGGCTGCTAGTAGTATTCCAACTACTTGCGTACTGGAAGAATTAATAGGTCACCAAAAATCACAAAAGAGGCATTAGATTGGTGTACTCCTATTATTTAGCTTTATTTTGAAAAAATATTTTTATTAAAGAGAAGTACTAGCAAGATCTATGCCATGAAGCATACATCGATCCCAGTTCTCTCTCTCTTGCACATGGTTTAAATAAAAGATAATGACATTAATGATAGAGAAGAGGTGTTAGCAGGGTGGTTAAGGCTTGGATTCTTGTTCTCCCTCTTACGAGAGGATCTTTCTTTTTTGTGAGCGGAAGCATGGTGGGCCTTCCTTGCCGTGACAGAATCGTCTCTCACGATGAACACACATGCACGAATAAAAAAAGGTTTTTGTGCTTACGGATGAAGCACAAATTTCTTGCAGAAGATGCTGTGCATGATTTCAGCCGTACATAAATTAAAAAAAAAGGAGATAAGAATTTTTGGGATATGATTTATTTTACCATATTCATTATGATAAAGATAGTTGGCAAGCATATTTGTTGGGCTAGCCTATTTGAACGCGCAATTTTGGCTTTCCGTGCAATTTTTGAGAAGGAAGGATAAAATAGCATCTTATCCTCTGATTGAATTTTAAATGCATACCATTATCTTTTAATATTTTGATATGATTTATTATATCATATGATATAATTTGTTTTATTATCTATTTCTTAAATTTAAATTTTATTAAAATATGCCTCCTGAGCCTTTATGCCTATGATGTTTTGCATAGACTGGCCCAAGAAAATAATAAGCAACGATCGTACGTGTTTTAATTAGCAAAAAATTTTCTTAAGATGATAATTTTGAAATTGTATTAAATAGATGCTTGGTATGCTATTACTTCTATTTTGCATATTAGATTTTATATTATGCATGAACAAAATTATATTTAGTGGTAGTGTGAAAAATCACAATGCAAATCCTTTTAAGGCTTGATTGATCAATTGATGTCTAGAAAAATGAAGAGATCGTGGTTACTCAATTAGTTCTATTGACTGACCTAAGGAAAGCAACAAGGGACCCCACCTCTCTTTCACCCAATTCTATTGATTTAGACCTTGATTTAAAAATGTTATGTTGATTAAAATCACTACCTAATAATGTGCTAAATTGGCTAATCTATATGTATATAATGAAGTTTAAATGTCATGTGGTCAATATGATTTTGATTAATTGAGGAGTAGCCACATATCTTTAATTAAACAAAATTATATATTGAGTTGCAAATATCACATAAGGTTAGATGATATTAATTGTAATTAATTATATTTAATGCAATAAATCTTATTCCACAAAAAAATTTATTGCATTGATATAATTAATTAGGATGGGATAATAAATTATTTTCTTAATTTTTCATAGAAATTAAAAAAGAATATAATTTGTTAGTCACATCATTTAGTTAATGAATTTATTTAAGTATAATAACTTAGCCCATAGGTAGTTATTATATTATTGATTCATGTTATTGCATGCTTACATTGGTAAGACATGGCATTGAGTTGTATGCCTCAAATTCAGTTACATGAATATGATTATTTTATTTTGTGCAGTTATTTTGCCTGTTAATATTTCTGATATAAAATGTGATGTTTTCGATTTAAGTTATAATAATTATAAAGTATGAAAGAAAAGAATTCTCCTCCAGTTAGGATGCATGGACATTGACTATGCTATCAGGAAGGATGAACCACATTTGGTTATACCTACTAGCACTCAAGCTGAGATTGCTGTGTATGAACGATGGGGCAATCCAATCGCCTTAGTATGATGTTCATACTTACTAAGATTTTTGCTAGTATACGTGATTCAATTTCTGAGTGCAAAAATATTAAGGAACCCCTGAAGGCTATTGATATACAATTTGAGTCTTAAATAAGGCACTGCAAAGTTGTCATCAATGAAGCTCATTACTATTGAAGGTGTGCGTAGCACATCATAAAGATGAGGGATATTGCGATCATTTAAAATCCCTAGAGGTTGAGATGTCAGAATATTTCTTAGTGCACTTTATTCTGAATTCACTCCCACAGCAGTATAGTCCCTTTAAAATATCTTACAATACACATAAGGACAAATGACTAATTAATAAACTTCTGACCATGTGTGTTCAAGAAGAAGGGAGGCTGATTCTGAAAATAGAAGAAAGTGCATATTTAGCTACTCAAAGAAAGACTAAAGCTGCTAAAGCCAAACACAAAGGAAAGGATAAGTACCCATCCATACAGAAGATAAGAAGGAATCCAAGTGCTTCTTTTGCAAGAAGAAAGGGCATATAAAGAAGGATTATCTCAAATTCAAGGCTTGGCTTGATAAGAAATGTACTCTAACCTCATTTGTATGTTATGAATCCAATATGGTTGTTTGTCATAGCACATGATGAATTGATTCTGGTTCTACAATCCATGTTTCAAATACCTTGCAGGGTTTTCTAAATCAAAGAAAACCATTGGGAAGTGAACAAAACATCTATTTAGGAAACAAGATGGGTTCACATGTGAAAGCGATTGGGACGTACAAACTTATTTTAGATTTTGGTTTTATTTTAGATTTGAAAAAGACCTTTTATATTCCAAGTTTTCTAGAAATTTGATTTTAGTGTCAAGACTTGTACTCTCAGGATATTCCTTTAATTTTAATAAAAGCTCTGTTGATTTATTTTATAAATCTAAGCTTATTGGAAATGGAACATTGTCTGACAATCTTTTCCAGATCAATTTAAAAAATAATACCTCTTATAATGTAATGCACGTCTAAACTAACACATATATGAAAAGATATGTTGTGAATGGGAATTCCTCTATTTTGTTACATCGGAGATTAGGCCATCTCTATTGAGAGAATTAAAAGATTAGTAAAAGTAGAGTACTTGATGCTCTTGATTTTACTGATTTAATGCTCTTGATTTGACTGATTTTGGCACTTTTGGACTGCATAAAAGGAAAGCAAATCAACAAGTCTAAGAAAGATGCCAAGAGGAGTTCAAAAATATTGAAGATCATCCATACAGATATCTGTAGTCTAGATATGGACTCGTATGGTTAGAGATATTTCATCTCATATATTGATGACTATTCATGATATATGTATCTCTACTTGCTTCATAATAAGAATGAAGCATTAGATGCCTTTAAGGTGTTCAAGGCAGAAGTAGAGAAACAATATAAAAACCAAATTAAGATCGTGAGGTTAGATAGAGGTGGAGAATATTATGGTAGATACACTGAGGATGAACAAACACATGGTCTATTTGCTTGATTTCTTGAAGAAAATGGAATTGTTGCACAATACACCATGCAGAGGTCTCCGACCAAAATGGTATAGCTGAAAGAAAACCGAACACTATTGAACATGGTAAGGAGCATGATTGGCAGCTCCAAGCTATCTAAATCCTTGTGGACTAAAGCTCTTAAAACTGCCACGTATATATTAAACCGAGTTCTAACCAATGGCTATTTTTAAAACACCATTTGAGTTATTTAAAGGTTGGAAACCAAAGTTTGCAATATATACATGTTTGGGAATGCCCATCTGAAGTAAGAGTTTATAATCTATAAGAAAGAAAACTAGACCAAGGACTATTAATGGATGTTTTATTGGATATGCTGAGAAGTTCAAGGGTTATAGATTTTATTGTCCATCTCACAATACTAGGATTGTGGAATCAAGAAATGCAAAATGTCTATAGAATGACTTGATCAGTGGGAGTGATCAATCTCAGTATTTGGCTTCTTCTAAGAAAGAACATTTAGATATTTCAACTTGCACTTCAAGTGAGAGATTGGTTGTCATTCACAGCACCCCTCAAGCTCAAATAAGTGCTGGACAACCAGACAATGAGATTCCACAAGCTGCTGATGATAATCTAAAAGATCCTATTGCTCAACAATAATCATTGTGCAAGATACTCCTCAGAAGGTCATTAACACAACATTAATAAGATCAACTAGAATAAAGAAATCAGCCATTCCTAGTGATTACATTGTGTATCTATAGGAATCTGACTATAACATTAGAGCTGAAAATGATCCTAAAATATTTTCACAAGCCATGAGTTCTAAGAAATTAAACTTGTGGTATAATGCCATGAAGAACTAGATGAAATCTATGGCATCTAATCGAGTCTGGGATCTTGTTGAGTTGTTTTATGGTGTAAAAACCATTGGATATAAATGGGTCTTTAAAACAAAGAAAGACTCACAAGGCAACATTGAGAGATATAAAGGAAGGGTCGTTGCCAAAGGGTTCACTCAGAGAGAATGAATTGACTACATGAAGATATTTTCTCCTGTATCCAAGAAAGATTCTCTCCAAATAATTATGGCACTGGTAGTTCATTTTTATTTTGAGTTACATCAAATAAATGTGAAAACTGCATTCCTTAATGAAGATTTAGAGGAAGAGGTTTATATAAAATAGCTTGAAGGATTTTCTTCTAATGATAGTGAGTATTTGGTTTGCAAGCTTAAGAAATCCATATATGGATTGAAACAAGCCTCATGTCAGTGGTATCTAAAATTTCATGATGTGATCTCTTTCTTTGGTTTTGATAAGAACATCATGGATCAATGTATATACCAGAAGTTTTTAGTCCTATATGTGGATGATATTCTACTTGCAACCAATGATAAAGGGTTGCTATATGAGGTGAAACAATTTCTCTCAAAAATTTTGATATGAAAGATATGAGTGAGGCATCTTATGTCATTGGCATTAAGATCCATAGGAAAGATCTCGAGGCATTTTAGGATTGTCTCAAGAAACTTATATCAATAAATCCTTAAGGAGATTTCAGATGAAAGATTATTCACCAAGTGTTTCATCCATAGTGAAGGGTGATAAGTTCACTTTAAACCAGTGCCCTAAAAATAAACTTGAATGGAACAGATGCACACCATTCCATATGCTTCAGGTTGGAAGCCTAATATACTCAGGTTTACACAAGACCTGACATTGTATTTGTAGTAGGAATGTTGGGAAGATATCAGAGTAATCCAGATTTAGACTATTGGAGAGTTGCTAAAAAGATCATGAGGTACATAGCAGACTTGGCTGCTATCTCTACTATGGAAGTAGAGTTCGTTGCTTGTTTTGAGGCTACATCGCATGGTGTATAGTTAAAGAGTTTCATCTCAGGGCTTAGAATTGTTGATTCTATTGCTAGGCCACTTAAATTGTACTGTGATAATTTAGTTGTATTTTTAGCTAAAAACTATATGAGTGGTAGTCGAAGTAAACACATCGACATTAAGTATTTAGTCATAAAAGAACGTGTTAAAGAAAATAAAGTGATCATAGAATATGTTAGTACTGAATTGATGATAGCTGATCCTTGGACTAAAGGCATACCAATTAAGAATTTTAAGGATCATATGATATGAATGGAGTTAGTTCCATGATATAATTTAGTTGCATGGATAACTACTTGTACAAGGAAACTCTTATTTCAGTTATTTGTTTATTTTTTATTTGGACGTACACATTATTTGACTTTCGAGAAATGATAAAATTTTCTTTTGGACTCTGAATAAATATAGGGTTTATTCATTATGTTATGTTGTCACATTTGGAATAGTGGTAAAGGAATTGAATACATAATAATATATGAAAGATAATACTCAATTATAGAGGACCTATTGCCATGATTCATGTATTTCGTTTCTTTTTTAGAGCTGAGGACTATGGATTAAAATAAAATATACGGATCAAGTGAGAGAATGTAGTATCCCATTGGTGATGGTCCTATTTTATTTTATTTTATTTAGTAATTACTTGCAGATATATCTCAATCTCTTAGAGATAATTCTTAAAAATATCCATCCACTAATTAATTAAGTGATAACTATATCTCTTTCAAAATTTAAAATACCTACTTCGATGGGAGTAGGCGATGAAAGGGAGTTAAAAAAATCTCTATAAATAGAGATCCCTTCTAAGGTTTTTGATATTGCATCGTACGTGAGAAAACCATACGGAAGCAGAGAGAGATTGAATTCCTGATCAAAAGCAAATCCTGAGGGCATACAATATCATTATGCGATCGCTCATTGATTGAAAGCACTCAACTCAATCAAGATTCAGATCCTCAGAAGGTAGATCATAAAACAATGGCTGAAGGTAATACATTGATCCTGTTATTATTTCATAAATTAATCTATACAATTTCTGTGTAGATTTTTTAATAGACTGAATTTAATTTGAAACACGCAGCTTGACTAAAATGCACTTAAAATTGCTTCAGTCCTCTCTTTGACAACTGATATCTGAGTCATCCAGTGTCTTTCTGTGTCTTGACAATATAATAGCTTTAAAATTACTAATATTGATGTAAATACTATAAATAGTTTTCATCAAACAAACAAATTCTAAAAGAAATTACATGAAAGCGGAATTTAGTTTGGACTTCAGAAGAAGAAAACCACATTAATAATACCAACGTAATATTTTTGCTTTGCTCTACAACTGACATTTAGTGTTAGGATTAATGAACACGCAGATGACCAGAATACTGGAACAAAAGTTGCTTTTCACATGAAAATAAAGGTTCAGTCATCCAAATTTGTAATGGATCAAAAGAAAGGAAAATATGAAATGAGCTGATGGAAGAGATGCAAATCACTTCCATACATGTTATATATATGCATAGATGCAGCTTTGGATTTAATATAGATTAAAAAAATAATGCCATCGATCTCTTACAGGATCCCTAAACTAGCTATCTAAATAAACTTAGAAAATGCATATGTATTAAATGCATACCTCATTGATCCCTAGCTTGGGACAAAAAATCGAGTGAAGAAATCAAATCCAGATTGAGAAGGAGCAGCTCCTGTTATTATTACCCCTCTCCCAGCGCAATTTTGTAACTCATCAAACTTCGGATGTATGCCAGCAACTTCATTTGCTGAAGCAAGTTCTACCTATCAAACATGAATTGATTTCCATGAGTCAAGCTTACACAGGATAACATAAACAAATCCAAGGAATTACTAAATTGAAGCAGCTAACTACCGACAATTGATTCGATTGTTCATAATGCAGGCATGGTGGAAAACAGAGGTAGTTCAAGTTCTTCAAGAATGGAATTCTTCCAGTGGTAGATCTAAGTAAGAAGTATACTAATAAAGCATTCACCATACTTTAAACATGAATACCAAGGAGACCCTACTTTCAACTCTTATCAGCATAACCAATTGTCAGAGGTGAAAAGGTAACATGTAAGTACAATGATATCATTTGAAGTAGCTGTTTTTTGAACATTGATCATCGCTGCACCATTCAAAGTTTCAGGAATTGATGGGATCTCTGCAGAATCACATTCTACCACTGGAACCATTGGAAAATCCAGCTCTATAAAGAAGTGTCCCTCTGCTTCATTGTTTGAAAACTTTTTGGATAGTGGAACTTTCTTGGCTGTTAGAAGTCCAGACTTGGTGACAAACTCAATTACATCACATTTTACCACACCAGAACTGAGCAGGTAATGTGCAGCAGCTAATGTTGCATGGCCACAAAGTTTAACCTGCAAAAGAACCATAGAAATTCAACATAATAATTGACATAAATTAGTTGAAATACAGAACATCATTAAGTTTATTCATGTGTGGCATGGTATTTGCTCAGAGAATAAAACTCAATTCAACTCAACTCATCTAAGCCTTTTCCCAACATTTGCTCAGAGAATAAGTGAAGAAAAAAAAAATTGAAGACTTTCCTATAACCTCAATACTGCTAATTAAGGTTTTAAATCTCATGGAATAAAGCCAATTCTAATTTTTTTCATGGAATAGGATGTTCCATGGAATGGATACTAGCGAGAAGATTTCATCCTGATACTTGGGGTAGCAACCTATCTTGGCGTCCCATAAAACATTTTGCTAGGATCTAAAACTATGCTCCTAATAATTCTGATGGATAAATACAGATCAGCAAAGATATCAAGGACTTTGGAATAAACTTATTTCCACATAAGACGTGTTTAGACAAGCAAAACTGAAGTACTGTTTTCTATCCATTAGAAAGTACAAAGTTAAAGATACATTTGTTGATTCCGAAATTGCCTGAACTTCAGATTTAACTTAAGTGACATCAATCATCATTGAATTGTATACTTGCAGCGCATATATAAGGAAATCATGCTTCAGCTTCTCAATCAATGGCACATGGGGAGGATCTTGGATATTTATATAACATCAAGAACTAAACAATACCATCATGGTTTTTTTTGTGTCGGTGATGTCTGGGTTATTACAATAAAGGTATATTTTAGTATAGGGTTGTATTAAAAAATTATTCTTATAAATTTTCACTCTCTTTCAAAGGTGTTTGATATGATTTTTTTTTTTTTTTCAGAGGAACAATTTTCTTCTCCTTTGTCCCTCAAATTGTTAACCTAGGGGAGGCAGACTAATAGGATTAAGGGGAAAAAATATTCAATGTTGGAAACAAGGTGGGCACACAAGGAGCTTTGATACCAGATTGATGGAAGTGGAGAATACTTTCAATAAGAAAAATAACACTCTTATTATGGAGATGTTAGAGGGAATACATCTTTTGGGTCTCTCTCTATTTTTCATCATCATCTTCTTCTTCTTCTTCATTTCATGGGCAAACACCTCCCATATTTATAAACATCTAGATGTCCTTTCATATGCCACTATTTAATACATGCATAGAAAAACTAAAAGACATTTGCAGAAAATTAAGAGTCAATTACAAAATACTAAGAGTCAATTTTAAATTTCTGAACCATCTTATCTTTTCAAAATGACTCTTCCTTTCTCCATGAAGCCTTTGGTCTTTTCAAGAGTGACTCTTCCTTTCTCCCATGAAGTCTTTGGTCTTTCAAGAGTGCATTAAAACAAGTTTAATATTCCAACATTTCCTCCCGTAAACTTGTTTTTTCTTGGTGCCATGACTCCAAGCATCTTTCTCAACTTTTGAAAATCTTCACCTTTGAGTGATTTTGTAAATATATCAGCAATTTGCTCATTTGATTTACAGTACACAACCTTCACAATACCTTTCTTAACTTGATCACGAAGAAAATGAAATCTTGTGTCAATGTGTTTGCTTCTTCCATGTTGAATTGGATTCTTAGCTAGTTTAATAGCAGACTTATTATCAACATATATCTTCACAAGCTCTTTTTGTGAATGACTCAATTCTTTCAATAAGTTGCATAACCATATGGCCTCACAAGCACATGATGCTGCTGCAACATACTCTGCTTCATATGTAGATAATGCAACAATGGATTGTTTTTTGAGCTCCAAGAAAAAGCATTAGCACCAAAATAAAAGATATAACCAGAAGTGCTTTTCCGTTCATCAAGATCTCCTCCCCAATCACTATTAGAAAA
>UESW01001894.1:214603-229033 GCA_900491605.1 Calamus simplicifolius
AGCCATGCATGACTCTCTTTTTTTTTTTAAATTCTAAGATAGTGTTTAAAATAGGGGATAAGAAGAAATATTCTCCGAATATCCCTCGGATATCCCTCTTTATTCTCAAAGGCTGTGTTTGGATGCCTTATTCCCTGGAATAGGGCCTTCTTCCAACTTATTCCCTCAAACAGCGTTTTAAAATGATCGTGGGCCCCATTGTCTGGCTTATTCTCGTCAACATGCCTATCTCCGTTTTTGTATTCCACGGCACCCCATGGAATATTATAATGTACAGGATAAATGTACAGGATAGCATTTATTCAGGGATAGCTAAGGGAATAAATACCTTTTTAAAATTATAAGTCTGCCATCAAGGGATAACTTTAGTTGTTCATGGGTTCCCTAGGGAATAAGTTCAGAGGATAATCCATGGTTAAACATGAGTTATCTCCTCTGGTTAAACTTTTTCATGGTATCTTAAAACTATCATGGTATCTTTGTTTCATCCTGATCATTAAAAAGAAAATAAAATCATATCAAAATCTATGATTTCAATTAATTAACGATAACTATAAAGCTACATTAGAAAATCAAATTTTATAATCTAAATCATGGTTACTATTTATTCCACCTTCACAAATTCATATGAAAAAATTATTCAAATACATACCTATTTCATGTAGAGCCATGTGTTATCTCTGTATAGATTAGTTTTAAAATTATTTTTACTATTAACATTATTTCACCATGTTACATTTTAATACTTAATAAAATTATAAAAATTAAATTTAATTAAAAATATTTTAAATTATATAAGATGTATTGAAAAAATAAGCTAGCTAAAGAAATTAATAGTTTGATTAAAAAATTATTTATGACTGAAAAATATTTTCATGGGAAAAGGGAAAAAGACCTAGCTAAAAACATATTGAAAGCCAAAAAATTAATCATTTGAAAAAAAAGGATATGCATTTAGAAATTAATAGTTGTAGACTAAAACAAAAATCTTTAAGACAAAAAGAAAAAGAGTTGGCTAAAAAATAATAGTTTGATGAAAAAAAATCTGATTGAAAAAAAGTGTTTTCTGCAAGAAAGAAGAAAAAGAATTGGCTAAAAAAATTAATAATTTCACGTAATAAAAATATTTCCCACTAGAAAGAAATGTTTTCTATTAAAAAAAAAGAACCAACTAAAAAATTAATGGTTTGATCGGCTCAAAAAAACTCATTAAAAATAATAGATTTATAAGCTTTAAAAATAATAAAAAAGGCTACAAATAATAGTTTGTTGTAAAAGAAATGTTGAGATTGAGAAAAAAAAATGTTTTCAACAAGACAAAGGAAAAAGAATCGGCTAAAAAAATGGTTTGATTTAAAAAGTTTGTAATTGAAAAAAATATTCTTCACAAGAAAAATAAACAAAAAAGCTAAAAAATTAATAGTTTAATAAAAAATGTCCTACTTGGGAAAAAAACTCGCATACAAAAAAGATAAAAGAATGAATTAAAAAAATAGTAGTTTGTGTAGTATCCCGTTGGTTGGTGATGGTCATATCTTATTTTATTTTATTTGGTAACCACTTGCAGATATATCTCAATTTCTTGAAGATAATTCTCAACAATATTCATTCACTAATTAATTAAGTGATAATCAACCTCTTTCGAAATTTAAAATACCTACTTTGATGGGAGTAGATAGTGAAAGGGAGTTAAGAAAATCTCTATAAATAGAGATCCCTTCTAAGGTTTTTGAGATGAGAAAACCATAGAGAAGTCAGAGAGATTGGGTCCCTGATCAAGAGTCTAATCCCTGATCAAAAGCAAATCCTGATGGCATACACCATCGTTGTTTGCGATTGCTCGTTGATTGAAAGCACACCATTGTTGTTTGCGATTGCTCATTGATTAAAAGCACTCAACTCAATCAAGATCCTCAAAAGATAGATCATAAACAACAAGAGGTAGATCATAAAGATCCTCAAAAGGTAGATCATAAATAACAAGAGGTAGATCATAAACAATGGCTTGAGATAATACATTGATCATGTTATTATTTCTATACAATTTATGTGTAGATTTTTCTTAATAGATCTCTAACAGTTGATATCAAAGCCTCAATACCTCTGCCTTATTTATTTTGTTACGAGTGTTTCTATTATTTGAGATTTAATTATTTTAGGATTTAAATAAATCTTTTAGAGCAATTTCTTGGTCTCTATTTCTCTCATATAGGGATAATCCAAAGGGAAGGCTATTAGTAGTGATGAGGGGTAAAATCATCATCGCATTATTGATCGCTCACATTGGCGATGGGGTCGCGCCCAATCCAAACACCCTGCTTGCCAGCTGGCCAGCTGGCGTGACATTCTAGTGACAAGGTCAAATAAGCTTTGATGAAGTCGGATCACCCTAACAACCCGGGCCACCTTTATACTTCGACCATCTGAGCCGAGCTATCCTTATTCCTTGGTAACCCGAGCTATCCCTATGCTTCGGCCGTCTGAGCCGAGCTATCCTTATTCCTCGGTAACCCGAGCTATCCTTATACTTCGGCCGTCCGAGCCGAGCTATCCTTATTCCTCGATAACCCAAGTTATCCTTATACTTCGGCCATCCGAGCCGAGCTATTCCTCGGTCATTCGAGCCGATCCATTTTACACTTCGGAAAACCAAGCTATTCCTCATCCAGGCCAACCACGGCATTCAAAATACCTCTGCGGAATCCGGCGTGGGAGAGTTCAAATCCACTATAGCTGAATAAGATTCCAGGTGGCGAATCATGCCCAGAAGTGGCCTAAGATCTGCAAGAGTGGCCTAGGTCTGTATGATCATCGAGCCTCAAGGCATCAACTAGCTCTCCCAGCCATCGATCCTCTAACTGACAAGATACGGACCCTACCGGCCTCATAACAAACTTGATTCAAATCCTAACAGTTTTCAGACCCCATCCAGGGCACGTCCAAGGAATCAGGTGATCACCTATAAATACCACAACATTCCAACCTCTCAGGTACGCACGCAAAAGAACTCTAAGACAACCCCTTACGCATTCATTTTTTCACTCCATTAGAGCTCTCATAAGAGCCGGGAGGAACATCTCTCTGTGAGAGTCTTCTCCTCACATCTGCTTGCTATAAATCTCCACTGACTTGGGCATCGGAGGGTCCTCCGCAGAGGGCAACCCACAGCACCCTCTGCTTGCGGATTGTCTTGCAGGTTCCATCCCGAGGTGGTGAGATCGGCGTTCGGATCAGGAGCCAGAAGCGCACCCGAGTCGGAGAACAGATTTCCGCGGCAACAGATTGGCGCTAGAGGAAGGGCCTCAAGTCCCATAAACTTGTTATTCAGGAGACAAGACTCAAGAACCAGAGAAAAGCATCCTCTAATGGCCAATCGGAAGAAAGCTACATCTGAAGCTCAAGATCAGGCTGCCTCTCAAAGGCCTGATCCGATCAGCGGTGCAGCACCTCCGCTACCATCGCCAACTGAAACTCCTTCGCCACCGGCAATGGCGGTAACCCTGGATCAGTTCGCCACTCTGGTTCAGCAGGTCCAAGCATTGACACAGTTGGTCCAGGGATTCCAGGCGATCCCTAGAGCTGCTGTCCCTGTTTCTCGGCCTCGCGAGAAGGTTGCTGCCCCTGCCTCGCCAGCGATCTCTTCCTCTGATTTTCCTGAGGCGGCGGATCACGGTCACCAACCCGCAAAGACGAAGCCGGTGCTACAGCGAGCTGGAGGGAAGAGCCCGCTCAGGTCTAGGCGGGTTCGCTCCCCCTCCCCGGTGTCTTCCCAGGATTCGACACCACTACCATCTTCTCCTCACCCGATCCCTCATACCACTCTAGATGAAGGGATCAGACAACATATGCAAGAGATGCGGCGAGAATGGCGTCGGGAGCTAGACGCAGCCAAGCAAGCTCCTCCATCCTAGCCGAAAGCGGAGCAGGGCATTCCCTTCTCGGAGAGGATCATGAGGGAAGTGATTCCCCCTCATGTCAAGCTCCCGCCATCGAACCGTATCATGGATCCACCGATCCCGATGACCATCTCAGCAGCTTCAGATCCATCATGATGTTCCACGGGCATCATATGCGATCCTGTGCAGAGCCTTCCCCTCCACCTTAAGGGGATCTGCCCAAACCTGGTTCAACAGCTTGAAACCAGGTTCTGTTGATTCTTTTGACGAGCTGAGCTATCTGCTCATCAGCTAGTTCGTCAGTAGCCGTCCAACAACAGAGATCCGATTCCCTCTCTCGCCACTGAATGGGGAGTGGGGGTGGTTCGAGGAAGCCAGATCATAGCTCGGCATTGCTTTGTAGCCGACCTTCAATTCGGAAGACCCAAGGTAGACGGACTGGATGCTCGGAAGGATCTCGCCGAGCAACGAGGAGAGTCAGCCGAAGAACTGGAGGAGGTACCGCTTGACGAGGCTCGGCCCGACCGAACCATAAAGATTGGGTCACAGCTGGAAGAAAAGCCTCGGCAAGAGCTGATTGAATTCCACCGGAAGAATGCTGATGTCTTCGCTTGGTCCACATCGGACATGCCCGAAATTAGCCCAGATGTCCTGGTTCATCATCTTAGCATGGACGAAACATTCCGGCCGATCAAACAGAAGAAGAGGAGCTTCGCCCCAGAGCGCCAAAAGGCCATTGAAGAAGAGGTGGATAAACTCATCAAAGCCAAGTTTATTCGAGAGGTTAGTTACCCCGACTGGCTGGCAAACGTGGTCATGGTGAAGAAGTCGAATGACAAATGAAGGATCTGCATCGACTCCACTGACCTCAATAAAGCCTGCCCAAAAGACAGCTTCCCTCTTTCGTGGATTGACCAGCTCATGGATTCAACTTTAGGCCATAAAATGTTAACTTTTATGGATGCCTATTCGGGCTACAATCAGATCCGAATGGCGCCCAAAGACAAGGAGAAAACCACCTTCATCACCAATTGAGGTATCTACTGCTACCGAGTTATGCCCTTTGGTTTGAAAAATGCAGGTGCCACCTACCAAAGGCTGGTCAACAAAGTTTTCAAGGAGCAAATTGGTCAGAACATGGAGGTGTATGTCGATGATATACTGATAAAAAGCAAGGAGGCATCCCAGCACATCGAGGACCTTGCGGAGAGTTTCGGCACACTTCGAAAGTATCAGATGAAGCTCAACCCCACCAAATGCGCTTTCGGGGTCAACTCCAGGAAATTCCTTGGCTTTATGGTTTCACAGCGAGGCATCGAGGCAAACCCTCAGAAAATCTAAGCCCTGCAACAGATGGCTCTGCCAGGGTCAGTCAAGGACGTGTAGCGCCTCACTAGAAGGGTGGCAGCCCTCAGTCGCTTCATTGCTCGGTCGACCGAGAAATACCTTCCTTTTTTCAAAGTGCTTCGGTCAGCCAAAAACTTTCAGTGGACCTCAGATTGCCAGAAGTCCTTTGAAGACCACAAGAAATACCTCGGCTCACCACCCCTCCTCAGCAGCCCAAAGCCAGGAGAAGTGCTGAATCTATACCTGGCGGCCTCTGAAAACGCCGTTGGCTCAGTGCTAATTAGAGAGGAGAACAGAGTCCAAAGGCCTATCTATTATGTTGGCCAACTACTCAAGGATGCTGAAACGAGGTATACTCGGGTCGAGAAGATGGTCCTGGCTCTAGTGACATCGGTCCGAAAGTTGCGGCCATACTTCCAGGCGCATATTGTCATCGTCCTGACCGACCAACCCCTCAAGGGAATTATCCATCGCCCAGAAGCATCAGGAAGAATGACCAAATGGACTGTCGAGCTGAGCGAGCACGACATTCAATATCAGCCTCGTCTGGCCATTAAAGCCCAAGTTCTAGTGGACTTCCTCCTTGAATGCACCATACCCGAAGATGGCTCTGTTTCGGATACCCCCGGACAACCAAAGCCCAGCGCCCCATGGTTGCTTCACGCCGATGGATCCTCCAGCGCAGGCGGTTCTGGGCCGGCCTAGTCCTCACCAGTTTGAAAGGCTCGACCTTTGAATATGGCATTCGCTTCTCCATCCCGGCCTTAAAAAATGAGGCAGAGTATGAAGCCTTACTCTTCGGACTCCGAATCGCCCGGGAGCTTAAAGTCAAGAAGTTGATTGCCTACACCGACTCCCAATTGGTGGCCGTCCAGGTGTAGGGAGAATTCGAGGCTCGAGAGCCGAATATGATTCGGCATCTTCAAAAGGTGCACGATCTATCCTCCTATTTTGATGAATTTAAAATTGTCCAAATCCCAAGGGCTAAAAATGCGTGCGCTGACCTATTATCCGACTGGCAACTACGAAGTCGATGGATCTCGAGCGAAAATTCCACCTAAAGGTACTAGAGAAGCCCAGCATCGTCGATGTTGATCACATGATGCAGGTTGACATCAAACCATCCTGGATGGACCCCCTGCACCAGTACCTCAAAGAAGGGTTGCTGCCTGCTGATAGAAAGGAACTAAGGAAGTTGAAATTGCAATCATCTCATTACGTCCTGATTGAAGACCGGCTATATAAGCGGTCTTTCTCCATGCCATTGCTCAAATGCCTCCGCCCATCGGAGGCTGATTATGCTCTTTGGAGGTTCATGAAGGCATCTGTAGCAATCACCTCGGCAGCCATGCCCTGTGTCATAAAGTACTATGCCAAGGATATTATTGGCCAATGATGCAAAAAGATGCTGACGACCTTGTCCGAGCCTGTGATGCATGCCAACGATACTCAAATATCCAGAGGCTCCCCTCTGCTCACCTGACTTCCATCTCATACCCCTGGCCCTTCGCCAAATGGGGAATGGATATACTTGGCCCTTTTTCCCCCTCGCGACGAGGCAAAGGAAATTTTTATTTGTTGTAATTGATTATTTTACTAAGTGGGTTGAAGCCGAGGCAGTCGCCCAGATAACCGAAGCTCGGGCTAAAGACTTTGTGTGGAGGTCCATCATCTACCGCTTCGGTCTTCCCCATACCATAATCACTGACAACGGGAAGTAGTTCGATAACCCTAAGGGGGCGTTTGGTAGGAGGTAATCTATCCAGATTACGGTAATTTAAAAGGGCCCCACCGGATAACCATGTTTGATACATATTTTGAATGACAATCTATCTTGCAGTGGTAATCTGGATTACCACTTGAGTGGTAATCCACATTACCTCAAGGGGAGGTGGCTATCCATATTACCGACTATGTTGTAATCTAATAAGTTTTTCTTTTGACAAAATTACCCATGCCTCTTTTGTAAAAATAAAATTATCCCTTCCTTTAAACAATTAAATTAATTTAAAAAATTAAATTAAAAATTAAATTTAAAAATTAAATTAAATTTAAAAATTAATTTTTAATTTTTAATTTTTAATTTAATTTTAAAAATTAATTTTGATGCGACTAAGACGTCCTATTATGCTTCGGTAGAGGTTAGTAACCTTTCTTCGCTTACCAACAAGATTATACAAGTTATTTCTTTCCAAAGAAATATATACTTCGTCCATTAAATAGGACCATGTTCACCACGTAAGTTTGTAGGGCCGCCCAGGCCTCCCTATGACTTAAACAGAGATAAACACTTCCCTCACAGAGGATTGAATGACATGTTAACAAAAACAAAGTAGCAAAAACGCTACTGGATTTGTAGCTTAGACTACAGGCCAGAAAGCACAAAACAAGAGCGGCAACTCTCAACACAATCACATCAGAAAAGAAACAGATAATAAAAGAAGAAAGAGAAGAAAAACTTTCTTTATTAATAAAAGAATTACAACATCTTGAGAGGCATTACAAGTGCATCAAAGCATAGAAATACAAACAAATAAAAAGCTCGGGTGAGTAGCTTCGGTCGATGACGATATCTTTACATCCGACCCCAGAAATCAGAGAAACCAGACAGGCTCTGTTGAGCCACTGGTAAATGTGAAAAAACAAAACCGGCCATCCATGGGTCCCTCGGATGAACTGAGAGATCCAAAATGGGCTAAGGACCTGTGGATGCCGATGCCAAAGATGCCTTCCCCCCAAGTGGGATGCTGGTCTGCTAGCCACTGCCCAAGCACATAGGAAGGGAACCGGCAGACCAACACATCCCTCCTCCCTCTTCACATGGCAGAAAATTCCTCAGGCGAATGAACTGAGGGATTCAAGCTGAGGGAGGAGGCGAAATTCATGTAAGTCATGGGGGGTACGTATGTCGTGCATTTCCTATGGTCCCCATGGCAAGTGACAAAGGACACACAGGAAGTGCATACGTGCGCTCCCCATATAACCTCTGCGGGCTTCCCGTGCGCTCTCCATATTACCTTCGAGAATTCCTTCCTTGAGGACTATCTGCTTTTCAGCGGCTTCTCCATCACCCCAGCTATCTAGGACGAACCAACTTTCAAAAGGAAAGCTCAATCTCCCTACTCTCAACTTCAATGAAGCAGACGCCATGGAAACTCTTACAACTCACAAAAAAGAAAGTCTTGTGAGATAGCCTAACACGGCCCGCTCCCATTTTTATAGGCAAACGGACCGGGAGCAGCCATTAAAGCAAAAAACCCCGGGATTCAAAATGCCCTGGCCACACAGCCACATGATGGTTCAGGGTAAAAAAGCGCTTTCCAAAGTGTGCCGAATGCATTTCCCAGGCCATGACACACGATAAAAGATTTTCCTCTGATCTCGAATCAAGAGCCTTAAATGCAGAAAATCATTCACCGGTCCTTGGATATGGGCAGGCCTAGGAAATCGCCTCGTGAAAACGACGTCATCCAATGGAGATTGAATGCTTATCTCGTACATTAAAAAGACCTGCATTGGAAAAGGCCAACTAGATAAATGCCCTACGCAAAAAAACAAAACGTCCTTTGGTGAATTACAAATCCGTCTCATCCATCCGGGCAAAAAACGAAATGATTTCTCATAGAACGGACCATCCACCAAATTTCGGTCGAGGCACTCGCGCAGTTTTTGGTCATATCGCGCCGAACCATCTTATACCTCGGCCAAACGAGCCAACCTCTTATTTCGGATTGACACTATCTGCCTAACCTCAGCCTTAACCGAGACATTTTCTCAAGTCTTAACCGAGCTAGCTCATACACCGGCAAAACAAATCGGTTCAGCTTTGAATAGGCAAGGCATTCAATTCGAAAGGAGCAAACCGACCCAAAGGCAAGAGTTACGCATGATCCACTCGCCGTCAGCTTCTAACACAAAACGGCCGCTCAGGCGACAAGTGATTTAAAACAATAAGGCAAAACAAATGGAAACAAAAGATCCATTCATTAAAGTTTTGGCCAAGATACAAGTCTGAAAAGAGAAAAATACATATGCAACCCTTAGGAGTCAGGGTTCGGGTCGATCCTAGGAGCCTCCTCGGTAACATCAGGGAGAACTTGACTTGCTTCGCCTGCTTTGAATGATGTTGGTTCCTCCTTTGGTAACATCAGGCGAAATTCTTCAGGAGTCGCGGCCTCATTAGGGCCCATAATAGCCTCAAGATCGACATCTGAGATGTCCTTATATTCCTCTTCTTCGACCCCCGGGGTACAAGCATCAAAATGTTCGGCATCCAAAAAAGACAAATCCCATTCGGGATGCTCCTGAGAGATCCTTGTTCGAGCCTCCTCCTCGCCGAACCGAAATGCATCGGCACAAGCCCCTCTACGTTTTTCAGAGAATTGCGTAGAATTTTTATACTCCTCCACAGCCGAAGTAAGCTAATTTTGGAGTTCGAGGTTCATCTGACGACTCGCGGATAACTCCACCCTTAAAGCTTTAAACTGCTCCTATGCCTCAAGCCCAATTGTACCCATCTGCAAAATATCATAGTGTTTGAGCTCACGAGCAAAATAAAAACACTGAAAACGAATAAAAAGGAAGACGATACACCTCTTCCTCTCGTTGAGCCATTTAGCGCTCAGCTCTTGAACCTTTTCCAAGGCCTTCAATTTGGCCGCTTTATTTTGGGGAAGACCCTCCTTGAGGTCGTTAATTCGGGACTGCTTATCCCCAACTTCCTGCCGAGATTGATCGAGATCGTCAGTGAGCCAAGCAATCTGCTCATTTTGCCATTTCAGCCAATTCTCCATATCGGCAAATTCCTTATTTAAACCGGCAAGCTGATCCTGCTGCCGTCGGCACTTGTGCTCCTCCTCTTCGAGCTTCCTGCTCCAACTATTCTTCTCCTCAGCATAACTAGCCCTCAGCTGGCTCCACCTCTTATCGAAATGCTGCTGCATAGCATTGACTTTGTCGTCATATTTAGCCTTGATCTGGGAACAACTCCAGGCAGGCCTTATCCAATTGTTCGTGGAAACCCTGGAGCTCTTTGACCTGAACCTCTAATCGAGAGGCCCTTTCGGCTGCAAGTCGGTAAGACTTGCTCACCCTCTCGAGATCCACCCTAGCGGATGCCAAGGCCCCAGAAAGCTGGCTGGTCGAATCCACTCTCGCTGGAAGGTCGGCCGCCTCCTTCCTGGCTTGAGCACAGGCCCCAGTGGCTAAATTCAAGCGCCAAGTCAACACCCTTATGACCAAAGCATTCTGTGAGAAAAAACACCAGTAAGAAACCATGGCCCAACCGACCAATCAGGAATTACAACCTCGGAACAATAACTTACCCAGGAGATGTAGTTTGAAGCCATCGTCATGAGAGTAGCATTATTGATTTTAGGCAGAAGGAAAATATCCTTCGGTGCCCCGAGCCAACCGAAAGCCACCTCAATGATACCTCAGCGATGGGTTCGCCCATCGAGGAGCTTCCCCCAGCTCGCAATATTGATTCATCAAGGCAGTGAGCATATCATCCACCTCCAGGCTATGGACAAAAGTGCTCATAGCCGAAGAACTGGCCTGAGGAACTTTGGCCCCATAAACCATCCGCTTGGCCTCCTCTGCCAGGACTCTAACCTGCGAGGCCTCGAATGCTTCGGCCCCAACCGAAGGACCCTCGGCCCGAACATCCCCTTCATTCAACGATTCTTCTTCTTCTTCTATTGGTGCGTCAACCTCTTCCGCAGCATCCCCGGGAACCACGGAGAGGGATCCTCAACGGGAGGAACCACGACCTCCATCAGCCTTTCAACGGGCGGCTCCACTTGAGCTTCGGCCGCCGCCACTACCTCTCCTGACCCCTCCACCTGAGCAGGGGTCTCTTCCATACGCAGTGGACTCTCCACCACCGGTAGCTGAAGGACATCTGGCGGAGGGATAGCTGGATGTACCGGTGACATCTCCTCGGCATCGTTTGATACGACCACTATCTGGAGGGGGGAACCTCGACGGATCTCTCCGAGCTTCCCCCAATGGCTTCCTCTGCTATCTCGCCTCCCTCCGGTAGGGAGGACTTATCAGTCATAGTTAGCGTTTCCACTTCCTCCCTCTCTGAGGCTGAGGAGTGGCGGTCGACACCGTCTTTTCTAAGCTTCTTTGAGCGAGACCCAGAAGGGCGAGCCCTCTTCTCGGACCTATGCTTATCCCTGGAGCTAGAGCCCCTATGGCGCTTACCCAGCTCCCTCTTTATTTGGCCCGCAAACGTGGATCTCTCAGCTAAAAACACAACGGATGTTCAGTTAAACAGTGGCAAGATTACATAAACATACCGACCATTAGAGCGAAGACTCACCCAGAGGTCGACAGAGCCAAGTCCGGCAGTGAAAAGGGCATCCTCTGCTAACAAGGTGCTGGCAGAGATCTCTTGACTGCTGTGAAGGGTAGCCAGATCCCTTTTCTCCTGCCTGCTTAACTCCAAACGCGCCTCCAGATCCTTTACATAACTGGCCCATTCTTTTAGAAAATCTGAGCCAATGTTTCCTTCGGCAATGAGAAATCGGGACTTCCACCCCTTTATCGAAGAAGGGTTATCCGAAATCATCTTAAATGACTTCCGAGGGCCAATGTAGGGCCACTCAGAGCTCCTCCAGAAACCATGTTGTAGCAAACTCGAAATAAGGGAAGGGTTGCAGTCGCCCCAACGCGATTGCACATCGAGATGAACCCGACGACATTGCGCCAGCTATTCGGGGCCACAATTGGGCATATGTTGTAAAACCTCAACAACTCCTGTATCAACGGGTGAAGAGGGAATCGGAGACCTGCCCTCAAGCTCTCCTCGTAGAAGAAGACTCCCCGGCTCAACTCGGTTGAAACCCGGTGCTCGGTCCTTGGCACCCATAAGGCTACATCCAGAGGAACTCTATAATGGCAATGGATCCTATCCAGATCATCTAGGGTTACCTCAGAAGCAACATCGCCTAGACCACTCATATTGGCTGAACAGGGGGTAAGATACGAACAGATAAGCAAGGGCACAAAGAGGGAGCGAAAATCTCTGCGGCAGGGACAAAGGGGCGTTGCAGAATAAACGCCGCCCCAGCCCTCTTTAAATAAGCGCTTCAGAAAGAAAGCCTTAGATGCCAACAATCCCGATGCAAGCGCCAGAAATAAAGGATTCCCTCCACGTGGAACTCCCGCTATCCCGACTTACCAGAAATGAGGTTTTCTCCTCGAGCTGCAGCAAAAATGATAACGTAACAACAGCCTGTCATTTAAGAGATCATCGTTGCCCGCCTTTTCGAATCCCCAAATAAGATTGCTCGGAATTTTACTCCCTACATCCAAAATTATACTTCGGACTAGGGAGTGGGGGCATGTGATGAGGGGTAAAATTGTCATCGCATTATTGACGCTCACATTGGCATGGGGTCGCGCTCAATCCAAACACCCTGCATGCCAGCTGGTCAGCTGGCGTGACATTCAAACGATAAGGTCAAATCAGCTTTGATGAAGTCAGATCACCCTAACAACCCGGACCACCTTTATACTTTGACCATCTGAGCCAAGCTATCCTTATTCCTCGGTAACCCGAGCTATCCCTATGCTTCGCCGTCTGAGCCGAGCTATCCTTATTCCTCGGTAACCCGAGCTATCCTTATACTTCGGTCATCCGAGCCAAACTATCCTTATTCCTCGATAACTCGAGTTATCCTTATACTTCGGCCGTCCGAGCCGAGCTATTCCTCGGTCATTCGAGCCGATCCATTTTACACTTCGGAAAACCAAGCTATTCCTCATCCAGGCCACCACGGCATTCAAAATACCTCTGCGGAATTTGGTGCGAAGAGTTCAAATCCACTATAGCTGAATAAGATTCATGCGATGAATCATGCCCAGAAGTGGCCTAGGATCTGCGAGAGTGGCCTAGGTTTGTGTGATCATCAAGCCTCAAGGCATCAACTAGCTCTCCCAGCCGTTGATCCTCGAACTGACAAGATACGGACCCTACCGGCCTCATAACAAACTTGATTCGAATCCTAACAGTTTTCAGACCCCATCCAGGGCATGTCAAGGAATCAGGTGATCACCTATAAATACCACAGCATTCCAACCTCTCAGGTACGTGCGCAAAAGAACTCTAAGACAACCCCTTACACATTCATTTTTTCACTCCATTAGAGCTCTCATAAGAGCCGGAAGGAACATATTTCTGTAAGAGTCTTCTCCTTACATCTGCTTACTGTGAATCTCTACTGACTTGGCGTCAGAGGGTCCTCCGCATAGGACAACCCCCACAACACCCTTTGCATGCGGATTGTCTTGCAGGTTCCATCCCGAGGCGGTGAGATCGCGTCCGGATCAGGAGCCAGAAGCGCACCCGAGTCGGAGAACAAATTTCTGCGGCAACAAGTAGTATCTTGGATTATAACGAGCGTATCGTAGAGATATTAGGGACATACCAATAGGCTACTGATAGTATATTGGTGCATTTGACCCAACTATCTATGTACTGAAAGAGTCAATAGGTTATCAAGAAAGCTGTTCTGACCATCAATTTAGTTTATTTCAGTTTTTTATTTTTAAGTATGATTTAAATAAAAAATAAAAAGTCATATAAAGATATGAGAACTTCGGACGTTATCATGGTGGTTAAGATTTAGTTTCTTGAACCAAAGGTCACAGGTTAAGTCGTTCATACCTTGTTTTTGGTTTGTTCCTTTCTCCCTTGTTCTTGTGCGTTCTTTGCCGTATTAAAAATTTGGTTTTGGCTTACGAGATGAAGCACAATACGGAAGACCTCAATGAGGACGAAAGACGTGACCATACATACATTAAAAAAAAGTTTTGAACCGTATTTCTTCCCTTTTCCCGTGCCGCTCTGGTTTGGCCATTTTTTCTTTCGTTCTTTTCCCTGCCAATGATGGGATAGACGTGGTGGCCATACAAAAAAAAAAAAAAAAAAAACAAATTTTTTGGATATGATAAAGATGTTGACAAGCATATCTGTTCGGCTAGCTTATTTAAATGCATGATTTTAACTTTTTATGTGAAAAAAAAGGATAAAATCATCTTATTCATTTGTTAAATTTTAAATGCATCTATTTATATTTTGATATGATTTATTTTTTATATCATGTGGTATGATTTTTTTATCATTTTGTTTCTTAAGTTTAAATTTTTTGTATTGAAATATGCTTTTAAGCCTCTA
>UESW01001894.1:229764-251191 GCA_900491605.1 Calamus simplicifolius
ATTTAAGTGGTGACAATTATAAAGTATGGAAGGAAAGAATTCTTCTTCAATTAGGATGCATGGACATTGACTATGCTATCAAAAAAGATGAACCACATTCAGTTACATCTACTAGTACTCAGGCTGAAATTGCTGCGTATAAATGATGGGAGCGATCCAATGCCTCAATATAATGTTCATACGTACTAAGATTTTTGCTAGTATATGTGGTTCAATTCCTGAGTGCGAAAATATCAAGGAACTTCTAAAGGCTATTGATGCACAATTTGAGTCTTCAGATAAGGCACTGCCTAGCACCCTAATGGTAAAGTTATCATCAATAAAGCTCACTACTATTGGAGGTGTGCATGAGCACATCATGAAGATGAGAGACATTGCGGCTTAGTTAAAATCCCTAGAGGTTGAGATGTCAGAATCTTTCTTAGTGCACTTTATTTTGAATTCACTCCTATAGCAGTATAGTCCCTTCAAAATATCTTACAATACACATAAGGATAAATGGTCAATTAATGAACTTATGACCATGTGTGTTTAAGAGGAAGGGTGGCTGATTTTGAAAATGGAAGAAAGTGCACATTTCGCTACTCAGAGAAAGACTAAAGCTGCTAAAGCCAAACACAAAGGAAAGGGTAAAGTACCCATCCATAAATAAGACAAGAAGGAATCCAAGTGCTTCTTTTGCAAGAAGAAAGGGCATATAAAGAAGGATTGCATCAAATTCAAGGATTAGCTTGACAAGAAAGGTATGCCAACCTCATTCGTATGTTATGAATCCAATATGGTTATTTGTCATAACACATGGTAGATTGATTCTGATTCTACATTCCATGTTTCAAATACCTTGCAGAGTTTTTTAAATCAAAAGAAACCATTGGGAAGTGAACAAAGCATCTATTCAAAAAACAAGATAGGTTCACATATGGAAGCGATTAGGATGCAGACTTGTTTTAGATTTTGGTTTTATTTTAGATTTGGAAAAGACCTTTTATATTTCAAGTTTTTGTAGAAATTTGATTTCAGTGTCAAGAGTTATACTCTCAGGATATTTCTTTAATTTTAATAAAAGCTCTATTGATTTATTTTATAAATCTAAGCTTATTGGGAATGGTACATTGTCTGATAATTATTTTAAAATTAATTTGAAAAAAAATACCTCTTATAATGTGATGCACACTCAAACTGGTATGAAAAGATGTGTTATGAATGAGAATTCCTCTATTTTGTGGCATCGAAGATTAGGTCATATCTCCATTGAGAGAATTAAAAGATTAGTGAAAAATGAAGTACTTTATACTCTTGATTTTACTAATTTTGGCACTTGTGTGGACTGTATAAAGGGGAAGCAAACTAATAAGTCCAAGAAAGATGCCAAGAGGAGTTCAGAAATATTGGAGATCATACATACAAATATCTGTAGTTCAGATATAAACTCGTATGGTCAAAGATACTTCACTCATTTATTGATGACTATTCACGATATATGTATCTCTACTTGCTTCATAATAAGAATGAAGCATTAGATGCCTTTAAGGTATTCAAGGAAAAAGTAAAGAAGCAATGCGGCAAACAAATTAAAATCATGAGATCAGATAGAGGTGGAGAATATTATGGTAGATACACTAAGGATGGATAAGCACCTGGTTCGTTTGCTCGATTTCTTGAAGAAAATGGAATTGTTGCACAATACACCATGCCGGGGTCTTCAAACCAAAACGGTGTAGCTGAAAGGAGAAATCGAACATTATTGGACATGGTGAGGAGCATGATTGGCAGCTCCAACCTACCTAAATCCTTGTGGACTAAAGCTCTTAAAACCGCTATATATATTAAACCGAGTTCCAATTAAGGCTATTTCCAAAATGCCATTTGAGTTACTTAAAGGTTGGAATCCAAATTTGCAACATATGCGTGTTTGGGGATGCCTATCTGAAGTAAGAGTTTATAATCCACAAGAAAGAAAACCAGACCTAAGGACTATTAGTGGATATTTTATTGGATATGCTGAGAAGTACAATGGTTATAGATTTTATCGTTCATCTCATAGCACTAGGATTGTGGAATCAAGAAATGCAAAATTTCTTGAGAATGACTTGATCAGTAGAAGTGATCAATCTCAGTATTTGGCTTCTTTTGAGAAAGATCATTCAAAAATTCCAGCTTCTACTTCAGTGAGAGATTGGTTGTCATTCATAGCACTTCTTAAACTCAAATAAGTGCTCAACAAACCAGTCATTAAGATTCTACAAGCTGCTGATGATAATCTAAAAGATCCTGTTGTTCAACAATAATTAGTTTTGCAAGATACTCCTCAGGAGGTCATTGACACAACATTAAGAAGATCAACTCGAATAAAGAAATTAGCAATTCCTAGTTATTATATTGTGTATCTACAGGAATCTAACTGTAACATTGGAGCCGAAAATGATCCTGAAACATTTTCACAAGCCATGAGTTCTAAGGAATCAACTTGTCGTACAATACCATGAAGGACAGATGGAATCTATGGCATCTAATCGAGTCTGGAATCTTGTTAAATTGCCTGATGATGTAAAAGCCATTAGATGCAAATGGGTCTTTAAAACAAAGAAAGACTCACAAGGCAACATTGAAAGTATAAAGCAAGATTCGTTGCCAAGGGGTTCACTCAGAGGAAAGGAATCGATTACACGGAGAAAATTTCTTCTGTATCTAAGAAATATTCTCTTCGAATAATTATGGCATCAGTAGTTCATTTTGATTTTGAGTTACATCAAATGGATGTGAAAATTGCATTCCTTAATGGATATCTAGAGGAAGAGGTTTACATGAAATAATCTAAAGGATTTTTCTCTAGTAATAGTGAGCATTTGGTTTGTAAGCTTATAAAATCCATATATAGATTGAAACAAGCCTCACGTTAGTGGTATTTAAAATTTTATGATGTGATCTCTTCTTTTGGTTTTGAAGAGAACATCATGGACCAATGTATATACCAGAAGGTTAGTGAGAGTAAAATTTGTTTCTTGGTCCTATATATGGATGACATTCTACTTGCAACCAATGATAAAGGATTATTATTTGAGGTGAAACAATTTCTCTCCAAGAATTTTGATATGAAAGATATGAGTGAGACATCTTATGTCATTGGCATTAAGATCCATAGAGAAAGATCTCAAGGCATTTTGGGATTGTCTTAAGAAACTTATATCAATAAAGTCTTGGAGAGATTTCAGATGAAAGATTGTTTACCAAGTGTTGCACCTATAGTGAAGGGTGACAAGTTCACTTTAAACTAGTGTCCTAAAAATGAACTTGAACGGGAACAGATGCACAACATTCCATATGCTTCAGCTATTGGAAGCCTAATATATGCTCAAGTTTGCATAAGACCTGACATTGCATTTGTAGTAGGAATGTTGGAAAGATATCAGAGTAATCCAGGCTTAGACTCTGGAGAGCTGCTAAAAGGATCATGAGGTACATAGCAGATTTAGCTGCTACCTCTACTATGGAAACGAAGTTCATTGCTTGTTTTGAGGCTACATCGCATGGTGTATAGTTGAAGAGTTTCATCTCAGGGCTTAGAATTGTTGATTCTATTGCTAGGCCAATTAAATTGTACTGTGATAATTCAATTTGTATTTTTGACTAAAAACCATAAGAATGCTATCGAAGTAAACACATCGACATTAAGTATTTAGCCATAAGAGAACGTGTTAAAGAAATAAAGTGGTCATAGAACACGTTAGCATTGAATTGATGATAGCTAATCTTTTGACTAAAGGCATGCCAATTAAGAATTTTAAGGATCATATAGTACGAATGGGAATTGGTCCCATAATATAATTTAGTTGCATGAACAACTACTTGTATAAGAAAACTCTTATTTCAGTTATTTGCTTATTTCTTATTCTGATGTTCACATTATTTGACTTCAAGAAATGACAAAATTTTGGACTCAGAATAAACATAGAGTTTATTCATTATGTTATGTTGTCACATTTGAATAGTGGTAAAGAAATTGAATGCATTGTAATACATAGAAGATAATACTCAATTATAAAGGACCTATCTCTATGATTCATGTATTTGGTTTCTTGTTCAATGTTGAGGACTGTGGATTAAAATAAAATATATGGACCAAGTAGAAGAATGTAGTATCCCATTGGTGATGGTTCTATTTCATTTTATTTTATTTGGCAACTATTTGCAGATATATCTCAATAATTCTCAACAATATCCATCCACTAATTAATTAAGTGATAATCATATCTCTTTTGAAATTTAAAATACCTACTTTCATGGGAATAGACGTGAAAGAAAGTTAAGAAAATCTCTCTAAATAGAGATTCCTTCTAAGGTTTTGAAGATCATATCATACGTAATATAGAGAAGCAAGAGAGATTAGGTCCTTGATCAAGAGCAAATCCTAAGGGCATACACCATCGTTGCATGATTTTGATTTAATCAAGTTCCTGATACAGATCCTCAAAAGGTAGATCATAAACAATGGTTGGATGTAATGCATTGATCCTATTATTATTTCTATATAATTTCTGTGTAGATTTTTTTTAATAGATCTCTAACAATTTGATGTAAAAAAATTAATAGTTTCTATTTGAAAAAAAAATTCATGGAAAGCACGAACCAGCTAGAAACAATTAATAGCTTGTGACTGAAAAAAAAAAAAGAAAAAGAAAAGCCCTGAGAAAATAAGAAAAAGAACGAGATTCCAATTAAAAATATTAATTAAATCAATAAAAAAAATCAATAAAAAAGTTCAAAATTTTAACACGCAAGAAACATTATAACGCTGCAATCAAGAAGCGGTAGAGAGCAACGAGGAAAAAGTCATGCATTTAACGAATTTGACACGTCACAATATATAGATAAAAGGGGAAGCAGAGAGGCTTTGTTTGACGCGCGGCAACGGAAGCTGGAGAATTCTTCTCACCCTCTCCGCTTAGAGGAGAATATACAAAGCAATAAAAAATTTATGAGCGCGCCCCTCAACCTCCGATTTCACGTACAAGATTATGAGAAGCGGAGTCTGGGAGTCCTTTTCTCAGCTTCTTCTTTGATCTACAAATCTTATCTTTTGAAAAGTCTTTGTACACTGCCCCCGGTGCAGCAAGGTCGACGTGGGCTGCACTACTTTTTTTTATTGATCCACGTGGATCCCATGTGGCCTAACACGATGGGATAAAATAGCATGGGGATAATATTACTTTTTGATCGTACATCCATTAAAAGTCGTTCACCTTTCACTATTGGTGTACAGACGAAAATGCCCTTTCCCTCCAACCTACTTCAACCCGCCATCTATCGGAAGAGAGGAATGGATCATCGGAGTGAGGATACCAAAGACGTCGAGGGCATCGATGGCGTCTTCGGTGTGGGAATCCTCCGGGCGAGCAACCCTCTCCTTCTTCGCGTGGACCACCGAGTTCGCGTTGATCAGCCCTAGCGTCATCTCTTCCCCGCCAACTTCCCTTCCCCCTCCCTCTCTCGCTCGCTTCTTCCACCACAGTCAAAGCTCGCCTAGTTCAAAACCCACGACACCCTAGTTCAAACCCACGACACCCTAGTTCAAAACCTTAAGACAAAGCATCAGTTCAAACCCACGATACCCTAGTTGGAAACCCACGACACCCTAGTTCAAACCCACGACACCTAGTTCAAAACCCACGACACCCTAGTTCAAAACCTTAAGACAAAGCATCAATTCAAAACCCACGACACCTAGTTCAAAACCCACGATACCCTAGTTCCAAACCCAGACACCCTAGTTCAAAACCCACGACACCCTAGTTTAAAACCTTAAGACAAAGCATCAGTTCAAAACCCACGACACCCTAGTTCAAAACCCACGACACCCTAGTTGGAAACCTACGACACCCTAGTTCATAACCCACGACACCCTAATTCAAAACCTTAAGACAAAGCATCAATTCAAAACCCACAACACCCAAACCCACACCCTAGTTCAAAACCTTAAGACAAAGCATCAGTTCAAAACCCACGACACCCTAGTTCCAAACCCACGACACCCTAGTTCAAAACCTTAAGACAAAGCATCAGTTCAAAACCCACGACACCCTAGTTAGAAACCCACGACACCCTAGTTCCAAACCCACGACACCTAGTTCAAAACCTTAAGACAAAGCATCAGTACAAAACCCACGATACCCTAGTTCAAAACCCACGACACCTATTTCAAAACCCACGACACCATAGTTATAACCCATGACACCCTATTTCAAAACCCACGACACCATAGTTCATAACCCACAACACCCTAGTTCAAAACCCACGATACCCTAGTTCAAAACCTTAAGACAAAGCATCAGTTCAAAACCCACAACACCCTTGTTGGAAACCCACGACACCCTAGTTCCAAACCTTAAGACAAAGCATCAGTTCAAAACCCACGATACCCAAGTTCAAAACCCACGACACCCTAGTTCAAAACCTTAAGAAAAAGCATCAGTTCAAAACCCACGACACCCTAGTTCAAAACCCACGACACCCTAGTTCAAAAACTTAAGACAAAGCACAGTTCAAAACCCACGACACCCTAGTTGGAAACCCACGACACCCTAGTTCCAAACCCACGACACCCTAGTTCAAAACCTTAAGAAAAAGCATCAGTTCAAAACCCACGACACCCTAGTTGGAAACCCACGATACCCTAGTTCATAACCCATGACACCCTATTCAAAACCTTAAGAAAACATCAGTTCAAAACCCATGACACCCTAGTTCAAAACCCACGACACCTCAACTGCCAGAGAGAATACAGAGTAAGCCTAATAAATGATAACTAAAAGATCATAATTCTTCTCCAGCGACTCGTGGTTATAACTACAGCACCTGAGGGTGTTTCTTGGTCATGGTGAACACATCCTCGCAAGAGAAGCCATGGCTGAACAAGAGATCGATCACCTTCTGCATGTTCTCGCAGCTCGTCCTTGTCGCTGCACCCACTGCTGAAGCAAGCTCTCTGGTGCGGTGTCTGTAGCCAATCTTCACGAGGAAAGCCAACTTCTTTGAGAGGTTGTCTTCGAAGGAAAGGGTTATGAAGAGAGGGGCTTTGATCAAGAACTTGAAGATGTCCTCGGCATTGCTCATCTTGCACTGATGGAGAAACTCCATTCTGGGCTTCAGCTTCCTCTCCTTGCTTACGCTGAATATGTGGGGATGCACCGTTGCAATCTTAAAGACCTCTCCGTCGGCGAGGCCAATCGATCTCCAGAACTCCAAGTGGAATTGGAGGTGCTCTACGGTGTAGGATAGGAGGGCAGGCCATTTGTTGATCATGAACCCGGTGGCCTCCTTGTTTCCCCCGCCGAGCTCAGCAAGGTACTCAACCCTCGGGATCAGCTGGTTTTCGAGATCCAAATTCAGAAGCAAAGGGCGCCGGACGATTACCTCCGGCCAGCCGTAGCCTTTCAGGAAAACAATCATCTTCTCCAGCCCTTTGATGGGTCTCTCGCCAAACACCTTCATGATGTTTACATTGTTGAAAATTCCCTGGAATTTTCAGCAATTTCATCTGACTTGCAACCAAACTGTGCTTCTGAGATGCCTTGAGGGCTCCCCAGACTGGCCCATAATTCAACAGATCCCTGATGTGAGAGTCCAGAACTACGATGGAACCACAGTTTTATGCTATACCAAGAACTCCTACAGTTACAGAACCAATGCAAGCATCGATGGTTGGAGGGAAATCTGTCAACCTCCTCTTGTCTTCAGCAAGGCCATTTCAGATCAGGGTATGTTTTCCAGCCATGTCTCTATTTTCCTTCATATTATTATTGTTTTACTAGGCTTACTCTGGATTCTCTCTGGCAGTTGAGGTGCCTGTCCACGGAAATAGACCTTGCTATGGCTAGGGTGTCTCTCTGGCAGTTGAAGTGTCTCTCTGGCAGTTGAGGTGTCGCTGGAGAAGAATTATGATCAGACCTTAAGAACTAGGGTGTCGTGTGTTTTGAACTAGGGTGTCGTGGGTTTTGAACTAATGCTTTGTCTTAAGGTTTTGAACTAGGGTATCGTGGGTTTTAAACTAGGGTGTTGTGGGTTTTGAACTGATGCTTTTTCTTAAGGTTTTGAACTAGGGTGTCGTGGGTTTTGAACTAGGGTGTCGTGGGTTTGAACTGATGCTTTTTCTTAAGGTTTTGAACTAGGGTGTCGTGGGTTTTGAACTAGGGATCGTGGGTTTTGAACTGATGCTTTGTCTTAAGGTTTTGAACTAGGGTGTTGTGGGTTTTGAACTGATGCTTTGTCTTAAGGTTTTGAACTAGGGTGTCATGGGTTTTGAAATAGGGTATCGTGGGTTTTAAACTAGGGTGTCGTGGGTTTTGAACTGATGCTTTGTCTTAAGGTTTTGAACTAAGGTGTCGTGGGTTTCCAACTAAGGTGTCGTGGGTTTTGAACTGATGCTTTATCTTAAGGTTTTGAACTAGGGTGTCATGGGTTTTAACTAGGGTGTCGTGGGTTTTGAACTGATGCTTTGTCTTAAGGTTTTGAACTAGGGTGTCATGGGTTTCCAACTAGGGTGTCGTGGGTTTTGAACTGATGCTTTGTCTTAAGGTTTTGAACTAGGGTGTCGTGGGTTTCCAACTAGAGTGTCGTGGGTTTCCAACTAGGGTATCGTGGGTTTTGAACTGATGCTTTGTCTTAAGGTTATGAACTAGGGTATCGTGGGTTTCCAACTAGGGTGTCGTGGGTTTTGAACTGATGCTTTGTCTTAAGGTTTTGAACTAGGGTGTCGTGGGTTTTCAACTAGGGTGTCGTGGGTTTCCAACTAGGGTGTCGTGGGTTTTTGAACTGATGCTTTGTCTTAAGGTTATAAATAGGGTGTCATGGGTTTTCAACTAGGGTGTCGTGGGTTTTGAACTGATGCTTTGTCTTAAGATTTTGAACTAAGGTGTCGTGGGTTTTGAACTAGGGTGTCGTGGGTTTTGAACTAGGGCGAGCTTTGACTGTGGTGGAAGAAGCGAGCGAGAGATGGAGGGGGAAGGAAAGTTGGCGGGAAGAGATGACGCTAGGGCTAATCAACGCGAACCCGGTGGTCCACGCGAAGAAGGAGAGGGTTGCTCGCCCGGAGGATTCCCACGCGAAGACACCGTCGATGCCCTCGACGTCTTTGGTATCCTCACTCCGATTATCCATTCCTCTCTTTCGATAAGATGGCGGGTTGAAGTAGTTGAAAAAAAGGGCATTTTCGTCTGCACACCAATGGTGAAAGGCTGAACGACTTTTAATGGATGTACGATCAAAAAGTAACATTATCCCCTGCTATTCTGTCCCATCGTGTCAGGCCACATGAGATCCATGTGGACCAATAAAAAAAAGCGGTGCAGCCCATGTCGGCCTTGCTGCACCGGGGGGGTGTACAAAGACTTTTCCCTTATCTTTTAGAGATGATCACTCTTAAAGAAAAAATACAAAGGACTAACACACAGGACAGGTTTGGCGAGCACAAGATTTTCCGTATTTTTTTGATGTTTGAAAAGTCCATAACATGTTCATGCTTTTAAGTTTAATGTCTAGATTGCTGTAAATCAATAACTACACTATTTGGTGTCTCATTACCTTCGTTTTGAGGATTATAGCATATGACGCCCCAAACCTACCTCCTAGTCCAATTAATGTGGGACTATTTCGAAGTATCATCCATTCGATGTAGGACTATTTTGAGATATTAATAAAATAATGATTCAAAATAATTTAAATAAAAATTAATTGATAGCAAGTAAACTTAAGAAATAGATACATAGCATATTTCTTTTCCATCAAATGTAAGATTATTTTTTAAGTATTACAACTAGCTATACCTAACTAATTGGAAATTGGGTATGTACTCTAATTATATTATGGTATATGGTCATGATTTAACACACAAAGACCATCCACACAAGGAGAAAGGAATGAGACCAACCAGGCTGATCATATTTTATATGGCAAAATTCAGTTCCATGATCCAAAAGCAAATTAATTAAACCAACAAAACCAAATGAAAGGATGGAAAGAGTTTCAGCCATGGACTAGCGTCCTGCTCTTTATTGGAAGCCTCAAATTCTAGACTGTCAAGGTGCCCACCATTACAGTCACGGCTTCTCCCCGAATCAGCACACGTTGTGTCCCCTCTTCCCATTTCAGGTCCAATATCCCACTCCTAGGAGAAGCCTGCTCAAGAATACAAAAGAGAGCAGCACGGCAAACATTAAGAAAGAAGAGAATAAATGAATACCGACAGAACTCCAATGACAATGTTGTTTCCTTAATGGAAATCATTATTCTTGCATGAAGATAAATTGACACTGTGGATTGGTACCATGTAAGCAAGAAGATTGTGTTTCCCCAGCTTCTTACTCCAATAGGGTGCTAATGCACAGTGCGCGCTGCCACAAACAGGGTCCTGTAAGATGTAGTACATATGTCAAGAAACAGAGAATTGTTAGAAATTGTGCCCTTGGAATCAGATGTATTTAAACTTTTAATTTTTTAAATTAATAAAAAAAATAATTTTCTTCAATCTTGTTTCTTTTATATAAAAGATGAATGTTTATAAAAATTAAAATATATTATGAGGCTGTAATTTTAGTATACTGTATACAAGAGGATTGAACGACTAATATATTTAAACATGTCCGTGATTGATCGAAGTATGGATCTTCTATTGCTAATTACTAATACGGTCCATAAACATTATGAATGTGACAACCTTATCCGGATTGTTGTGTAGAGACACTTAGTGAAGATATTATATATAATAATATTATATAGGACTTGGACCGACATAATTTAAATCTTTATTTAAGTACCATTATAAAAAATTCAATTTATGTCATAAGATGATCAAATGTACATTGACCTTAATTCTGACTTAATCATAGACGTTTTGATTGTGTTATTGGAGCTTTTGATTTGTTCGTTCAAGCCCATTTGATATTGGACCCAATACTTACATTTTGGAGGTTCAATAGTACGTTGGGCTAGAAATGCGATTTAAAGATATGGAATCCATGACTGTTGAAAAGAAGCTTAAAATTAGTTTTCTTAAGTGTTGATTAAGGAGCTAAACAGTTATTCGTGCAATTTATGATTCGATCATAAATTAATTGTTTAACTAGTGAATCAATGGTACTTAAAGAACAAAAAATAATTAGAAGGGGCAAAATGGTTATTTCACCTAGCTCTAATTATGAACTAATTATAGAGGGTTGAATTACATGTAATGATTATATCAATGGACCACTCAAGTTTTCGAGTAAAAATTAATCTATAATTTTCAAGAATGTGTTTTTAGTGAAATAACTTCAAGATTAATAACCTGAATAAACAATTAAGGAGTTTTAATTGAGTTTATTCAAGTTTAATGGAGCTTAAATTATGGATCCATGGTTCCCACACCGTCTTAGATTAATCGCATCGAATACTCTTGGATTGAATAAATAATGTGATTAATTAATTATTTTTCTCAAATAAAATATTTATTAAAATTTTATAATAAAGAGTTTATTATGAAGATAAATAATTAATTTGATTGATTGTTTTTCTCACATTTATTTTGGTACAATAAATTGGTTATTGAACAAAATAAAAATATGTTTAAACACATTGTTTATATAATAAGTTGATATGATGATGGCACATAAATGTTATTATAGAATATCATACAGGAGAATTTTGCTCTTGTAAGTGACACATATTATGAATTAATAGAGAGAGATTTTAATTTTTGATATTTTTGATAATATGATTATTGAAAATATTAAAAATAAATAATAAATTTGATTTATTAGATATTTAAAATTTATAATATCTAAAATTATTAAATAAGATTTGATAATTTAGATATTATTATATTTAATTTAGATATATTATATTTATTATTTGTAAATCAATTGCAAATAAGAAAACAACTTTTTTCTTGATATGCTCAAGGAGTTGATGTACATGTGTAAAGGATTGTCCTCAAAATATGCACATGCGATCAAAATGGGTTGTAACATATAAAGATTATCTAAATTAAATTAATTCAAAAATAAATTAAATAGATTTTTTTTTGATTCACTTAGAGCCGATAAATAGGGCATAAGGTGGACTTTCAAAGAGTGTGACAACGAAAGAAAAGTTTCTCTTTCCTTTTTCTTCCTTATATGCGCCAACTCCTTTGTGAGAATAGAAAAAAACAAAGAGTGAGCCCACTCTCATAATTTGATACAGATCTTAAGAAAGGTGAGGAAGACTGATTTTATTTTTATTTTGTAGGTATTTTGTGACTACCTTGGCTCGTAAACTGTACCGTAAAATTTTTTCTCCATAGCTTCGAATCCGATAGTAGAACGTGTCTGCTCTTTCGAGACCTCATCACATCGGTATGTTTTATGTATAAAAAAATATATGATAATTTTTTTTGATATGACGATATTAATTTTATGTATGTTAAACGATCCGCATATTTTCGTTGCATATATAATGTTTTTTTTTAATTCCAACAAGAATAACTTATATCAGCCCTGAGTCATTCATATAGAGTGCCAAAAGCTTCGAGTCGTCACAATCTTTGTCCTGATAGTAGTATCTTGGACTCATACTTTGCACAAAAACATGAAACAAAGCAAGCAGAAGGTCCAGGAAAACATCCACTCCTCTTGCTGTCTTTTAGTTTCTGGTTATAACTACAGCATGTAAAACTTCTGTAGCTTTCCTGATATGAGAAGAAAGGTATACAAATTGGAGTTCTCTAGAAGGCTTACAATGTTGATTGTGATTTTTGATGGAAGTTTAATGAGTTTATGTGAAACACATTCACCACTGTCCTGTCTGCAGTTAATATCGCTAGGCTTTCATGCATTAGAGCTATAGCTTATGCATTACAACACTCTCATCTCTTATCCGTAATAGCTGCGGATAAATAAGACAGTCCATGTCAATAACATTTTGAACAAGCAAGTGCATGTTGTTTTGGACTAACAAATGATTGAATTGATCTAGCAACTGCATGTGGTTTTGGAAATGATTCTATTTTTAAAGAACAGAGGCTTCTAGCCAGGACACCTATTCCCCAAAATATTTCATGTCTGCCCATGAAACTTTTCTGAAGCAAGTCCTAAATGATATTCCTTTGTAAGACACTAACGACTCAAAGAAGCCAGTTAGGAAGCACAGCTACATTTAGGTAGTGTTTGAAATAAGGGATAAGAGGGGATATCCAGGGATAAGAAGGGATATCCAGGGGATATCCCCTCTTATTCCCAAAAGCCATAACTATAAGGGATAGCTGGGAATAAAGTTAACCAAAGGATAGTCCATGGTTAACCATGGGATATCCCCTCAATTTATTCCTAGAAAATGCAGGAATAGCTGGTTATCCCTCCAAATAAAAGTAAAAAAAAGTTATCCTATGGATTTACCTTTTTGCATTTGATATGATCAATGGGATAGTCAAGGGATATCCCTAGGGATAGCCAGGGGATAAATTCTATCCCGTACACTTATCTATGGATAATATTTTTTCTATCAAACACTACCTTAGTGAATCTTAGCTGACATTATGGCTATGTGCAAGTTAACCATAAATATGTAGCAATATTTAGCAGACACCTACCCCATAAAACCTCTTGTATCTACCCTGGGAACTTTAATAAAGCAAGTACTTAACTGATAATCCTTTCATGACACTAACATTTCAAAGAATCATGCTAGGAAGCACAGCAACAATTAGTAAATCTTTTGCTGACACAATGGTTGTGATAACCCTCCCAATAGTCCCACATTGGGAAATTTGGAATTGGTTGAGTGGTTTATAACTGGTTAAGCAAGAAGGACAAGGCACCAATTGGATCCCTTTTTGGGCTGTGGTGGCCCAAGTTGGTGTGGACCTTGTCCGTCTTGCTTTCTTGTAACGAAACGGGCCCGTGGGCCTGGGTCATTACAATATGGTATCAGAGCCATGCACCAGTCGAAAGTGCAGGAGCTAAATGCCACACAGGGCAAAGTGCTACATCCATAGGGGATGGAGCCACCTCTTGAACCTGTGGGGGCCATCTCTAGAATCTGCCTGCCTGGTGGTTATGATCAATTGACCCTGGCGACGAGGACGTTGCCTTTGTAAGGGGGGTAGATTGTGATAACCCTCCCAATAGTCCCACATTGGGAAATTTGGAATTGGTTGAGTGGTTTATAACCGGTTAAGCAAGAAGGACAAGGCACCAATTGGATCCCTTTTTGGGCTGTGGTGGCCCAAGTTGGTGTGGACCTTGTCCGTCTTGCTTTCTTGTAACGAAACGGGCCCGTGGGCCCGGGTCGTTACAATGGTGATGTGAAAGTACACCCTATAACTTCTTGCATTTATCGTTGAAGCTGAAACTTTTTCTGCCACCCTGTGGTAACTAGAAGGAAGAGCTGATCATATAACAAGCATCTGGGCCCTTCTTTTGCCCCATCCTCTCATTTCATCCCATCTTTAGTGTAGAAGCTTGAGCTAAATTCTGAAAACCAATAATTCTTTCTGATTTAGATTTACAGCCTTGGAGTTTTAAAGATGTTGGGGTTCTGTCGGAATTGGCCTCTAAATTTGCCTTTTTGTTCATGAGTACCTCAAGATTGAATTTTCTTTCACAACAAGACCTGATCTCTAAAAGCCTTATTACGCTTGTTGGCATTTTATGGTTATCAAAGCTTGCAATTCTTAAGAAGCATTGTATTAGGCTATTTCCACTAAAAAGACATCACAATACTTTGCAAAATCGTGGCTGATATTCATTTATTTCCTGGATAGCATATCTCCCTCACCTTACCTCTGCAATTGCTCTTGTCGAGTTGAGCATCTAAGCAAGGGCTAGTAGACGCATGCATTTGGAAGTTGCAATGCCTAATACTTGTGGATGCTCAAGACGCTCAACACTCGTGCCTAGTGTCTTAGTGACACTGCAACACGACACCACTGCTACTGTATCAACTAGCATCATTACAACACGCTCAAGACTATGCTCACTTGCCTAGGCACCTAGAACTTCCATGAACATGCAAATATATAGCATCAACTCCTTGCAGGTGCATCATTAGCTCCAAGCTCAGGTGAAATTGTATGTAATCAAATTCTGGGGAGGGTCAATGACAAGTAGGATCTACACTTAGTTCAAAATATGCCTATTCAAACTTGAATCATGCCTGTTGACTTTAAGGTTGAAAAAAAGCCCGAATCATGCCTAAGCCACATGCCATGTTGCAGTTAAAGGCACATCAAAGTTCACCTTCGTTGATCCAGGCCAAGCCACAAGTGCCTAAAGGGTATATTTGGGTGCACATTGCGCACTATAAAGTCAAAGGGGCAACAAAGTAGTATGATAAATATAGTAGTGCCTCTAAATGTTCAATTTTTGTGTCCACATGAGAGAAACTCAAAAAGGGGCCATGTGGGAAATCCTTAACCTATTATGCCTTTAACAAAATAGAGTGCCAGTTGAAAAAAAAAAGGGACTTATTTGAGAAGTCGTGCAATGAGAGACATATAGACTGAATTTAATTTGAAACACGCAGCTATAGTATCCTGTTGATGATGGTCCTATTTTATTTTATTTTATTTAGTAATCACTTGCAGATATATCAATCTCTTGGAGATAATTTTCAACAATATCCATCGACTAATTAATTAAGTGATAACTATATCTCTCTTAAAATTTAAAATACCTACTTTAATAAGAGTAGGCGATGAAAGGGAGTTAAGAAAATATCTATAGGTTTTTGATATCACATCATACATAAGAAAATCATATGGAAGTAGAGAGAGATTCTGTTTTTGATCAAGAGCAAATCCTGAGTGCATACACCATCGTTCTGCGATTACTCATTGATTGGAAGCAATCAATCAACTCAATTAAGATCCAGATCCTCAGGAGGTAGATCATAAAACAATGGATGAAGGTAATACATTGATCATGTTATTATTTCATGAATTAATCTATATAATTTCTGTGTAGATTTTTTAATAGATCTCTAACAGTTGGTATCAGAGCCTCAATACCTCTGCCTTGTTTTATTGGGGAGTGTTTCCATTAATCTTTATTATTTTGGGATCTAATAAATTTTCTATAGCAACTTATTATCCCATTCTCATTGCTATTATCCCATTCTCATTGCTCGTGTGGCGAGGCATTCTTGGTCTCTATTTCTTCATAAACGCCTCTATTTCTCTCATATCATAAATGCCTCTATTTCTCTATTAGGGACGTACCAATAAGGGAGGCTGCTAGTAGTATTCCAACTATTTGCGTACTGGAAGAATTAATAGGTCACCAAAAATCACAAGAGAGGCATTAGATTGGTGTACTCCTATTATTTAGCTTTATTTTGAAAAAATATTTTTATTAAAGAGAAGTACTAGCAAGATCTATGCCATGAAGCATACATCGATCCCAGTTCTCTCTCTCTTGCACATGGTTTAAATAAAAGATAATGACATTAATGATAGAGAAGAGGTGTTACGAGAGGATCTTTCTTTTTTGTGAGCGGAAGCATGGTGGGCCTTCCTTGCCGTGACAGAATCGTCTCTCACGATGAACACACATGCACGAATAAAAAAAGGTTTTTGTGCTTACGGATGAAGCACAAATTTCTTGCAGAAGATGCTGTGCATGATTTCAGCCGTACATAAATTAAAAAAAAAAGGAGATAAGGAATTTTTTGGGATATGATTTATTTTACCATATTCATTATGATAAAGACAGTTGGCAAGCATATTTTATTTTATTTGGTAATTACTTGCAGATATATCTCAATCTCTTAGAGATAATTCTTAAAAATATCCATCCACTAATTAATTAAGTGATAACTATATCTCTTTCAAAATTTAAAATACCTACTTTGATGGGAGTAGGCGATGAAAGGGAGTTAAGAAAATCTCTATAAATAGAGATCCCTTCTAAGGTTTTTGATATTGCATCGTACGTGAGAAAACCATACGGAAGCAGAGAGAGATTGAATTCCTGATCAAAGCAAATCCTGAGGGCATACATCATTATGCGATCGCTCATTGATTGAAAGCACTCAACTCAATCAAGATTCAGATCCTCAGAAGGTAGATCATAAAACAATGGCTAAAGGTAATACATTGATCCTGTTATTATTTCATGAATTAATCTATACAATTTCTGTGTAGATTTTTTAATAGACTGAATTTAATTTGAAACACGCAGCTTGACTAAAATGCACTTAAAATTGCTTCAGTCCTCTCTTTGACAACTGATATCTGAGTCATCCAGTGTCTTTCTGTGTCTTGACAATATAATAGCTTTAAAATTACTAATATTGATGTAAATACTATAAATAGTTTTCATCAAACAAACAAATTCTAAAAGAAATTACATGAAAGCGGAATTTAGTTTGGACTTCAGAAGAAGAAAACCACATTAATAATACCAACGTAATATTTTTGCTTTGCTCTACAACTGACATTTAGTGTTAGGATTAATGAACACGCAGATGACCAGAATACTGGAACAAAAGTTGCTTTTCACATGAAAATAAAGGTTCAGTCATCCAAATTTGTAATGGATCAAAAGAAAGGAAAATCTGAAATGAGCTGATGGAAGAGATGCAAATCACTTCCATACATGTTATATATATGCATAGATGCAGCTTTGGATTTAATATAGATTAAAAAAAATAATGCCATCGATCTCTTACAGGATCCCTAAACTAGCTATCTAAATAAACTTAGAAAATGCATATGGTATTAAATGCATACCTCATTGATCCCTAGCTTGGGACAAAAAAATCGAGTGAAGAAATCAAATCCAGATTGAGAAGGAGCAGCTCCTGTTATTATTACCCCTCTCCCAGCGCAATTTTGTAACTCATCAAACTTCGGATGTATGCCAGCAACTTCATTTGCTGAAGCAAGTTCTACCTATCAAACATGAATTGATTTCCATGAGTCAAGCTTACACAGGATAACATAAACAAATCCAAGGAATTACTAAATTGAAGCAGCTAACTACCGACAATTGATTCGATTGTTCATAATGCAGGCATGGTGGAAAACAGAGGTAGTTCAAGTTCTTCAAGAATGGAATTCTTCCAGTGGTAGATCTAAGTAAGAAGTATACTAATAAAGCATTCACCATACTTTAAACATGAATACCAAGGAGACCCTACTTTCAACTCTTATCAGCATAACCAATTGTCAGAGGTGAAAGGTAACACGTAAGTACAATGATATCATTTGAAGTAGCTGTTTTTTGAACATTGATCATCGCTGCACCATTCAAAGTTTCAGGAATTGATGGGATCTCTGCAGAATCACATTCTACCACTGGAACCATTGGAAAATCCAGCTCTATAAAGAAGTGTCCCTCTGCTTCATTGTTTGAAAACTTTTTGGATAGTGGAACTTTCTTGGCTGTTAGAAGTCCAGACTTGGTGACAAACTCAATTACATCACATTTTACCACACCAGAACTGAGCAGGTAATGTGCAGCAGCTAATGTTGCATGGCCACAAAGTTTAACCTGCAAAAGAACCATAGAAATTCAACATAATAATTGACATAAATTAGTTGAAATACAGAACATCATTAAGTTTATTCATGTGTGGCATGGTATTTGCTCAGAGAATAAAACTCAATTCAACTCAACTCATCTAAGCCTTTTCCCAACATTTGCTCAGAGAATAAGTGAAGAAAAAAAAATTGAAGACTTTCCTATAACCTCAATACTGCTAATTAAGGTTTTAAATCTCATGGAATAAAGCCAATTCTAATTTTTTTCATGGAATAGGATGTTCCATGGAATGGATACTAGCGAGAAGATTTCATCCTGATACTTGGGGTAGCAACCTATCTTGGCGTCCCATAAAACATTTTGCTAGGATCTAAAACTATGCTCCTAATAATTCTGATGGATAAATACAGATCAGCAAAGATATCAAGCGACTTTGGAATAAACTTATTTCCACATAAGACGTGTTTAGACAAGCAAAACTGAAGTACTGTTTTCTATCCATTAGAAAGTACAAAGTTAAAGATACATTTGTTGATTCCGAAATTGCCTGAACTTCAGATTTAACTTAAGTGACATCAATCATCATTGAATTGTATACTTGCAGCGCATATATAAGGAAATCATGCTTCAGCTTCTCAATCAATGGCACATGGGGAGGATCTTGGATATTTATATAACATCAAGAACTAAACAATACCATCATGGTTTTTTTTGTGTCGGTGATGTCTGGGTTATTACAATAAAGGTATATTTTAGTATAGGGTTGTATTAAAAAATTATTCTTATAATTTTCACTCTCTTTCAAAGGTGTTTGATATGATTTTTTTTTTTTTTTCAGAGGAACAATTTTCTTCTCCTTTGTCCCTCAAATTGTTAACCTAGGGGAGGCAGACTAATAGGATTAAGGGGAAAAAATATTCAATGTTGGAAACAAGGTGGGCACACAAGGAGCTTTGATACCAGATTGATGGAAGTGGAGAATACTTTCAATAAGAAAAATAACACTCTTATTATGGAGATGTTAGAGGGAATACATCTTTTGGGTCTCTCTCTATTTTTCATCATCATCATCTTCTTCTTCTTCATTTCATGGGCAAACACCTCCCATATTTATAAACATCTAGATGTCCTTTCATATGCCACTATTTAATACATGCATAGAAAAACTAAAAGACATTTGCAGAAAATTAAGAGTCAATTACAAAATACTAAGAGTCAATTTTAAATTTCTGAACCATCTTATCTTTTCAAAATGACTCTTCCTTTCTCCCATGAAGCCTTTGGTCTTTTCAAGAGTGACTCTTCCTTTCTCCCATGAAGTCTTTGGTCTTTCAAGAGTGCATTAAAACAAGTTTAATATTCCAACATTTCCTCCCGTAAACTTGTTTTTTCTTGGTGCCATGACTCCAAGCATCTTTCTCAGCTTTTGAAAATCTTCACCTTTGAGTGATTTTGTAAATATATCAGCAATTTGCTCATTTGATTTACAGTACACAACCTTCACAATACCTTTCTTAACTTGATCACAATGAAACTTCTTCATGTTGAAGATTCTTAGTTTAATAGCAGACTTATTATCAACATATATCTTCACAGGCTCCTTTTGTGAATGACTCAATTCTTTCAATAAGTTGCGCAACCATATGGCCTCACAAGCACATGATGCTGCTGCAACATACTCTGCTTCACATGTAGATAATGCAACAATGGATTGTTTCTTTGAGCTCCAAGAAAAAGCATTAGCACCAAAATAAAAGATATAACCAGAAGTGCTTTTTCCGTTCATCAAGATCTCCTCCCCAATCACTATCAGAAAAACCAATTAAACTTGCATCATTGGAATGAGTATAAAACATACCATGATCAAGAGTTCCTTTGAGGTATCTTAGAATCCTTTTTGCTGCCATCCAGTGTGACTCCTTTGGATGTTCCATATATCTACTAATCAAACCAACTCCATAGACAATATCAGGTCGGCTTATAGTAAGATAACGAAGACTTCCAACAAGGCTTTTGAAGAGAGATGAGTTCACCTCCTTTCCTTCTCCTTCTTTACTAAGCTTGGCTCCATAAGCAACTGGGGTGTTTACTTCTTTGCAGCACTCCATTTTGAATTTTTGTAGAATGTTTCTAGCATAACTTTCTTGAGAAATGAAGATGCCATCTTCACTTTGCCTTACTTCAATGCCAAGAAAATAAGACATCAAGTCTCCTCCCGTCATTTCGAACTCCTTGCTCATGGTTGCTTTGAACCCATATATCATTTCCATGCAATTACCTGTCACAAGTAAGTCATCCACATATAGACATATAATTAAAATGTCATCTCCTTTTTTCTTTACATAAATAGCATGTTCATAGGAGCATTTGTTGAAACCACAATCTTGAAGATAGTGATCAATTCGAGCATTCCAAGCTCTCGGTGCTTGCTTTAATCCATACAAAGCTTTGTGTAACTTGTACACTTTATCTTCCATGCCTTTATGGATATAGCCCTCAGGTTGCTCAATATAGACTTCTTCTTCAAGGTAGCCATTGAGAAATGCCGACTTTACATCCATTTGATATATTTTCCACTTGTGATGAGATGCAAGTGAGAAAATGAGCTTTATTGAATCAAAATGGGCTACAGGCGCAAAAACTTCGTCATAGTCGAGCCCTTTCTTTTGCTTGTAGCCTTTGGCAACCAAACGAGCTTTGTATTTTTCTACCTCTCCATTAGCAGTGCGCTTCACTTTATACACCCATTTGACGCCTATCGCCTTTTGTCCTTTTGGAAGTGAAGTCAACTCCCAAGTATTATTCTTTTCTATGGCAAGAATCTCTCCTTCATTGCTTTTCTCCATTCAACTTTCTGCATAGCTTCATCAAATGTTAGAGGTTCAATATCAGCAAATAAACAATATAAATCAACTTGTTCAACTTCTTCTGTTTCA